>WBMV01005969.1:1156543-1173239 GCA_013396655.1 Campylorhamphus procurvoides | reverse complement strand
GACTGAGCTCCCTGACCTGCGCAGAAAGCCAGAGAGAAACCAACCCCCCCCCTCCCCCCTGCTAGGGGGAAGATCCCAACAAAAAGCCTAGCCACAGTACTTAAGTGTCCGCATCTGCATGTCTTTTGTCTCTCTTTGTTAAACATCTTCACCGAGGCTGGGGTGTTGGCTCCAAGCTATTTGGAAGGAATTCCAGAGTCAGTCTGAAACCATAACACACCAAAATATTCACAAAGAAAAAATAAAATTGCAGGTGCGTTACTCTAGACACTTTCAATTTTCAAGTCCCCTAAAACGCTCTCTGTACGTCCCTGTATGTGTAGGTTCAGCCTATTGTCAATAGGTAGGGTAGTGTGCTTTTATTGTCTTTCACAGACCTGTTAGGACTAGTCTGGAGACTTGTCCATGTACCCACAGATGGATAGTTAAAAACCCCTCCCTAGAGAAAACCAGAAATTCTCTGACCTCTTTTACACAGTTATGGAGTTGGTTTTGATGCAAGTAATTTTTGACTGCATGGATGAAGGGAAGACTTATTTGTGTAGAATACAGGCACAACCAAGACAAATATATGTGGCAAGTCCTAAGAGAAAATGGGCTTAGTTAACACATAAAATAAGCTTTTAAATATGTTTTCACAGATGTACAAGGGAAGGTGGAGATTTTGTGAATTATGAACCTCTAAACAGATAATGGCTTGGTGGAATAGCTGAGAATTTTGAGATGTTTTTTGGAAGAAGACAAGAAATGACAAATATCATAGAATGAAAGAGACATAGGCTTGTGAGATAAATTAAATCTATTACGTCAAAGAAACATCATAAATCATAATGTTGAAACGGACATTAAGAGTTTCACACTCATACAGATTAACTTTTCCTTTTTTATGTTTTTCTAACTTTCCTAAAGACCTTGAATAGTCATTTCGGTGCTCTGCACTTATTAGAAAGATCTTTCACCTATCCAGTTTAATTTTCCTGTATGCTATATATCTTTCTTAATAATACTTTTTTCTTTCAATCCCCTTTCTTAAAACTAATGACACTCCTTTTCTAACCACAGCCAATTTTTGTACTCTCTGTTCCCTTACAGTACAGAAAAATATTCAAGATCCTTCTTTGCCTTTTGTAAGAGTGGCATTTCACAAATTCACAGAGGCTTTCTAATGCTAATTCTAAGAATTCCTCTTTCAACAAAGCAATATTTTGCTCAAAGACCTGCAGTCCCAAAGAATGGGGAAGGAGAAATTTACAGGAGGAATTGAGGTTTTCAATTTATGAGGAACAATTTTAAAGAAGAACATGAAATTGATTTAAGCATATTTTCACAATTCTAATAAGAAAAGTCATGAAGCTTATGAAACTTTGGAAGACACATATAAAAAAATAATCCTTTAGGGTTATGGCCTCCTTTCTCAGTTTGTATATAACTTTAATAGGAGTCAAGCACAAACTGATATAAGGAAATAGATGTATCAGATTAGAGGCTTTTAAAAGTCCTATTCCTGGATCATAGACCACTCCCTGGTATTTTCAGTTATTAGACTGTGTTAAATATAGTAGTTCTTACTTGAGAACTACGTGACAGTTTTTGCAGGCAATTATTTCTCTTGCCATTAATGCAGAAGATATTTAATGTACTAAACAAGATTTGTATGCTGTACCGTAAGAGCCCTGTGTAGTTGTGCTAAGAAAGGTTTACTTATTCAGTTGCTCTGGTGAACAGGTCCAGGGGTTCTGTGAATAGCTGTGAAAACAAGTGAAAGAAAGAGAGGTGTCTCACAAACACTTGCAAGAACATACCTTCAGAATGTATTGGATGAAACTCAGCATACACACATACATAGCACTCTGAGTCTTTGTGAAATTTGTCCCCAAAGAATTTTTCCTACATTTTATAAGAATGGAAGAAAGAAAAGAATGGAAGATCACCAGGAACAGAATAAGGCATATCAGGTATAAAGAACATATCCTGGTATGACTTACTGGGCAGAAGCAAGGCAGAAACTTTCAGGAACTGCTGGAAAATTTTCTTCCATAGCATAGAAAAGAAGGTAGAGGAATAATGCCTTGAGTGAGTTTTCTGTCTTAAAGTTACATTAAATACTTCCACTGTATAGGCTATCAATGATAAATTCAGTATTTGTCTATTAAGGTAATAAACTACAAGGCACAATGACAGGGAGAGCAGGATCCCAGGCGTAGGCAGCTGGGTTTTGGATTCTAGATGAAGAGGGTCTGCTATGCCTTTTAACAATAATTTCCATTTTTCTTTGCTATACTGTTTACATTCAGTAGCCTTGGGCAGATTACATCTGAGGTATGGCCAATGTGATCAGATCCTTTACAGACTTCATTTGCTTCACAAGCAGGGAAGAGGAAAAAGATCAGAAGGAATGAGCCTGTTTAGACTTAAGAAGCAGATATCATATTTACTATTCTCTTCTTCAATATTTACAAACCACAGCCACAAAATTTTGTTTTCCAGTGTCTTACTGTAAAAATAATCTTTCAGTGTCTCCAGCTGAATAAAAAAAGTGATGCCAAGGGTCTGTCATCCATCCCTTTTATCTTGTATAGCATTTCCTATACCTGCTCCCAGAATGTAATAAGACCAAGAGCATAAAGAGATGACAGAGATTGACAGAGAATATGTTTTAATCACTGTAAATTTACTTTGCAGATGTTGTCGGCTAAAACGTTCTGTAACTCTGTGCATACAGACACTTTCACTTCTTTCTCCTTTTCTGAAGGACAGGCAAAAAGGTCCTTCTAGTGAATGACGCTTCTTACTGAGTAGGCTGACATTTCAAATCATTGCTTTCCTGCAAAGTATCAGGTAGGCAGAAAGTCTCTTCACCTGGGGCTATTAAAAGCAACACTAACTGCAGCATGGTGGATTGTGCTCCCTCTGACAGGCAATGCAGGCCATTGACACGGGGGTCTGTGACAGCCCTGCTCCTTTGAAATGGAGCAACAGCAACCACCTATTTTTAAGGTGTGGGCTTTTTCTTTGTTAAAATCTGGGCTCTGCCTGGTAAAACCCCATGTTTTTCTTATAATTGTATATATGTTTCCTCTTGTAGTTGTAATATTCTTTCTAGTTTTCTAGTTTCTCAAATATTAATTATATGATCATTAAAAAGAAAAAAATATTTATTTCAGATCCTTATTATTAATGTAAAAAACAAATAACTGGTCTGTGAGAAAATAGTAATTATATTTCTCAAGTGGTTGAGCAGAGAAGGTAGTGCTTCAGTAATAAAGCAGTGAAGTCACAAAACTTCATTTTTTTCTTTTCTTACTGTGTGATTGTGCAAAAATTAAAAAAAATCCATTCAGCATCTACTGAATAGGAATCTCTGAAGAAAAGATGTTCCAGTGCTTTCTTTACTGTTCAATATGATCTAGAAATGCTTATATTGCATCCTAGAAAGACAGCAAATCCAAGAATGTGAAAAACAGGTGTGTGAAACTTGTTTGGAAACTTCTGTGACTTGTCTTGAAGGACCATGCATATTTTGCCCTGAATTTTTGGAACTTCTAGGACCTTCTATTACTCTGAGACATGAGCTCATGGGAGGTAAAGTCTGTGATTCCAAGATAAATGTTGTATAGGACATGGGAGGGCATGGATATACTTCTCATTGCAGGAGATTACCTTTTCTCTCCAGATCCCACTGGCTGTCCACTACCCCATCTGTAGTTTTAAATTGTGATATGTAGATCTCTGGAAGGAATTTAATAGAAAGCTGGTCACTAAATAAACTTTGCTTCCTTGAAAGACCAGGAAAAAATCTGTTAATCTGGAAGAATATTTTCACCAAAATCCACAATTTTTTGCAATGGCAAGATACAAGTTTTAAGGAAATATTTATTGTTTGGAAAAAGTGTTTCATTTTCTTTTCAGACAAGAGTAAAACTTCTGAGCATTTACATGAACTTTGAAATAAGTAGAAGATTCTAGCTTTGGAAGTTGTACAATCAAGAACACCAAAACTCAGGTATTACTACAAAAGAGAATTCAGATGTAGGAGCTGACGCATCCTGAGATTACTTCAGGTGGTTAAAACTTAGTGGTAATAACGCCAAGGTCATGGGTTCAATCCCCTCTATGGGTCATTCACTTAAGAGTTGGACTCAGTGATCCTTGTGAGTCTCTTCCAACTCAGAACATTCTGTGATTCTGTCTTAGGTTAGTCCAGTGCTCCACATAGTATGTGACAGAAATCAGGCCTAGTGGTGGTAGCATTTCATCAGATGTAAGAGGCAGCAGCATGTTTTCAAGTCTGGGGATGTCATGGTATTCAATGGTTTATGTGGGAAATAAATCCAATAAGCTCCAGAGATGCAGCAACTTGAAAATACATTCAAATAAATTATGAATTTAAATGTATTCGAATAAGCCATTTTGTTGAATAGGCAACAAAAGTGCTGGTTTTCATGGTGAGGTATAAGAACAGCTGTCACAAACATTTATTATTAGAAGAAAAAAGTGTGAAAATAAGAATTTCTAAAGCACTTGGCATTGACCCAGGTCAGCAGGCATTGAAATTATTGGAAAATTCTTCCACTGTGTTCACTAGTTAGGCCAACATCGAGTGCTTTTAAATATCTCCTGCAGTTTTATCTATTTGAGGCAATATTTATGCAACATCAGTTCAAACACACAGTACATTTTCAGTGAAAACCTTAATTTGAAGAAAGAGCAATTCAGATTTTCCCATTTTACTCTTTTGGTAAAGACTGGTTAATTACAATAATTTAAACAATTAGCAAGCTGAGCTTGTTCAAAGTTAATAAAAACAACTGCCCCCCCTTTTATTTTTGCTATGAAAATGTTCCCTTAGGCTTTTTCTGCTTATTTCTTCATTTTTTCACATAATTTTATCAAGTTTTATCAAGTTAAGAACCCTAAAAAAATACCAAAATACATTGATTAGTATAGTGTTATAGCATCCCATAGCTCTTACATGTCATAAAATTTATAGTAGTTCATATGAAAAAGATAGCCCCTGACTAAAATTTTTTTAGGATAGACATTATAATTAAAGCAGAGCTCGTAGTGGAACCAGAAAAAAATTAAATTGGCTCCAGGGTCCTTGATTAAAAATGAAAACAAAACCAACAAAACCAAGGAAAGTAACTTTTATAATTTATCAGAGCAAAGAGTTGTGAAAAATACCTGCAAGATTTGAGTTGCTCATTTATAGCTTTTTCTTTCTGTACATATTTCTACAGATTGTTAAAGTTTTGTAAGTGAATGTGAGAGGCCATGTATACTGAGTCATGTAGACTATATAATGTAAGTAAAAAGGGGAATAAAAATGTAATGAGAAGTATGTGTCTTTTTCTCTGTATCAGAAATGAATATTTAGACTGTACGTTAGGAAGCATTTCTTTACCAAGAGAGGTGGTCGAACACTAGGACAGGTTTCCTAGAGAGGTGGTCACTGCCTCAAGCCTGTCAGTGTTTAAAAGGTATTTAGACAATCCTCTTAACAGCATGCTTTACCTTGGTGAGTCCTTGGTCACACTGGGGAACTAGATGAATGCTGTAGGTCCCTTGTTACTGAAATAATCTATTCTAGTCTAGTCTGGTCTAGTCTATTCTACCACAAGTGGTGTGTCAATTTTTCAGATGCATTAATCAAACTTCTCAACTGGCCTCTTTGGGTGTTTATGTATTGAAGGTATTACATCTAACATATAGGAAATTTTATTTTGCTATTAAAAATTGTTTTTCAGGGATTATCTAAGGACTTTACCACTTCAGCTTTGCTAATAAGTTAATTAGTACGTGACATTTTGAAATGTCCATTAAGACAATTTCAGCCAAGCCCTAAAAATAACACTGAAACTCTATGAAGTAAAACAGAAAATACACAGAAAAAGTTAGCCAGGAGATCAAACAGAAAAAATAAATTTCTAAAGCTTTATGGGATGGCAAATTCACATAAAATGTCTACACAAATGCGTTATTGTACTTACACAGCTGGACAGGTCCCTGTATTTTAATTTTAAGTATAAAGAAACAGCTTGCAAGAAATTTTCTAAGGAAGAAAGGAACAGAAAACTGAAAAACAGCCTGACTACACAAAAGTGGTCAATAATAACATTTCAATTTCTCTCAACAGCGTTTGCAAAAAAAAAAATTAAAAAATTTAAAAAATTATACATATATATATATATATCACAGGGCTGGCAAGTTTTGTTTTTTGTGATGTTTGTGGTGTTGATGGGATGACATTTTCATGTCCTGTTCCTGAGATGATCTGACCTCATTTGGCCTCAAGACCTGGTCTTTCACAATGCTGCCTCCAGCATGGTGCTGTGACACCACAGGTGCCTGGGAGGAAGGAACACTTGCTATTCCTGCTGCAAAAAGTTGGTGCAGGTTCCGTGGTCCCCATGCCCCTGATCTCAGCAGAGGAAAGGAAGGTGTAAAGAAGCAAAGTGAGGCTGACCTGCTGTGGGAAGTGTACAGAGGGTTAGTGATGCTGACTGAGCCAGCATGTTGCTGCTTGATGGTTAGATGCTGTCAGTGCATTTTCTCTTTTCTGGGATTCAGACTGCTGCACCTGATCATCAGTAATGAGGTCTAGGAATGAAATTGCTCCTGATCTCTGGTGATGTGAATTCTACTAACACAGCATTTAAAGACACTACTCATAAGGCATGGTAATTTTAGAGATGTCTCTTGCAGATACTCAGAATTGCAATGAAGCATTATTCTTTCCTAGCTTCCCAGTGCTTCCCACAGGAGCTCCAAAATCTTTTCATAAAATGATAAAAGAATTTCTCCTAGGAAGTCTGTCAGAGAGTAATTTATTTATTTATTTAATAATAAAAATCTTTTCAGTCACTCAAAAGCAGGGTGTGGACCTCCCTGAAGCCAATTAAAAGAAAATGTTTATTCTCATTTACAAGACAGAATTACTTTTGCAGGTAGCTGCTAGTCCTTCTTTCTTTGCCACATTAGGCCAAACCCACATTTCTTTGATTACCATACACAGGCAGTGTGTCACTCAGGCCATTCTTTCAACAACTTGTCCAAAAATCAACAATGTCGTGGGCTGTAAATAGACATAGGCTATAGGCTGTCTGGTTTGACACAAAGAGGAGGTTGCATGGGACAGATCCAGATTACATTATGGAGCCTTGTACAAAGATAACTAAGTTAGCTATAAGGGAAAATTGCAATATCCTTATATGCTCTTTAAAACACAATTCTTGTGGTCAGAATAAATAGACATATAAAAACCTTTCAGCCCCTCTCCCTTGGCTCACTCCTTTATGAGGCTTTTTATAATGCCTAGAAATTTTATAGTAAGCAACAGTTAGACATTTAAACGAATTATAGATTAAACAGCCAAAATTTGTAACCATAAACATGACATAAAATATCTTTAATGTAATGTCTTTATTAATCTCACTCTATGAATTTCTGCCAGTGAAACTCTATCTAAACAGAAAAACTCCATTCTCTTTCTGGCTCTTTGCTGTGTCTTCCTCATTAACCACAGAAGAGTCTTGAAATGCAACTGGATTAGGTTCAACCAACGTTATTTGTTACTTGTGCCTGTGTTCTGGTTCTTATCTGATGCTGGGCTAGATCCATCAGTCCTAGTGTCACAGGGGGATCAGGGAAATGGATGTGGCTGGACAGATGGAGGAGAGAAGAAGGTGGGATCAGAGGAAGAGAAGGTCAAGGGGGAAAAGTCCAGCACTGCAGTTGTTTTTACAGGGCTGAGTCTGTAGCCATGCTCCAATGGAGATGACTCAGACAAAAGAAGGAGCTCTGTCAAGAGCTTCTGAGGTAGAAACAGTGGCTTTGGTTCCACTTCTCAAATGAGCTCTAAGGAGCTCATTTGGGATTGGTCCTAATTTTTTTTTTTAAAGAAATTATTTTAGGTTTTGTTCCATCCCCATCACTGCACCATCCCTGACAATTACAACTGCAGAAAGCTGTGTTGGTTTTTGAACAGTTCTAAATGCACAACTCACATCTTGGTAAAATACCCAGTTCTTTCTCTTCCTGAATGGTTTTTCGTCCCTACCCTAAGTCCCTTCTCTTGCCATCCACAAGACCTGTTGAAAAGTTTCCTCTTATTATGCAGTGTTTAGAATAATAGCAATAGATTTTCCTGCTGTGTACTACAGTACTGGAAAACATTTAAATATTATCCACAAAGCTGAACCTTTTTATAATCACCTCTTCTGTTCTCCCTAGTAACTCAAAATAATTCTTGAGTTGAGCCAGCTAATATCCTCCTGTTAAAGTGTTTCCAAAAGCACTTCAGTTGTGTGCACACTGAGGTTTCCTCCATGCTTTCCTCTTTCATCCCTGTCATTTGATGTTCCAATTCAATGGTTTTTCCATTTCTGTTTCCAGTGAGCTCATTTTAAAGTTCCAAATTACTCCTTACATTTATGTTCTCTATTAATTTCTTTTATTTCCATTTCTTTCTTTTTTAATGTCATTGTTCATATTAGGATATGCCACTATCTTTCAATTTGCAAGTTACATCCAAGGTTCTTTTTTTTTTTTACTCTATGGATCTGAAAGATGTAAGAAATATATTGTGATTTCTGTAATCAATTTTCTATCTTTATTTTTTCTCAAAACAGAGTAATTTTTTCTCTTTTTTATGATTAAAAAATCAAGAATTACCAAACATTAGGTTGCTCAGAAGAGCAAGCCTGTTGACTTATTCTTCCATATTCTATATTTTATAACTACCATGGATGAAAAATGGGATATGCACAGCCCATCTTTTTTTAAGTGTCAGTTTCTTAACTGAGCTTGAAATCAAAATTCACTTTTGAATGAATTCTTTTGCTATTTATGCTGCATCTTGAATGAATATGGATCAGTAACTCTAATAAGTTAGTATTCAGGTTTCATTTTCAGACCAATTGGATAGGACAATTACCATTTTCCTAGGAGAACAGGGGAAAATGGCTACTATATTACAGTGGATTTGCAAAGTCTGTTTTTCCATGAGGTATCCTGAAGGCACAACAAATATTTCAAACACTAAGGAGCCATGGCATTAACTGGTCTGAGAGTCCATTTTAAGAATTAAGATCTTACCTCAGAAAAAAATGTTAAGCAAATGCAGAAGATTGAGTAAAGCACAGAGAAGAGAGTGCTGGGAGAACATTACAAAATGAGAGGACCCCAAGGGAGAAGGACAGATAGGAACATGATGGATTGCCTACCAGCGATAATAAATCATATGTACATGTTGCATTTGTGAGAAAAGACTAATGATTGTATTTGTTTCAAAACCCAAAGGCCAAAGGAAATCTTGCCTCAGACTCTACTTTATTTCTTATTTATTTCAATGCCTAAGTTTAGAAATTGTTGGGTTTTTTTGTTTGGGTTTTGGTTTTTTGTTTGTTTGTATTTGGGGTTTTTTTGTGTTGTTTTTTTTTTAATTTTATTTTTTATTCTAGGTACAGAAAAGAACCCTATGCTAAAAGTAATGACATAATTTCCTACTTTCAGAAATGCTTGAGATCAAAAGACTAAATATTGTGGAAGAACTTAAGTGCTGCAAATTGGGAAAAAAGATTCTGCATCATGTTGATAATCCAGGTTCAGAGCTCTTTATTTGTTTATGTACAAGGGTTTCCCTTCTATGAGACAGTAAAGTTTAGAAATAGGTAGCATGGGAGCTTCGGAAGTTACATATTATGAATATATTATGCCCTATATTTACCTTGTTGGTTTGTGAATGGACCATGAAACATACAAAGATAGTTGCTGTTCACAAAATAATGACTAAATCACTGAACATGAATTTTCTGTCTGTGAACATTTTTCACTGCAGTTGTCTGATTGTAATATGTGGTTGGAGACTTGAAACACAAGTCTTTGTTCAACTTCTTCGGCTGACATAAACATTTCTATTGTAGTACAAGTAATAAGGAACCAAAGTTCTGCCTCAAAAGGCATTTTTAAATAGTATTTAGTGTTCATAGCATTAAGTCTGCCAATTCCAATACATTATTCTAATTACATATATAATATAAAAATAATAATAATGAGATGTTTCTTGAGTTTTGGAAAAAATATATAATTATAATTATATATAATATAATTATAATGGCAGTGTCTCACTGAGGTGCCAGCAAGACTGCTGCAGAAACTGAGACCTTTGGTGTCCCAGGGTGGGGGATGGAGAAGTAGTACCACTGTGTTGTGTGTTTGGATGCACAGAACAGATGGCTGGGGATACTCAGGACATCTTGGAAGGAAGAGTAATCCTTTGGGTCAAGGCAGTCCCTTTTCTCTCACCACATGAAATATAAGACAAAAATGAGGAAGTGTGTTCTCTGTTTGTCAAAATCTATTTGACTAAATTGCTGTATTTGTGTAAATTTTCTGCCATGTCATATTGATAATAACCAAATAATGCCATATATATTGTCTTATGAAAATGAATCAACCACTTCCAAGGAGGGAGGAGTTCCAGTGGTTTGCTGAACATCTTTTGAGTGGCTGGTCTGCAAGGCCACAATACCCTACTGTGTGTTACATTACACTTTAGAGCATCAGGCAGATTGCAGTTTATGCCTATTTAGGAAATAATGGTCAACCATATCTTAGTACGGTTTTCTTAAGTTGTATATACTTACATACACTTGTAGGGTCAAGGTGCAGCTGAGATGGAGGAGTCATCCCACAGATAATTTCTCCTATTCAGGCACAAGTCCTGCCTAAGCAGATGACTTAGTAAACAAAGTAGTATTTTTTTCCTCTCAGTATCTATTCAGGAGCTAGTGAAAAAAATTGAGTAACTCTTCAACATTTTCTACTGGCTGAGCCATCAGGCTGATACAGCCTGTGTACTATAGAATGCAATTTTATGCCAGAATATATATGCTGAAATATGATTCTAGAGCAAAAGTAGATAAGCAAGCTCACCCAGCACAGATTTCTCATCTCCATTCTTTCTCTTTTATGTTTTATTTTTTTTCCCTGCATAGGAAGTCATCAGAGTTATATTTTTCCTGATTAACACATTTCTTCATCAACTATAATTGCAACCATTAAATTAGATTGCCTCCTGTTAATCTTCCACTGCTTCAATCCTATTATGCAGGGAAATAATGTAAACTGTCAGAGTGAGAGGATGCAAGTGCCACTCTTGAAACTAAAGAAAAATATTGTTTTAATAGAAAGCCTTTCCATCACAGTGAACCTTAAAGCGATATAGAGATGGCATTTTCTCAAACCACAAAAATATGCATAAAAAATTGGAAATCTTTTCATTAACAGGAAGAAATAAACAACATATAAAAGCTGATGGCATTCTCACATGCATCATTTGTATAGTTCAACAGACAGCTTAGAATTAAAGAGAGCCTCAGGCAAGGAGTTGAAGAAGCAAATAGGAGCACTTGAAGTCTTAATTTATATTTCAATATAAAGTTTATGAGGCTAGATAAAAAAGTAGGTACTAGAAACATTAAGTCCCAATAGTCTAGCCAGTCTGATTAATATCTCTTTGAACAGAACTTACATTAAGACAGTCCAGGGAAGACACAGCTGGGTTTAGAATGCACAGCTGCCAGCTTGGCACATAATGGAGGTGGAATACTTCCTCTAGAGCTAACTTATGTTAAAGTACTGTATTAATCTTGCAGTGAGTTTTAAGGATCTCATGATCTGAGCAAATGTATTTGTTTTTGCAGTACTGAAACATTCTATACATCCTCTTCTGATTTTTTTGAAGAATTTATCAAAGATTGATTAGAGCTCCAGTACGTTCAGAAGAATATTTCATTTTTGTAAGTTGAATTAAATTATAAACTGTTCCTAGATTTCTAGCATATAGATAAGACCAATGACCCCTGGCATGAATAACTGATCTTTAATGTCACTGTAGTCTATGGTCAATGAATTACTTTTTGACATCTGAGACAGTAAGGGAAAAAATGCTCATTATCAGAATAAGCAGAATTATGTTAGCTTTGATGTGAAGAGTAAAACATTCACATTTTAAAAGAATTACAGTTTATTTTCTATCTAATTTTTATGGTGACTTGAGAACTTTGTCATTGGTTCAATGACATGGCTGTTCATTCAGGAATGAACTGGCTGTTCATCCAGGAAATATGACTGGAGTGTCAAAAGAAAAAAAATAAATAAACAACAGAATATTCCCATAAATGCCCAGCTCATTAATTTTCATTCCAAGGTTTCACCATTGGTTTTTCATAGAATATTTTTTTCTCCTGTAGATTATTCTGAAGGTATTCTCAGAATTAATTCAGGCTTCCCTTTGTAACTATTACTGTTACAATAAGTACTTTTCCTGCAACAGCAAATGTTCTCTTGGGTTTTTTTTCAGGCTTAATTCAGGCTATTTCAACCTCTGCAGTCCTCCTTTCCTTGGTGCAGCAACCTGGCAGTTCTCCAGCTCTTGCCTGCTGGACAGTTATTTTCATTGCCAAAGGGGTTGAAAGATGCTTAAATGTACACTGTCTTTTTATGACCTTACTTTTCAGAATATCTAATTGCAGTAGTCACCCTCAGTACGTTCTGCTACTGAAAGCAGGGGGAAAAATTAATTCAGTGCTCCTGAATCTAGGAGACGTGTACTCAGAGCTTGACATGTTTCAAAGGAGGAGACCCCTGAGCCTTGGGTAGGCACGCCTGGAAGACCAGGTCTTCAGCTCTGCTGGTGTGTGCTAAACTTGAGCAGCTAAGAACATCAGGATTGGAGGGAGATTCATGCCTGTGATCTGCAGTGAAGCTTTGATCATATAGACATCTCTGGACAGTTGTGTACAAAACTTACATGATGCTGAATATGACTGACAGCATTTAGAAAGGATAGTCACTGTGTTACCGGTGGGTTCAGAAATGACTTCAACAGCTAAGGATGGAAAGTAACTTCTCCATGGAGACCTCTCCATTGCAAAATGTTTTATATAGTGGCATGCGCTCAAAGGTAAAGGAACAGGGAAATGGGAAGGACAACAAAAAGGGTGGAGGAAATGGGAGAAGAAAGCTTCACAAAGATGCTGCAAGAAACTAAAATTAAAATAAACAAGATGATTCTGAGAACAAGAAAGTGTAAAGAAGTCAGAGGAATTTGGAGCAGTCACTGAAAAGAGACATAAGGAAATCAACCACTTGTGGTCCTGCAGGGGTGGGTGATGAGGGGAGGCAACACATTTGTCATGATCAGCATCCAGCAACCCCGTAGATAAGACACAAGAGCAGAATCTTTATGTTCTTCCAGGCACATACTTGGACCTTAATCCTTCCAACCCCAAGATGACCTACCAAAAAGCAAAGCTACTGTCTAAAGTACATGAGCAAGTCAGTTTTTGCTGAGCTCCTTCTCTGTTTGTAAATGTGATCTGTCACAGTGGGAATGGCCAGCTGACACTGGTGGGGTGAGACACCACTGTCATCTGAAGAGATCACCCACTACCCCTCGTGTTGCCCTCAGATGACTTGCCTTTTTTACTCAATTGTTCATTACATTGTCACTCTGGCAGTGGCAATATCTGTGTAGCACATAGATTTTTGACTATAACAAAAGGCTTGTCAGAAGCAGATAAGGCATTTTTGTTGAAGCAATTCTCATTCTGTATTCTTGTCTCTCTGTCATATCTCTATGTGAGATATATTTCTCAGCTATCTACTTTGGAATCTAAGCTAAAAAGGTGTATTCTTAGTACTATGAAATATTTTCTAAACCAGTTTATGTACGTGTTGGAATGTGGAGTATGGAGCCTAATTAAATTACAATTATCCCATAATTTTCATGGTAAAAGTTGTTGTATATTTGCAGTTTAATTACAAAACAGTTTAATGATAATTGAAAAGTTATTAGTACATTATAGCGTGAAAGATTATAGGAAATCACCATTTTGTCCAATTCTTTGCTTGTATGATACTCTCTAAAGTATTTTGCTAAAAGAAGTTATTTGTTCAGATTTGTAATAGTTTTTGAGTGTTTTCTTTCTCTCACCCCCAAACCTGTACATTCAGTCATCTGTCTACAAACGATGAAAATTCTTCTGGTGGACAGGCAGTGCTTCATCACGTCCTGAGGTGCTTTCTGAGATAAGATGGAAATGAAAAGCAGTAAAGCATCTGTATATTGGGTGATAAGGTGATAAAACACAGTGACATGGTGATTTATAGTATATCCAAGATATAAATGGAGTAATTTTTCTTTGTTTCTTTAAAAGAAGTGGAGTTTTACACTTGAGGCCAAGCTTTGGACTGTTAATTGGGAATTGTCAGAATGAGATGCAAGTGCAGTGAGACTGCCATAAGATTACACAGATTGAAGCAGAACAAAATTTTTCCAAACAATGAATGACTGCATAGAATTTACCTATTATCCTTTGCATTAGATTTCAAGTGTTTGAATAGCAGTGATCTTCATGGTCGCAGTATTTGGGGGAAAACTGTGATCTACTGGAGAAATATTTCAAGTAAAGTTTAGATGGCAACTCTGTTATTTCTGCACTTGTTACATCTTTGGTAACTACCTCAGACTGTTTAAGTTCCAACTGTTTTGGAGGGAGGGCTAAGACCTGGCTCCCAATGGCCTTACTTCTTTATGGGAAAGAGAGATTTGGTCCCGGAGCTATTCACGTCTACATGGGAAACTGTAAAATGGGGAGATCCTCACTTTAAGGTGCTTCTGGAACTGCAGCAACTACTATGTTACTATTAGACATGAGAACAGAGGCATCTAAACCACACACTGCAAAATATTTTCTATGGTGTAAATGCATGAACTTAAAAAAAGCCCAAAGAAGCTTTTCTATTCTTCTTGAGGTTTTTTTGTGTTGTTTTGAAAGATTGAAAAGAAGCACTGACAAATCACTTATTTCAGAATTGGAAAGGAAATTTTTAAGTTCTCAGAAAATTAGTACACAAAACTATTTTAAAATTAACAACAGAGTGATGACATATTGGAATGAATGCCTAGAGAGTTAGAAAGCATAGGGTAAATCAGTTTCAGATGGATGATAGACATTTTTTTAAAAAAAAGCTTAAGTGAGCTCTAAATCTAAATATTCCTTTTAGACATTATTAAGAGCACTTAGACTGTTTTTTTTTTGAAGTGTGACTTCAAAAGTGTGAGCTCCTGGGTCACATGCACCCTTTGAAAACTGTTTAATTATAAGACAGTTTTCGTTGTAAAGTAGAAATGTGAGAAATTTTAGATAGCCCTAGATAGGGAGATTTGTAAAGAGCTTTGCTGAGTATTGTTGAGATGAGACTTCCAGAAAACAGAGTTCTTGGAAACCTCAAGACTTGGCTAAAGGGTCTTGGGTGGCTGACTGACACTTCTGTTGCTCATTTCCCCAGATGAGCAGCAGGAGAAGTAACAGAAGCAGATGAAAATATGTGGATCATTAATAAAAGCAGATTATGTTTAGGTTTCATGAATAAGGAAGGAAATCAATTTGCCTAGAAATTCAAGCTAAATATATATGTGTACAGCAATTTATCCTATGTTTTCAAAGAAGAGGATTTGTAACTGTTGTTAAAACCTGTGTGGGCGTCTTGCAACAACCACATTTTCAGTCAGGTTCTTCCTGTAGGAATTGTTGTGTGCCCCCTGGTTTCTCACCTGTTCTTGTGCTCCATGTGCTCTGATCTCTGCTGGTTTTAGTTTATTTAGTTTTATTTAGTTAATTTAGTTACTAAAGAAAGAGTTATTCTCTGCGTTTGAGAGATATTGAATTATTTTCACAATGTACAGTCTAAGAATATTTGTTCACAAATTGCAAACTCTGTTACCACTCAGTTTGTCAATACTTTATGTACTAAATCTATAGATTTTATGGCAACCTTATGATACAAATTTGGGATAAGGATTGCTCTGATCATTGCAGGCACAATGTCTGAACAATGTTAGAATTTTTTATCAGTAGTGTACAAATCTTGATGTCCTTCACAAAAGCCAAATAAAATGAACCTTTCTTTATGAACTTATATTCTCTATATACAGTAGAACTTTTGCACTGCATCTATTTAGAGTTGACACACCATGGCACCTCTGTTGAAACATGAATATTTGGTATTAATCTGAGAATATTTGTATAAGGACTGAACAACACTGCACTAGGACCAATCACATTTTCGATGTTGTGACATTGGCAATTCCAGCAAATTATGTCTTGTGTGCTTAATTCAACACTCCAGGTGGATTTTTTCCAAGACTTTTTTGAGCAACTATATGCTTTCTGTGAGCACAAGGGTCCTGATATAGTACCAAGACATGGAAATGTATCCAATTGAAATGTATTTAAGGAGAATATATATATAAGATCAGAATCTTTACAACCAATTTTTAAGCTTGGGTCTCTGACCAATATTGACAACTTTATTTCTCAGTATATTGATAGGATTTCAATGACAATATTATTTTCAGAAATCTGTGTTATGGACGGGAAAACTATAACACTATTTTACATAAACAAATGTGAATAATCTTGTCATGCTAAACATAGAATATGGCAAAATAAACTTCATTGATTTTAAGACAGACATTTTCAATAAAACCAGCCACCCACAGGTAAATTTAATCACCTTATGTCCTACTTCAGCAGGAGGGACCAGTTATCACTGTATGGGGGCGATTAAAGCTATGTATTCTACACCCTCTATTCATTTCCCAACAATAATGGACCATTTGCAGTAG
>WBMV01005969.1:618536-1156394 GCA_013396655.1 Campylorhamphus procurvoides | reverse complement strand
TTTGAGAGATATTGAATTATTTTCACAATGTACAGTCTAAGAATATTTGTTCACAAATTGCAAACTCTGTTACCACTCAGTTTGTCAATACTTTATGTACTAAATCTATAGATTTTATGGCAACCTTATGATACAAATTTGGGATAAGGATTGCTCTGATCATTGCAGGCACAATGTCTGAACAATGTTAGAATTTTTTATCAGTAGTGTACAAATCTTGATGTCCTTCACAAAAGCCAAATAAAATGAACCTTTCTTTATGAACTTATATTCTCTATATACAGTAGAACTTTTGCACTGCATCTATTTAGAGTTAACACACCATGGCACCTCTGTTGAAACATGAATATTTGGTATTAATCTGAGAATATTTGTATAAGGACTGAACAACACTGCACTAGGACCAATCACATTTTCAATGTTGTGACATTGGCAATTCCAGCAAATTATGTCTTGTGTGCTTAATTCAACACTCCAGGTGGATTTTTTCCAAGACTTTTTTGAGCAACTATATGCTTTCTGTGAGCACAAGGGTCCTGATATAGTACCAAGACATGGAAATGTATCCAATTGAAATGTATTTAAGGAGAATATATATATAAGATCAGAATCTTTACAACCAATTTTTAAGCTTGGGTCTCTGACCAATATTGACAACTTTATTTCTCAGTATATTGATAGGATTTCAATGACAATATTATTTTCAGAAATCTGTGTTATGGACGGGAAAACTATAACACTATTTTACATAAACAAATGTGAATAATNCCACCCACAGGTAAATTTAATCACCTTATGTCCTACTTCAGCAGGAGGGACCAGTTATCACTGTATGGGGGCGATTAAAGCTATGTATTCTACACCCTCTATTCATTTCCCAACAATAATGGACCATTTGCAGTAGCTATCCAGGAAGTTGTTAGCACCTTCACACCCAGCCTGAGGGGGCATGAGTGCTAATGGGCCATCACCAGTTCACCAATACCCCATGACTCACAGAGTTAATCACCCATTGTGTGAGTCCCCGCCCTGGGGGAGGGACTGGGTGCTCCCTGAGGGTACATAAACAGGGCTCGGAAGACCTTGGACAGCTCGTTGGATCCAGAGGAGCAGTGGGACCTCAACGGGAGGAAACCACCACTCTCAAACGGACTACGACCGTCACTCCTGACCAGACCACAGCCATCATCTGCACCAACAGGTTCTTCACTCCTTTTTGCTCAGGACTCATGGGAACCACGTGAGTCTCAGCACCAGGGCTAACAAACCTCTTTGGGCTTGTGCCCCGGGACACTGGGTTATACTGTTGGGTTTTGGTGAGTTGAAAGCAGTTTTCTCTTGTGTCAGTGTATTTATGGTAATATCTTTCATTAAATTGTAACTCTGATTAAAATCTCTCTTGTGGTGGGTCCTTTTCTCTTGCTGGTTTACCTCTAAACCAGCACACCTTAGTATGCAGGATTTGATTTTCTATGGCAACTGAACATCTGCCAACTCCAGTAACTTCTCAAATACTTTGAATTTTTTCTCCAAAATGGATGTCCACAACACCCTTTCAGTCAGTATTTGATGTTCCATCTGGTTCAGGTGTGTGCTCCTGCTGCACTTGTACCATTTTGATTTTTTAGAGGACAATTTGTAAGCAATGTTGTTTATTTTTGAGTACTTAAGCTCCATTGGCCTCACTGAGCTTAAGATATATTTAGGCTAAGGCCCATGTGCTCACCTGGACATGACTGCTTAGAATGTATGCTAATAAAGGTATAATTTTACTGCTCTTTTATGAAGATCCATCTGATTTTTTTTATCTCTCTGAGCCTTTGAAATGGAAAATACCCTGCCTTTCTGTGGCACTTTGCATGCCAACATGAAATGAGTAGCCTTAGTAGACTATGTGGTTTGAATTAGATGATTCTCTCATTCAGACAAAGCCTGGCTGTTACTACCTGCTCCTGAAGTAGGTTTCCATAAAGCAGAGTAGCTCCAAATTAATGTGACCTACAGGTCTGCTCCCCATCATTCACCTCCAGGGACACTTCCACAGTGGGGGTTATTCCTGTGGCTGGGAGCAATGATGTCCGAGAGCCCCAGGGAGGATCCTGGAGCTACTTCTGCACCTGTGAACGAAGCTGGATTAGCACCAATCCTACTTCCTTACCACATCTAAACTGTACATGCTGTCTCTTTGCTTAGATGCATGTGCAAATGTCCTTACATACCATCAGAGAGAGATAATCAGTCCTGACAATTTTAGGTTGATAAATTGACTTTGATTTGATGAGCTAATTTGAATTTTGATGAGAAATACTTTAATAACATGAAATAACAATGGAAAAAGAGTGGAAAAACTTCTGACCAGTAAAACCGTAGCAAATACAGATATGATATAGAAACAAAAGCTGTTGCATGGTTTTCCTAACTGGCCAGGCATATTACTATTGGGGTATACGTGGCGAGTTACACCGTGTGGAAGGAAAATGAAGAAAAAAGAACAAAAAGAGACCCACACCTGATGAGAAAGAGAAGATCCACCAAAGTGAACCAGGACCTGATGAGTTTCAAAAGTTTTTATTGTTTGGGTAGCTTAGACAGATATCCATTGTATTAGATTAGGAATAATTACGGTTCTATTATACGATTGTTCTGATTAGTTGTTTTATCCTGATCCCCCATTGGTCATTTGTACTCCAGTTTCCAATTGGCTGATGTTTGGTGCAATGCACCCTTTCCTTTTATGGCAGTCCCCTCCTACCTATTCCCTTATATGGTTTCTGTCCCTCCCCTATTTCCTTTATATGGTTATGCTCCGCCCATGTTCCAGAACCTTCCCCCTCAGACCCTATATAAGCAGTCCTTTCCCCTCAATAAATGGCCATTCTCACTTCACCCTCTGAGAGTGCGCCAGTCGTTTCTTCCCTAAAAAAGAATCGCGCCATATTACAGGCTTTAATAATTTTATTTTACTAAAATGTCTATTTATATGTTCAGTTGATTAGATAAGAGGGGAAACTACATCTGTCTAATTATCAAGTCAGGTGTTTGATTTTTAGAAAGTCAGAATATACAAAAAAGTTAGAAATTTTGTTGTCTAACTTTCGTGTTGCAGGGTAATGACCAACAATTTCATCTGGTAGCCCTGGACATGAAAAACCTTCTTGAACTATTAGAGGAATTCAGATGAACCACAAAGTGAACTACTCTTGATACATGATAAAAATTAACATACTTCAAAATCACTATATTTATTTCTAAGTTTTATGGTACTTTTGTTGTTTGTATTAAAAATTGTTGTATAGGTATGGTGTCCCATCCCTAAGGGGAAGGGAGCACCCAAGATTCATAGGTGTCCATGGTCAAAAAAGATGACAAAAGTCAGAGGGTCCTCAAAAACTTACAAAGTTTTATTAGTGAATTACACACTGGGCATGGGATTTGTATGTTAGTTCAATTTCTTGTAGAAATACATGGCAGTGAACTTTGAATAAGGGAGTAGAGTGAAAGAGAAGAAAGGGAGAGCTTAAAGAGAGGGAGAGAGAAATAAAGGAATGAGAAAAAGAAAGATCACCATTTCTAGCTTCAGTGTTGATCCAGTCTTTGGCTTTCAGGGTCCTTGGGCCACTGCCCAGGCCTCATTGGGGTACCTTTTTATAGATAAATTTTCCCACCCTGGAGCCAAGTTCCTCACTTTCTATGAGAATTAGTTATCATGCACAGTTTGTTCTTCTAGACCTCTCTGGAAATGGGTCAGAGGGCTTCAAGGGGCTTTGGTGATCTTGATCCCACTCTACTGAGTCACCCTTTGGTCAACAGTCCATTCCCACTTCTCAGCCTCTTTCATGTACCTGTGCTCTATTGTGTTGTGCTTATTTCCAGGAGCCAGAAAAAGGGCATTTGTTCTAGAAAATGTTGCCCTACCTATTTATAGCTTCATTTTCCAGCCATATCCTGCTCTTTCTCATACTGTGCTTTCACCAGCAATCCTTGATTGACTCTCTAGCTATCTGGCTACGTGTTTGAGACATACACTTTAGCCCCTCATCTTCTGGGCTTCTACAGTAGGAAAGGTAAATTCTAAATAAAATTTTGCTATTTATTAACACTGAATCCCTAGTCTATTTGCAGACACACTGCTTTTTTTGCAACATGAATTGCATTTAAAAAGCGTATATAATTATAATTCTATAATAACAAGAATTCATACTGAATCCAAATCAGGAATGACTGACATGAAATAAACATTTTGCTTACAAGTCAGCATTCTTCTAAAATTGCATATTCTTATCAGATTCAGTGCTCAGGTCTCATTTGTACAAAATGAGAAGATCCAATTTTGCTTCCATTAAATTTTGCTGCAATTTTTTAATGCAAGTTTCCATGTCAGAATCCAAAAAAGTACTCTACCAGAAATGCTCGTTTCTTTGATATTACACAGGCAAATTATGCCTTTGGATATGCGTTTTTACATTCATGTGTAAGACGGGAATTTGATTCACAATTTACAATTAAGCAAAGCAAAGATAGAAAGTAAAACTTGATATAAAGATACATGAAGCAATTTTATTTTGAACCCAATCAAGCATACTAACCCAAAATGTAATGCTGCTTTTTCAAGACCAGAAAGCTTAGATTTTAGAGACATTTATGTTCTGCTTTTATGACATATCTTAGTACTTGAGTCTGCTGGAAATCCAAGTGTAACTATCTTCTCTGTTGGGACAGTTTAAAGCTGCTTCAAGGATATCAAGTCTTTATGGCTAGATTTGAATATACCTTATGGTGGCTTGTTCCCAATTGCTAATGGTTTTTCACATGTGTATGGTCATAATATCTGCAAACTAATAGCTCGTTCATGACTATGTTAAGTGTCAGGCTGCAAAGCTGCTAGGTCAATGAACTCTTCCTGCATGATTTTACATTTTTTATACTTTATGGGTTTTTTTGCTATATATGTTCATGTTACAGTACTTATAAAAGGCAGGAAACATTTCACAGGAGACGGTTGCATGCATTGTATTGTTTGAGGAATGATTCTTCAGGGAAGAGTATATTGTCGTGAGTTAAAAGACTGACAAGCACATATTAAGAAGAGGTTGAATTAAGATTTTCAGCCTTAATGGAGAACAGGGTCAGGTAACAGAAGCCCTGACATGCATCTGCACATGGACATGCCCATAACCCAAAGCAGTATCAATTTTGTTATCATCACTGCAAGCACTCAGGTGTATAGAAGTGCCCAAACCAGGAAATGAATTTCAGGTGCCTACATCACACTTTTTAATATATTATTAATACTTTAATGCTTTTATTTTGTATTTTTTCACCCATCATATGGCATGCTATTTGCTCTGGGGAAAACCAGACTTACCTGTTATAAGAGGAAATTTCGGCAGACATTGGAAGATATATAATGAATGTGGCAGGGGATTAGGGGTAGATATCGAATGTTCATGTCTGCCATGGACCTTTTTGTGTACTAGACAAGACTGTGTTGGTATCTTGGGACTGCCTGCACAGATAAAGAATAGGTTAATGACAATGAGTAATAGTCATTGAGTTTGGTTTTCGTTTGTTTTTTATGTATGTCAGTGTATTGGTATAGCGATGACTGGGGAAAACATGCACAGTTACATCACTTTGGAGTATTTTCTAAGAAATACAGTGACTTTTGTGGGCGACATAAATCAGCAGGTGAATGGCTCTAACAAATTTAATGAGAGCAATCCAATGATGTACTGTTTTTTCAGAATTAAAGGAATTTTTCTGGTTATTAAGAAAAGTGTCCCTATGCTAGGTATTAACAGTGACTGACAGTGATTCAGCAAAGTCTAAAAGTGATATAACACCTCACTATTTTATAACCATTATCAGAACCAGTATAAGATGCTCTCCCTGTTGGAGACCAATATTTCAAATATATATGCAAAAGGAAACTATAATCTATAATATACAGTATAGGTGGACAATCACTGCTCTGGTTCTTCCAGCCTCATTTTTCTGATACAAACCAGGATACCACTGGCCTTCTTAGCCACACTGATGGCTCATATTCATTATGATTCCATAGTTCCTTGCAGGACTATAACATCAGCTATTTTTATTTTGAGAAGCACACTCAGAAAAGCTTAGGTTGGTAGGGATCTCAGGCAGTCATTTCATCTCACCCTGCAGTCACCTCATCTCACCCTGCAGTCACAAAAGAGTTATTTTCAGCCTCAGGTCATCTTGATGAGAGATTAATTAATTTGAGATTTTAATATCTCCAAAGATGTAAATTCCACGGCATCTCTGTGTTTTATGTAGCAATCAGTTCATCTAAGAACTAGACTAGGTTGGGTTTACTTCAGTGTGAATAAAGATGTTGTTATGTGTCCCTGAAGTGCCATTTCACATTTTCTATGAGATCTGGATAATTCCCATTTGCTACATTACTAACCAGACTGAATTTTGCTTACTTTCTTTTTCATAGGACTATGTGATTGTTTTCAATTTTGCCTCTGAAGAACAGACAAAGCAAGTTCATGCCAACTAGATAAGCCACTTGAGGGAGTCTAAACAGAGAGCTGCAATGAGCCCATCTTACACAGTTAGTGGAAAAGAATAGCATCTCTAGAAAGTATCTTTGCCCACCCAACCTCTGATAGGTTTGAAACAAACAGTTGTCTCAAAATAGATAAACATTAAATGTGCTATTAAAATAAATCAAAACAGTGTTCCAACTTGAGGAACAACTGCTTTTCTACTGACAAAAAACATTCATTATATTTGCCTGAATTCACATATTCCATGAGCTGTACTTTTCAACAAATGAGAGGTTTAAGGTTTCTGCCCTGCCTGAATTAATTTTATATAACTAGAGATGAATTTTGCCAGTCTGAGGAAGTGAATTACCTGTCTGGATTTCACATTGTGAAGAAGTTTAAAATAAATTTTAGCTCAAATTTAAGGAAAACAGGTTATTATTTGAGCAGATTATATTTAAAGAGACAAACAGCTGGCAAACTAAACAGAGGGTGCTCCATTCCCACTCACTGTGCTGCAACCTTCCATGAGAAACTGACCTTCAGGCAAAGGGGCATTTTGGCCTCCAAGATGCTGGTGTGAGTGAAACAGGGGAAGAGGTGATGGGGGTCACCTCAAGAGTCTCAAAAAGATTGAAATATTTTTCTTTCGTCTTAGTGACCCATTCTACTCCATCTCAGCTGCACGGGAAGCATAAAACATTATACTACAATGGGAATTTATATGCAAATGAGTTTCACACTGCATTGAGAAGCAGATTTAAATCCCTGAAGTGCCTGGAAGCCAGACCTTCGGATCAGGTCCCCAGTGGCTTTCAGTAAGCGAAATTCCTTAGTACTGGGTTAATGTTGTTAATGCTGTGATTCTCCACACCTTAAAGCAGGAATGGATTAATTTTTTCCATAGATCTCTAGTATACACATCAGAAATGGCGGCCCAAGAAGAGTCAACATCATTCAGATGTGTTTATTCACTTTACATACAAATAGCCACATTGTTCCAGTACCTCTGTTTTGTTCTTAATGATAAAAAAAAGCTTCCATAAATGAATATTCACTTGAAAATGTTTTTCTTGATTGACTCTAGGTCAGCTGCATGTAAGACTGAGTACTTGAAATGTGACAACAACACTTCAAGACATTTTGAAAGAGAAGCCTATGTTTTAGGAATTTTATTGAAAGAAAAACAAGTGTTCTAAAACCTGACAAGTCTCCACCCCTGACAGATCAAATGACTGAAAAATTGTGGGCATGTCTCTCAACCCATATGAAATATCCATTGTCTAAATTATTTGAATAAAGATTCTTTGACTTTTTGCATGTCTGTATACATGTAGGTTTTTGACCTTCAGAGTGCCCAGATTCATGTGTGATGCAGCTTCAATTGGCATAATTTATGTAGAAAGGCTTGTAAACATCAAGATTAAAAGCGTATTGCAACTATTTGTCTGATTATGCTCACTGTGAACACATTGCAGGGGTTATAAAGATGAGAAGGTTTTTACATTACTCTGTTTCAGTGAAACAACAAATACAGCATTTGGAGTTATTTAGGTGAGGGAAAAAACCCAGAAAACATTAGCAGGTCATTCTGTAGTACTTTCACACACCATGTCTTGAAAATTGTCTATAATTCTAGTGCAAGGCTCTCAAAAGATTGTAGTCGAATTGAAAAGAACATTAAGAAGCATGGTGAGGATGATGACAGACACTGGACAGACTCTGCATGCAGAATGACTAACTAGACTTCTCTGACTGAAGAGAAGTGCAGAGAGGTGGTATGGCAGATGACTGTGAAATCACATGTAGGGTGAAGAAGGTAAACGGAACATGAAGTTGTATGGTGTGCCTGAGGTGCCTTAGTGTTTCAGGATCTGTAATGTCACAGGTCAGCTGTTTACAACCCTACAACCTTACAACCTTTCACTCCAGCTGCCTGGAACCACACCAGCAGTTTTTCTTGCATTCATACTGGTGCCATTCATCTCATTCCCCTGCACCTGTATACTCCAGTGATGTTGTGAGGGTTCTTACGAGAAGCAAAAGCCACTGGCATGAGAAACATCCCTGCTTGGCTTTCTTCAGTCTTGTTTTGCTGATTTCAGTTTATACTAGGGAATGCCAAGCACAGTGCACAACAAAGCAGGCTACAGTCAATTAAATACTTGATAAACACTACACAGAAATACATGTGCATGGAGATATAAAAGTTGATCAATAGATATTTCTGATGCCTCAGTAATGTGCTTCAATCAGTGCTAATAGCATGACAAAAAGGAACACCCAACAGAGAGTTTAAGCCAATCCCCATGGAAAGTACATAGTACTCGGGAAGAGAGTAATGAGACTGGGGGAAAGCAATCAGGAGTACTGGAGGTAAAACAATGGGAGACTCAGGAAGGTGAAAGTTAGTCGGAGTTGTAAGGTGAGGAGGCAAATAGTGGGCAGCTGAAGAGTTTGGGATGTTAGGAAAGCCTTCAAAGAAAGATGGAAAAGAGTAGATACAGATGGGCATGTCCCAAATAACTGGGAGTGCACACACTGTATTTTTGCTGTTACAGTCATCTTAGTGTCTTGTTAAATCCAGATCTGAAAGAGAGAAGATGCTGCAGTGTTGTGGCTGTGAGATGTCTCCTGTGTCTAACATGTCCATCCATGGTTGTAGAGACGACATCCTTCACTTTCATCCTTAGTGATAAATGCATGTGAAAAGGACCATGGCAAATATTTTAATTCAAGATTCTTGAGTATCTTCAGGTGGAATGTAAATTTTGTGATGGTTCAATATAATAGCTCAGGAACACAGACCTGTTTTCTTGTGTTCTCCTGGGAACAAGATTGCACTAGTGACAAGTGTCCAGTCTGTCAAAACCAGTCGGATGTGCAATACTGGGGCAGAGCTAGCGGGGAATGTTCTCTCAAAATATTTTCCTTTTCTGGTCATGCTAAATCTTAGCATGCAGCTAACACTTCATTGTATAATGAAGCAAAAATAAGCTAAAAACTGTTCTGATAATCTCAAAAGTCTGCAAAGGAATTTAAAAGTTAACAATTTCATTTAAAAATTAAATCAGCTGTTACTGTTATCTATAATAAGAGACTGCATTTCCTCCTGGGTTTCTTAAACATCAGTGTTTAAGTACTAGAGAGCCAGTACCTCAGACACCCTGAGCATTACAAGGCATATCAGAAAGGACCCCAGTAATACACCTATATTGAAACAGCATTAGCAGGCGTTATATTTTCAGCAGTTTCCCTAGAAAGACAGAGGGTAGGATTTTCAGATGGATGTGAGAGGCTTAAGAGCAAAAACTCAATTACTTCTACTGAGTTTCTCACATTCCCTCTGTGCTTGGCTGGATCATTACCAGGCAGAATGATCTGTATTGTATAAGTCAGATTTTATTAATACACAGCAGGAGCCATACATCCCAATAAGGTTGGGGCATACAATGCATACCACTCTAATGTGTGCCTTCCTTACATTTGACCAGTCTGTGACAGGGGCAGTGGTTGACAGCAATACCATCTGCTATGCTGGCAGCCAGTGTGAGAGATAGGTAGGGGGAAATGCTGGAGATCTTACCCTGCCTGTCACTGTATGTGAAACTAGGGATCAAATTGTCATATACCCAAGATAGTCACCCTGAAAGTGGCTCCCAAGAATCCTGAACTTGAATTGCTATTACCAAATGTTGGAAAGTGATTTGGAAAACTGTGAAAGTAAGTGGGATGCTTAGGGCCATTCAGTAGCATGAATGGTGGAGTGCGGATAAAGAGATGTCCCCTCTGAACCTCAGGGGATCTCTCATGTTGTCTGCTTCATTGCATATTGGTGTTTCCAGACTAAACTGTGGTAGTCTGGGCAGTCTCTATGGTGAAAGTGTTTGGTTTTTGTTAGATATTGGTGGCTTTGGCTATTTTCCTATGCCAGGGAATATGCTCTATTTTGAAGGTCCTAAATAAAACAAATGGGAACAAGCTCTTTGATGTGTTAAATTTTTCTGAAAGTTATTTCATGGTAGAGCTTTCTCCTTTTTATTTGTTAAGACATATACAAATCTTTATTCATATACATGAAGTTAAGGATATGCTTTAAAGATTTTTTTTCCCTGAGAACTTGTGAAATGCAGATATGGTGACAGGGAGAGCAGCACTATGAATGTGCAGAGACCAAATAAAGAGCAAATGGAATGAGAGGACATGCTTCTTGCCTTGGAGGTACCAGGAAAAATGTTTGTGTGGTACTAATAGAAATGGTTTTCTTTTGTATTCAGGATACAAGCACTGTTGAAAAACAAAATAGAAGAGAAGCCAAGAAGCCAAATGTAACAAGGAACTTTTGTGACATCTCTTATAGCAATGCTTAAGGGGAATATATTAGAAATACATTTTTTAGTAGAAACAATGAACTGCAGCAGAAGGATGTGAGATTAAATTAATGGAAACACAAGTAATTTCAAAGTCCGCACAGAGAACATGCATAAATGGTCACCGAGGAGGTGATCTGGAAAACACTGGTTTGAACATCTGGGGCATCTTGAATAACTAGTTCAAACAAATGGATCTAATATATATATATAAAATCAGTGAACTACATGGGAAGTGCACAGACAGAATGATGCATAATAAGGAATTCTCAGAAAGTTTAAAAGAGCACATATTGTTCTGCTGCTGTAGGATATAGCTAGCTCAGAAATCACTTTACAATGTCAATTACTGTTTTTATTTTCCTTGATTCCAGGCAAAAAACCCAATACTTATAAAAGCAGTCAATATGAAGACAAATATGAGAAACCTAAGGCTGTTTACCTGTGTAAAAATGGGGTTCATTGAAAACATGGTGTTATTTTGATAAAGTGAAGGAACATCTCAGGGATAAAGGCTTTCATTCGTATTATTTTGTGCTCCTAGCCTGAAATTCCAGTGAAATGAGGCACTGTACATGCTTATCCACAAAGGCAACAGAAAGCTCAGTTAGGACAGAAAGCTAGCAGAATTCCAGAGTACAGCTTCTCAGAGACCACCAAAAGAAATGCATCTTAATTCCCCTCACTTTAGTACCCTTTATTTTTTTAAGCCAATATTAATTTTTACATGCTGAGTACTTCCTAATTTTTATATTTCAGACAACCAAAGTGACAAGATGCCTTAAGTAAAAACAATTTATGTGCTTGTTTTCTTTTTTTGGCTCACCTGCAAGAATAAGATCATTTTGTCAGGAAATCAAGTTATGAGATTTCCTGTAGATGTAAGGAGATTAGATCATAAACAGTGACATTAGTCAGTACAATGACAGTAGTTATTCTCAGAGGACTGGGGACAAACATATATAAAATCAATATATCTCCAAATATGGCAAGGAGTTGTAAAAAAGAAGGTCAGTATTTTATATTAGCTTGAAAATTTCAAGAGCTCCTGAAATAGTGATACTTTTACTTCTAAACCTCACTACAAAAATTTCCAATGTCCTTCTAATTTTGAGTTTGCATCAACTTTTACTGGTATAATGGCCAGCAAGACATTATCAGTGGCTCAACCTTTGTGCTGGGATCAGAAAATAAGTTTCCTGTGGAACTATATTGTTCTTCAGCTAACAAAAGAGCAATGAGAATACACCTTGACCAGGAAACTAGAATCTTATATTGATGATAGGTGACAGTGCACCAGATGATAGGTTTACAATCCTATGTGAAGCAAAAGCTTGATCGACTTCTGAGGTCAGAACTATGCAACATTTTGACTGTTGTCTCATCAAGTAAATGACTGTGTTTGCCCAGGTAGGTGATCTAAAGAGCATTTTTCTTGTGGTTTGAGGGCAAAAGAAAACGTCAGCTTACCTGGAGGACTAAAGTACTTATCAACCTGTCAAAGTCACTGACAGAGTTCCTTTCTTTTACTGAATGCATTGTTTTGGGAGGTTGAGAAAGAGTCCACAGGATGTGCATGAAGAGAGATTAGATATATTGCTGAAAATTATGGAATCAGTGGATTTCTTCACACACAACACAATTCACATAACACTAGTTCAGGAATGACATTCAAGTTAGAATGGATAAAAGAACTGGGTTTGGATTTCTTAATCATTTTGTCCTTAAACAGCTTTTTATTTTTTTTTTTTTGTACTTATGACACTTTTAATTCTGGTCACAGAATGTTGGATTTTATTATATAATGGTAAATTTGAAATAACACAAAGTACAGTTTTGAGCCTGAAATGTCAGAGTACCAGGGCTAAAATAACTATGGTACAGGTTTGATGAATCTCTGAATCTCACTTTTCCACTTCATTCCTTTATGTAGAATACATCTCATACAGCCTCACCATTTAAAATCTCCAGGTTTCTATTATGACCTAGACTCATTGGATAGTCAAAGGAGAGAGAAAAGACATTTCCAAATGACAGCTGATTTCACCTTCCTCCAGGATCTTGCTCAAACTCTCCTACTGGTGTGAACACTTGGTCAGAGAGAGCACACTGTCAACTGACTTAGTCTAGACCTCTAGATTTTAAATAGTTCAAGTTATATGCATTCCATCATGAACTACTAGTTCATGCCATTCCTCATCACTCCTCTAGAAGTCCCCAAACACCAGGTGAAATGTACTACACCAATCACATAATAAAGTTTCATAAACTGTTTCTTAGAGAGAATTCAGGGAATAGCTTTCTATGATTATTAAAGTGAGAAATGTGTTAAGTTGGAACAGCTTGTTTAAGCATATTTAAGAAAAGAATAGCATATAAGGAATATGATTTCCTAACTGTTTTTTCTTAAAATCAATTTATATTATTGCAGAAATCACATCTACTATTTTCTACTTGTGTCAGATGTATTCTCTGTGTGCAACAGTTGTTTTATTTTTAGAGCTGATATAGAGCTTTTAAAACCTATTTGTTGTCATCAGGTTAGGATCAGATAATATCTTTTTAACAGTCTCCAAAATCTCTGCTTTAGCCCAAATATTAAGCTGTGTTATGGAAAGAAATACAGGATAGTGGATGGAGCCCATTACATACAATGAAGTGTTAAACAGGAGAATGCTGTTAATGAAGTGTTAAAGAACCATTTAAGAAAAGTTAGCAATCACATTGTAGAAATGCAATATTTCTATTTAATTGAAAAAGTGCATGAATATTTTTGTTGGCTTTACCTCACTTAGAGAGCATTATTAACATTTACATTTCAACAGGCTACTACATCTTCCTTCCCCATTTCCTTGTCAGACTTTGAGATTAAACTCATTAACATACTCTATCTTTGGAAAGCAAAGGCAGCAGCTGTATTTTGCAATAAATTCTTACTCTTGTTGCATTGCTTATTCAAAATACTGCAACTGCTTCCTAAATTTCATGTATTAGCGGAGCCTTAGTGAGAGATAGGGGCGAATTCATTCAGAAGCACTATTTTATAGTAGGCTTCCTTTATAGATTAAAACAGGGTCCCAGGTATAAATACTTCTGGGTGCAAAGGGTCCATCCTATTCTGCAATAAGCATATCAAAGCACTGACCTTGCATAATGTTCTCTTTCAAAAATGCTTTTTCTTAGATGCCTGAGCTCTGGCAGTTTTTCAGCAGCAGAGGCACTTTAGTCACAAAGTCACTTCAGAAAAACATACCTGTTGTCATATATCTGGCATTATAGGTTGTTTCTCTGTTAGAACAGCATCCACTCTGATTCAGGGTTGTACATGACCTCTGTCATCCTCACCCACGCTGGAGAGTGGGCAGCCTGTGAGTGTGGTGGAAAGGGTGCTAAAGAGGCTGGACGAGATGCTGCTGAGACTGGTTAAGAAGGCTGAATGTTACCTAACATCCACTAGTGGCAACACGAAATTGATCGTGGGGTCATATGGAAAACTCCAGAGAGACAATTCAATCTCCCATAGGAGCCTTGAAGAAACAGCTGAAGAAGTTGCCAAGGGCAGTAACACGGGAACATTGCTCCATGTTGCTTAGGCCTAACTCTACTGGAACTCACAATTTCTGCCAGCTGAGCTCACTGCAGGTTATACTCCTACTGGAATGCTTCCTTTGAGGGGCAGAACCTGTGTTTCCTAGGAGTGTTAGGGGGATCTGGCAAACGCAAAGAACCTCCATTTCATCTTCTGAATGTGGACGTTTCTAGCCCTGAAATCAGACATTATCTCATAAAAGCACTGCACTATGAGGAGTTTTTCAGTATTTTGGTGACATATATCAAAAACATTCTTCATGCTCTCTCTGCTGATACTGCTAGAGATGAAGAACCATAGGAAACTGTTCTTCAGAATGATGTTATACACAGAAATACTTTACATAGTCAAAAATTATTCATGGTGATTTCCTTGCCTAGATAGTTAACTTTATTACATTATTAATGTGATCAGAGGCTATGCTTTGATTAGTACCTGATGATGGCTGTAGGCATGTATGTAGTTTCATAGTATGAATCATAGCATATCATGTTCATATGATATCCACACTACAGAGTCTTGGGGAGTTGTACATTTTGTTAACCATAGTGTGAACTGCTAGACTGGAGCTCATTTATGATTGATGCTACTGAGGTACACTCCCAGAATAGGTTTTCCTCCTTAGCTCATCCAAATAGAGTCCAGGTCTGCTCTGAAATTATTCCAATGAAAATGTGATAAATGAGAGAACTCTGGGAGATGTGCACCTTTTTGAACTAAAACACTAAAGGAGATACACCAATAAGAAACCTACAGAATTATTGTTCAGTGGAAGTTCTGGGTTTATTTGGAAGCCAATTAAATTAGAAGAAATCAATGTGTTCTATATCACCTTATTGCCTTATGTCTTCTACATGTGAACCTCTAAGAAAAAATTGTATTGGGATGTAACTCTTTTTAATCAGTCAGGTTATAGATGCATAACTTAAGCAACAAACACAATTTAGTTTAACCGGTAAAAAAAAGTCTAAGCTTATGACAGACAGGACCCACTTCTGAAACAGCAAAGGTGTTTACAAAGTGGGAATGCAATACATTTGAAAAACTGCAATTTCATGCTGTACCACATAAAACACAAACTAAATATTACCCTGACCTCAATTCCATTAAGCCAAGCTCATTCTTTTACAATGCTGCTGACTTCAGCTGACTTATTCTGAGGGTGAATTTAGGCTGATAACTTTGACAAAATAGAACAGTATGTAGAGGACTGTCAAAGACATTTGGCTTTATTTTCAGAACTCACATTTAAAAATCCACTTAGATTTAGCTTGTCAGTTTCTGCTGGAACAACACAGAACTATTCAGTATTATATCATGAAATGGCAACTTGCCTTATGACTTGAAAGGCTACAACTTAGTACAGAATTTTTATGATATCAAAACTCATAGCAGAATAAAGGTGATATACATGTGGTCCAGAAATTTGAAAGGCAAAATTATAACTATTTTTTTGCATATATATACTTTTTGTCATATTTTCACTTCTGTGGGCAGTTTCCGTAGCTTCTCGAGCTTCTGCTTGCAAACTACAAAACCACAATTTGCTTCAGATAATTTAACTCCTATTCAAATACCCCAATCTACAACCCCAAATAAATATCCCATATAAACCTCTTCTAACACCTGTGGATACATACAATATCCACAGATACACGTAGACCACAAATGCCTCCAAGCTTTTTTGGAACAATTTTCTACCATTAAATGTTGAGAGAAAAAAAAAATAAGAAAATAATGACAAAAAACTTTTTGCTTTGGTATCTGTGAATATAACAAAAGCCTTTTGACATCTCCCATAAATGCTCATTTTCTTTTTACACTGGAATGTATCTTCTATAATATTAATAATCTCTATATTTTTAAAGGTAGACTCTGCTGACAGTAGTTTATATTAATTTATAAATTATAATAGTCCATTTTAAAGGACAATGGAGTCAAATTTCCTATGGGAAATTTTGACACATTCCTGGATGGGAGAAAAATGGAGAGAAAAGTAGTACTGATGATAAGTAGGTTTTTCTTCCCAGTAGTCAAACTCTGAATTAATCCTTTTATTTTTCATCTTGCTTTTCTATTATTTCCAGCAAATCTGCACAGATTTGTATCCCTTCAGAAATGTGCTCCTGACAGCTGGGAGCAGACAGCAAGAGAACTTACATTGTCATTTGTTCTGGCAGTACTTGTAGGTATCATCATGAAACAGGATGGCAGCTTGTTTAGAGAAAAAACAAACTTGTGTTTGCGTTTGATAGGCCCTATTAAGAATGTTGAAAGCTGTTTTAATCTACCTAACATTCTTGGAGATAAAGTCCACTTAATACAAGACTAACCAACATTTTGTTTCTGGAGAAAAATAAACATTGGGAAGCATTTACAAGGATGTTTCAATATATATTTTCATTAATATTGTTACTGTGCAAATTGAATTAAAGTCAGTCTATTAATGTTAGGTACAGTGATCTGTCATAGCACAGGAAGCAGTAATGTGAAGGGAAAGAGCTGTTGTACTTGTCCTCAGGGGAACATTACTGATTTGTGCCAATTATACCAGGGAAGAATATCTCCCATGATGTATGGATGTTACAGAGATATGAAAATGTTGCCCCTGGGCACAAAAGGCAGCATAGTTGCAGAAGTAATTTTCCCTTTACCTCCAGCTGCAAGATGACATTTGTTTCTGAAAGGTTTTCAGTAAAAGAGAAATCCCAAAAATGCATTTTCTGTACTAATTTCAGATCGGAACAGATCAGTACTTCTTCCTCTAAAAACCAAGCTACTAACATCATTCCTCTCTTTCCACACCATTTCTTATCCTTTTCAGAATAACAATAGACCCACACGTAGCTCCAAACAAATGATCTGGGATTGATTTACCCATTGTTATCAGTTGTACTCTATCTTTAGTGGATGACTATCAGCCCTTATGGGATGGCTCTTGACTGGTACAGTTGACTGATAATCAGGTGTGTGGTTGTCCAGCTGCAGGTTTTAAAATGAATGCTCATTTTCATTGAAAATCTTTTGGCTCTTCCCAAGCAAGAAAAAATTGCCATTCAGAGTTACCCTACAGCACCAGGGTGTTCATTGTGTCTCTAAATGTTAATATGTGTTGTTTATGTTTTCCCTAGGGAGAGCTATGACAAAGTCATCAGCTTGAATTCACCTCTACAGCTTTGCTTAGCTCTGATTTGTACATGAAATCTTATTAAGTTACAGCAAATATGTGCTGCAGGTATATTATTGCATTACTATTGAGCAGGAAACAGAACATAACTCACTGAAAATGCTGAAGATATTTGTGTCACAAAATATAGAGGATTCATCCCATTTATAAACTGCAAAGACATGTTAATTTGAACTTCATTTTCCCTCCCACTTGAGAACTACAGAGTTTCGGAGAAGTGAATCACCTCAAGAAAGAGGAGGCAGCCCTGGCAATAACACCACAATTCTCAAAATGATAAAAGATGATTAATACAGTTGCATTCACTGCTTTTATTTTTTTTATTATTGAGGTTAATTTTCTCACTGAAGATCTATTCTTTTTCAAATGCCTGATAAGAAATATTTCTCTACCAGGTTCAGTCTGACTTTTTTCTATTATTTTTTCAGTAGTGTCTCCTTGATAATAATTTTAAAATAACACCAAAACTGAAAAATGAAAATACATAAACTATATATAACATTTCTGATGGAAATTCTCAAACCCAGAAACCTGCACTAGTTTGCATTTTTCTGCATATTCCAACTAAGTCAATGGGAATAATAATATTTACTCAATTTGCTTTATATTTGTGGGAAAACTATGTGTTTATTTTATGTGATACTGTGATAAACAATTAAAAATTGGATAGAAATATTTCATTTTTTGATCTGTGTTTGCATAAATTTCTTTCTGTGTGCTTTAAGAAAAGGGCAGCTTTCCATTTGTTTCCATGGGTTGTGCATGTAGCTTAGATACTTCTGGGTAAACTAGTGTAACATCATGGAGTTATTGTGGGAGACGTGAGAAGGCAGGTCATGATAAAATGACCTTGCTAGGAGATTTGAATCAAACCCAGAGGTGAAATACTCTCTGTTATTGGGTGTATTTTGTAATTGTAAGCTTAAAATGGTTGCTCTTTCCACGTTTTGGTTCTGTTGCAAAGATGTAAAAGGCTCAGAAGACTCACAGTTCTAGCATTTAAATAAAACACTCAGCTAGAAAATACTTGTTCACCTAGTTATGAATTTGCACTCTGGAAAAAAGTGACCTGAAACAAAATGGGAAAAATGAGTGGATGGGTGTTATATAGTTTTGGTTCATCTCATGCATAGTTAACTTCCATTCTTCTTTAATGTTCCATCTAAACGACACAAGAGTAGTCCTGGGATAATTCTGCAGCCACACATCACCTGCTGACAAGTTTATAACACTAATTTCTGGAGTTTGTGAGTCTCAAAAAGTCACACTGATGAAATATAGCTTCCTCTTTCTCTGCAGGCTCTGTTGAAATGTATTGCACTATGTGTATATAGGCTTACACGTTAGAGAATGAAGTCCATGCTGACCTATGCTTACATAGACAGACAGTTCCAAAGCCTGAGAGAGAGTTTTGAGCCCTTTAAGATCTCAGGGAGGGAGTTGAGTGCCTGATAGAAAGATCTGGAGTTTTAAACAAGAATAAAATGTAGTTATCTGGGGTTCAGGGTAGGAAGAAGGGGTGATCTAGGGAACATCTGCCTCTGTAACTTTTCAAGTTTTCAAGTGGATCAAAATGTCATATTAAACAAAGGTGAGCAAGTCCCTGCTCTTCAGCCTGATGGGGGAACTGGACACTCCATCTGCTGTCAGGCAGGTTCAGGCCACACGTCTCCTTTGGGAAAACTTCACTTAAACATCCTGCAAGTAAAAAAAGAGCCTTTCCTGTGGAAGTACGTTCCTCCCTAGTATACTACTGCTACAGCTGCCAGTTCAGACTTTGGGGACTGTGTTCAACCAGCCCCTGGGCCAAACTCACCACCATCTCCTCCCAGGAGGAGACAGACCTGGAGCAGCCAAGTGGCACCAAGAAAACTTTGCAGAAAGGAAAGGAAAAACTTGTAAATAAACAAAGAAAAGGAAATACATGACGTTCAGAGCAGATCCTGAGTCAGATGTCCAGCAAATTTTAAGTGGGTTGATCCTGTTAACTCCTCCATTGATTTTTAAAAACTTTAGATCTGGTCTGTTGACTTCTGCCTCTCTGCCAGGGCATACAAATAACCTAAAGTGCTGGAATGTAAAAAAAGGAGTTACCTTGATTGTTTTTGCTCATACCTTTAAGTACAAATATTTCCTCCAGGGTAACATCTAAATCTTTTAAAATAGTAAACTATTCAACACACTTATTATTCTCTGCATGGAAAAATATTTTACTCTACTGTGAATGTGCTGTTCTATAATTCACTATTCTGTAATCTTTAACAGGAAGAGAACAGAAGAGAAATTAACTCATGCCAATCATGTTGTTTTCTTCTAAGTCTCATACATACACTAAGAGATAAAATAGATTAGCTGTTTCAGTACCTTGCACATTCTTTTTTATTTCATTATGTTTCATTTTTCTTCCTTTAAAAACTCATGTCGATGAATGTGAAGGACAAACGCATTACGCTGAGTGAAGCACAATTCATAAAGATGTTTAACATGGAGAATTAGATTTCCTGCTGAACCATGTCCATGGCTTGCTGTCCTCATTCGCCTCCAGAGACCAGCACATTTTTACCAAGAGGTCTTGATCTGTATAAGCTGGGGCTGTGCTTCAGCATGTGCAGTGTCACTGTGCTGATACCAGAGCATTTTCTGGGAGAGCAAGTAAAAATTGTGTGTATAAGATTAGATCTAAATGCATGGTTTTGCACAGAGCTTGACCAAAGAGCTGATTTTGTAGTAAGAGATGTCTCCCCCTTTATTTTCCTGGCCTTATCTCCTTTTTTTTTTTTCATGTTTGTCTCTTAGAATTTCCAGAAGGCTGGCTTATTTGATATAAAATACCTGGTAGACTGTGGTACTGAGAGGACACACAGCAAGAAGAGGTGAGTGCAGCTGATCAGTATAAGGGAGGTGAAAAACCACATAGCTTACTGGGATTTGTAACCTTTTGCATAAGCCCTGTAGAAAACAATCATGGCTCAGGAGTTAGGGGAGTTCCATAAAAATTCAGGGTCATGGAATCAAAGATCTGTTCTGCAATAGGTTGCTGACATCAATATAGGAATAAATTATTAACTGTAGACTTAAAACTTCAGAAAACTCAACAGGGATTTCTTCTTAGATTCCATTTCATAAATGAAAAGAGAAATAGTAGTTTCATCACTCCTGCATGGGGATATTATAAAGCTAATTATATCAAAGACATGGTCCATCATTTCCACGAATGGAAATTGCAATGGGATCTGTGTAAAATTTGGTTCTTAAGTTTGGTCCTTACATCTGAGGAAATAGTAACACTTCAGGATGCATGAGCAAAGATATAAGTAATTCAATGTCTCAATTAAGCAGGTAAAAACTAATCATACGTTTGTGATAATTATGAGAATACCATTACCTTCTAAAATGTGATAAAAGCTACAACCGCTGTCCTTCTCTGGCCACTGTTCTCTGCATAGTTTCTCTGCTGGCTGTATGGCCTAATTTTAATTTTTCCTTTTGCTCAAATTTCCATTCAAATCTTCTAGCTCATTTTCCAGTATACTTCATTCTCTCGAGGTTCCCAGTTCTGCAACTCAGAAAAGGAATCCTGCAGTAATTGTGCTGACAGCAACTGAAATGCATCTGTATCAGCACCCGCCCTGATTTGTCCCTTTGAAGGCAGTGGCTGAGACTAAAACTGTTGCTCCCTCTCCCTGTAACATTTCAGAAATGGTTCATCATGTTTCCATTTTCCACATTTTATCCTCACTCTTGTCCTGTAACTGCCTAAACCTTTAAAACAACAACTGTTAAGGAATATAAGGATGTTGTAGATGTGAAAGAAGTAGTGATCTCTGATAATCTATCATCTTTGGGAAATGCTGGCTTATTTTGTTTTCCAAGAGCTTGGTATTTTAGTGAGATCTGTATGGAAAATGAAATTCCAGATAGAGGTTGTGTTTGAAACAAATAGGGTGGGGACATTTATGCAAAGCTATCACATAAGAAAAAAATCTAGAATAAACACGAAAAAGAAGACAGAGCACTGCAGCAGTCCAGCAAACTAACTTGGTCTGGCACAGCAGCTAGTGTTTCTACAACAGCAATGAAAGCTGATAATGTGTGCTGGCTCACGGCACACATAACAATTTCATTCTAAATCTTTGTTTTCATTCATTCTGTTTTTCTGAAACTTTCATTTTTAAAAGTGGATTTGCCCATGGTGACTGTATGCTAGAAGGGTTTGAACACATTGTGGAGAAACTTTCAAGAGCTTTTGATCTATGCCAGCTCTTGGAAGGAGTATTCATTCTAGAAAGCACATATAGGGTAATATTTTAAAAGAAAATAACAAAGAGTGTACTCAGGTTGGAAGATCATCAGTGTACCTGGAAGAGATGGGATGGACAGCGTCTGGAAGGCTGAGTTACCATTCTCTCCACCCAGCTACCGCTTTTCCACAAGATGCCTTAGGGGAGTCACATCTTTCCCTCTTAAAGCCAAGCTGCTAATCAAGAGCCTTACCCCTTATAGAACGGGCCTGCTTTGCAAGCTATTCTTCAAACAAAAAATCATAGAGATACTTGTTGAATGTTACCTCGTGAACCAGCAGAAGGAGGAATCCAGCAGCCCACATACCTTTTCCAGCAGAACAAAAAAAGGCTAGAAGTCAGACCAAGCAATTTTAGAGCTACAAGAGCCTCTTTTTCTCTTCGCAAGAGAATAGCATGAATAGTCAAGAAATTAGGCCATATCTAGACTTTCTGTATATGCATATATCCTTTTATCTGGCATGCTTTAAGTTTCAACCAAAATCTTCAGCTTTGACTTCACATTGCTCCTGTGAAACATTTAAAGTATTTGCTTAATTTGGAGGAGGCTGGTAGCCTTATATTCATCTGATTTGTATTTAAAGGCTAGTTTAAAACTTCTGAAGGCACTTCTGTCTCACCATGTATTCATATGTGAATAGTGAATTTTAATAATTCATTTTTAGCTTCTCCTGCAAAGGTATTACTGTAGTTCAGATTCTGTCCTGTTAATTGGCTTCTCAATCTGCTCATCATGATACTTGGGTTGATGATAATTCTCTTGATCCCTGTGAAAGTAATAAGAATGCTCTACCAGAACAGTTTTCTGATGTGGACACAGTTCTGGCCCAGGAGAGTCTGCATTTTGCAGATAATATTTTAACTTAGGATAGGTCCTGGTACAGAGCTAAAGTGCCAGGGAAAAATGTGCTTATTAAAATGCTAACTGAGTGTCTCCTCTGAAGTAAAGATAACATCATCAAATTTCAGAACCATTGGGGCAGCTAAAGCTAGAGAATTGATTGACTCTCTTGCAAAGTGGCTCTAATTCAACTAATTAGATGTAGAATGAGTGTTAAAGTTCAGCCAGAGTGATTAATTTCTATTTCAACAACTGTACCCTTCTCAGTTAAAGTTTCTCAAAGTTAAAATACACCATAGTTACAGATAAAAACATGAAATAGCTTTGAATACCTTTTTACAAAATACTGCATCTGGCTTTTCACAACAAATACAAAGCCTGATCATGCTCTTCCACATAGATACCCCATGAAGTAGGCACATTTACTCAAACAATTTCCCTAAAGTTTCCAAGATACTAGGTAAGAGCCATATGCCACACGCTGGAAATAAGACCTTCAAATTATGCGTGTGTGCCCCAAGGATCTGTTAGCAAGCTTAATTGCAGCCTCAAAATCTTGGCAGGTCTGTGCTCCAGTGGATGCCCCCAGCTCTGCTTCCCTCCCCATTCAAGGCCCACAATATTTAAGTAACATCCCATTAGAGCACCCCACCAATCCCTCTTTCCTTTGCCCCTAACAGAAGACAGTACAGTGGCAGCTGCCTCTAACACTTTATAGTGGGTTCAGGCCAGGCAGAACCCAGCTCTTGAGCTGCGGTCACACTGGGATTTCTTTGGAGGAAATCCTATCTCAAGCAGGTCCCTTTCATGGTTGCTTGTCCCCATTCTGTACTGCCAGTTAGAGGGTTTGGGGAAAAAAACCCCAAACAACAAAACAACCAAAACCAACAAAAAACCAAGCCAAAAAACCCCAGCAAGCTCAGGGCACCAATTCAGCTGGAAATTAGCCAATTTTCCCTGGCGAAGTTACTTCTCAGCTAGGTCTGTTCCCCAATTCAGGTAACTGGGTGGCTGCATGACCTCCTGTGCTGACACTATGGAGGAATGGTGTAGGGCTCCCTGGGCTCCCGCAGCTGGCATGGGCAGGCTTGCTAGGTACTGCTGCTGTTCCAGGCACCTAATGAGGCAGAACACCATCAGCCATCCTTTTCTAATGGTTACTGAATTACACCTGGAACCAGACATAAAACAAACTCTGGGAATAGCTTGAGTGAAAAAATAGAACAACTGAAACACTCAGCAGAGCTTAAACTCCAGAAATGTGGTTTAATCAGAGTTTCACATTGTATCTGCAAGCAGTGACTGCCAGTGGAGTGGAAAAAATTCAGTGTCCTTATTCTTGACTAGCACTAAAGGACATGAGAGTATTCAATTAACTCTGGAAGAGCAGGCGAACTATGAGGCTGTAACAACACAATCTGAGAAACACAGCAATGTCTGCAGAGTATGTGTGTACTTACAATACATTAGGCAAAGTGTGAAATAAATGAAACCCTGGGAAGTGTTTAATTTTGTTGTCAGAAAGAGAGTTGCAATTTCACTGTTATGGGGAAGAACAGCATTGAAGCCTTCAAAAAAAGATAAGAACACTCCTAAATTCTGAGGGGCAAAAACCCACAGGGAACAGCCCTGGGAGCTCTGGGATTTAGCCAGTAGCATATTCTGAACTCTTTCCAGGTGGGCACTGAAGAAAGGCAGGCAGTGTCCTAACCCCATAGGTATAACAGAGGATGAAAACACCCCAGAGGGAGACCTGGAGGAGAAAAGCATACAGAGGTCAGTGCTGGAGCCTGCAGGAAGCAAAGAGAGGAGTGGTGCATGCCAGGGCACTGGAAGAACTTGGGAAAAAACATGAGCAAAGATGGAGGGCATTGACTGGCACATGTGCACTCAGCAGCAGTGCAGAATCACAGTAGAATCACAGAATCACAATATCAGCTGGGTTTGAAAGGACCTCTGAGATCATCAAGTCCAACCTATGATTGAACACCACCTTAGCAACTAGACCATGGCACTAAGTGCCACATCCAGTCTTTTCCTAAAAACTCCTTCATGGATGGTGACTCCACTACCTCCTTGGTCAGCCCATTCCAATGCCCAATCACTTTCTGTGTAGAACTTCTTCCTTAAGAAGTTCTTAAGACTGTGTCCTCTTGGTCTGTTCCTAATTGCCTGGGAGAAGAGACCAACCCCCAGCTGGCTACAACCTCCTTTCAAAAGTAATTGAAGGAGTGCGTTAAAGCTCTTAGCTCAGAGGATTTCATTTCCAGAGAAGCAATTGACCTGATTTTTGTCTTAAAAGAAGTGGAGCACTAACTATTTTTGTCAAATTAAGTTGTACAAAGGTACATTAATCAAGCAGCTACGGGGAACAGTGCGAGTCACAATAAGAAAAAACAGAGGCACTTGAAGGTTTGAAAGGGCAGAGCTAAAAGTGGCAGAGAAGGGCTGTCACTTCTTAATGGGTGTTTGAACTGTGTGTGAGCTAAGAGTATTGAAAAATTTGAAATGAGATCAAGCTAAAACTGTGTCAGCCCCTGCTCTACTATAGGCCATCTGACTGAAAAAGAGGGGACCAAACCACATAGGAAAAAGTCTTCTAGGAAGAAGCAACTTCAGCCAGGTCCAAAGTAAAGCTGAGAGTGCACAGAGACCCCAGTAATGGCTGTAGGGTATTATAGACAGTAGTGGATGGGTATCAGTTTCCACAAGCTGAAGATAGGACCTGTATTTTCTCCTAGATATTTGGTGAGGACTGGAAGAAAGTGGAGTTAAAAAAAATCAATGACGATAATTTGGTGAAACAGAGAGCAATTATAAATGCCATTTTTTCTCAAAAGATAAAGTATCAGGACACCACAGAGGGACTGTTTTAAGGCATTAACATAATGCCACATAAAATGCTCTACAATATGTTGTATTTTTTGTACACTTACTCTGATGAGCCGCAGCAGAGTATTAATATGTCCTTTTTGGCTGACCTGTTGTAAGGAACTAATTCTTGTCCAATGACTCTCATAGTGTCAGAAAGCTTTTTATGTTAATTTCATAAAATCCACCACACTCTGCACAATTTGTTTGCTTTCTCAAATATCCAGTCACATTTAATCACACTTGATTCTTCTTTTAAGCTCAAATTCAGACCAAAAGTCAATTTTTTGTCATCCACCTCATTCATGAATATAAACAATAAGCAAAACCAAACCACAGAAGCATCAATGAAATACATAGTTTTCAAAACCTGGTTGGGGAATTTATGTTCTCTGCCTGTTACCTATTTGGATTTTTGGCTTTAGATCTTTGCTTTGTGAGTCTGTCCTCTATGACAGTGTTTAAAAAATATAAATAAAAAGTGATTGGGTAAAATTTGTGCTGCTGAATTATGTGAAAATATAATATTGATTTTAATGGTACTTCAGTAAATACAAACATGAAGATATTTCTATACAAATATTTATATTGTTAATAATGTTATTCAGTTCATTCAGTCATATGGGAAAGTTTTTGTTCAAACATTTTCAATTTGTAAACATGACAAGAGTTTGCTGTGCCAAGTGGGGCTGAATCTGACAACCTCCTAGCAGAGGTGAGGCGGTTGCAGCTCCACGCCCTGGGTCCAACCAGTAACAAAACCAACCCAGTAGGCACAAACACTTGGATGAAAGTGTATAACACACACAGACACACAGAGCACTCACAGGAACAGAAAACACCAATGCCCTCATCTTCCTCCCTTCTATGGCAGTTATGGATGAAGCTCTGTAAGTGGGAATATGTACATATATATGCATTGCATCTTCCTCCAGCAGCTGCTTGTCAGCCTTAAGCTTTATTTCTCTTTGATGGTACTATCATTTTGGTGTCTTATAAGAAATATGAGATGACAGAAACATCAATATTTGGGATAGGATCTGACGTTACATTAAAGAGGACTGGACAATGGCCAGGGTAAATATATAGACTATAATGAAATGAAGACAAAACTAGGGACATGGTAAGGGTTACACTTTAAAAAAGGAGAAATGCTTTCCCTTGGCAAAAGATAGCAGTCAGTGTATACTCAAAGCTGAACAATTTTCCCTCATGTATTTGATGTATTCATTATTTTACTACAGAAAGTTCTTAATGTCAGCAGAAATAAGTAATTATATGGTGGTTTCAGAAACTAATGTATCCCACTGGGTTTTAATCCTTCAGCCTGTGTCCATCTGTATTTCTAATTGGGGCCTTTGCCTCAATACCTATTTCAGTTTCGTTCCACTACAGATTGAGAAATCTGAAGTAAACAGTTAAAGCTACAGCTGCAACTTAAAACACCAGTGCTTGGGAGAAGCGGTTCATTGTCGTTGTTCAGACATCAAGTCTCCAGATCCCTGGAAAATACAGTGGGTTTGAAAATATAATTTTTAAAATAATCTCTTTAGGGTTGTCTCAGTTACAAGTCACTAAAACTGGGATAGCCAAGGTTTTCTAAGGCTGGATGAGCTTGGTTGCTTTCTTTTTTCCCCTTCTCTCACTGCCTCCTGCATAGCTTAAGTGACTTTTTTAGCTTTATGTGTGTATGGGGAATTTGAGCAGAATAGAAGCCATTATTCATACAAGCCTGAGCCTAGCTAGTGTGGAATTGCTACAGGTGATAATATGCAAGAGGCTTCTGAGGAATAGGAAATGAAAAGTAATTAGGCAGTAAACAAGGTTTGGCTTTGTCTGAGCATGTGGGTTGGTATATCTTCTGTGCTGGAAAGGCACACCCATCCCCTTGAAGGGTTGTTGTTTTCCTTAAGTGGACACCATGCAAGGGTGGAACAGAAGTCCAGCTGAACAGCCCTGATAGAGAGCTGCTGGTTCATACTACAGATCACATCTCTGACAGAGATGCTCTGCAGTGCTGTATAAATGTACAAATGGGACTGTGATTCTTGTGGCATCACTTTTAAAGTACACAAACAGGGAAGGGGTTTCTTCAAGTGGTAGCTCCATGGATGCAGACAGAGCATTTCCTCATCTGGAAACACAACAAATAGCCAACTTTGTCTTCTCAAGTGTGGTATATCAGTGAAATTTTCTTGAAGAAAGCTAAATATTTGACTTTTCTAAATATTATTTCCCTTTCAGCTAGTTGTTTTTATAGTCATCCAGCAAAGGATGTTTGTACATGTTTTGATTTCCTTCTCTGGAAAGCCTTAATCTTGCCTGCCTTGCTGGCCTGGTACAAAGACAATGCTGGCATTGACCCAGGAATGACCATGAGGAAGCAAGTGTATCTTCAAAAGGAGGGAACGTCAAGGCTAATCAACCTTTTGGAAGAAAACTGTTGCCCTTGCAGCCTGCTTTCATGCCCCAGAAGAACTGTGCCACTGTGGTTGCCATATTTTGCTCCCTCCTCATCTCTCAGGCAAATGAACAAAAGTGCAGCTCAGAAAGGGGCATTATTTTACTCTTTTCAGATGAGAATTGTGGATGTCTCAGTCCCGCATGGGAGTGAAGAAAAGGGTACTCTGTCTCTCTTTTACACAGCTGCTCAAAAATATGTCACACAGTGTATTAGAACTGAACACTTTTCTCACAGCCTATTCTGGTTTTGAAGAGATTTCCTCCTTTTCTTTGCTCAAAACTCAAGTGAACTCCAAAGATAAACATGTTTTCTTGGTCAAGCATTCCAGTTCCACTCTAATTGAAAAGGCAAGGTACATTTGTTACTCATAACCATGCAAAATCGGAGACACACGATACCAAGAGATAAGAAAATAGGGCTTTAAATATGTATGTTAACTATGGCCCCAAATGGACCTGAAGCTACTGATTTAGCCACAAAATGAAACTGTAAATCTAATTTTTTTAATACATTTTAATTATTTTAAGAAAAGTTTGTGGGAACCAGTTTTATACCTTACTAGGACCTATTGGGAAATTGGATAATGCGTAAAAGAACCAGATAATGAATGCTGCCTCATACAGGAAGGAGCAAAGCTGTAATACTGAGGTAGCAATAGGGAAGATTACATTTACATTGTAGATGAATGTACTTTTAAGCAGGGATACAAGCTGGCTGTAATGTTATCACTGAAGGGAAAAGATCTTTCCGTCAAAAAAAACCCATCCTGAGGATTATTTCTTTACATATTAAGGGACAATTTTGGTTCTGGTGTAACTTTATTGGAATTGTTTCTCATACTTAATCTCTAAACATTCTGGTGATGTGACACAGGCACTTTGTCAAGTACCCTGTCATGATGGAATATATATAAGTAAATAAACTTCTGTGATGTCTCTACACAGAAATATCTACAAGATTTGTTTAGCTGGAAATTCTTTTATCAATACTTTTATCAGTTTGAACTGACAGTTCATTTTGGAAAAGAAAAAAAATGAGATAATTATATCTTAAAATGCAATCTATAAATGCAAATAGATTTTATAAAGGCATTGATGAAACTGAAAAATCTGTAGTGCTCATGAACTTGTGATATTCTTGTGCCCATGTTAATAAGTGATAAACACTTCTTAGAACTCTGTTATTTGAATTTATGTGTCAACATAGTTGCAAAATCAGTTAAGATTTATCACTTTTGATCTATGTATTTATATTCATTGCAGATTTCTTCGCATTATAGCTGATTGCATAGAGGAAAAAAAGTGCAAAAAATATGGTGGGATGGCTAAGCAGGTGTTAACACAAATAGGCTGAAAGGAATAGAGAATTGTTTTTTTGTATTTCAGACAATAGCATTAACTTTTTTTGAATTTCTGGTTTGTTTGTTTTTTGTTTGTTTGGAGTTTTTTTGTTTGGTTGCTTGGTTTCTTTGGGTTTTGGAATTTTTGGTTCTGTGTAGTGGTTTTTGTATCTTGGCAGAAGAAAGTATTTCTCAGCAAGACTGATGTTAGAATATCCCACCTTTAAAGTAGAAAAAGCTGAAAACTGGTCTGTCAGGTGGAGAAACAACTTTAGGTATCAAAACTCAGCTGAGCAGTAGAGTTATTTATCAGTAGAAAGTTTAGCAAAATTAAATACTTTGCAACAGACTGCTGACTGCTTGGTACTGGTTTCAATACAACAAGCCTGGCTTTTTGGCTCAAAGGAATTTTACTCTTCAGAACACAGAACAGGAGGGAGAGGACATCAGTGAGGATGAGAAAAAATATATATAAAAAAAAGTCAGGTGATTAGGATAATCGTATGGGAACATGCCAAAGTGCTTTCAGTTTGCTGAGGTGTTGTCTCACAGTATTTTTAGTTTTTCTTGTAAGCAATAAACCAGAACAACTGCTTGCCTGGTTTTAATTTTTACACAGTAAATCACACTACATTTACCCAAGCAAAGTAGAAAAATGCTGTAATTTGGGTATATGGTTTTTAAGTCCATAAATATCCAGGAAACTGAGTGGTAGCAATTTCAGGAAGTTTTGGTGGGTTTTGGTCATGACTCTAACCTTATTTTTTTCTTCTTATCACAAGACAGTAATGCAGCTCTGAGTGGGATCAGAAATGGATAACTGCATTGGTTTGATAGGCAAATCCAATGAAATGTATTGTGCAACTCCAAACTTTTGTAAAAATTAGCAGAGCAATGATGTAAGGAATGAATACTGATGGGACAACAAAACAGGAGACAGAAAAAAAAAAAGCTTGAAGTAGCAACTTAGAACAAACTCCTTAATACAGTGTTTTTCCTACATATTTACATGGAACTCAGTAACTTATTTCTGTGGCTTTGACCTTGGAACATCTATGGATGGGAAGTTTTTGGTCATTCGTGTGATCAAGGTGGTTTTTTTCCCTAACCAAATTACATTTGCGGAAAGGTCAGAATATAGCTAATTGAACTTTAAGAGAATAATTGGTTTAAAAGACTTAGTAACTTGAATGACTTTGGAATTTATCCAAACAGAGAAAGTAATTTTTATTTCACTTATGTTGAAGAACAGTGCTGTGACTTGATTAAAATCTATACCACAGCTCTGTTCAGACATGCATCATTCCTACACTTTTTGGTGAGAAAAGGAAGATGTTGAAGTTCTTTGTTGCGTCAAGAAAATATCAGTGGGAATTCAGAGGAAAAGACCTCTCTCCTAAATTCTGAGATATTGAAGTAGAGTTTGCACCTTACGACACTCTAAGGTACAAATTCAAACCAGCATCCCTGATAGATACCTGCTATGCCAATTTCTTTGCAATTACTTTGTGTCTAGCATCGTATTGGATTTCAGACAGGTAAACTTTGAATAATTATACATTGCCTAAAGACTTTTATGGGTTGCTCAGTTAAATAGCAATCAAAAATCACAAGAGAATAAGTTGTGGAAAAGAACCTTGTGTTTTTTTATTTATTAGTATTCCTGTTTTGTTTTGTAAATAATTATTACAGCTAGTTGACAAAGTCATAAAAAGGTGCTCATATTTTTGTAACACTTTTTTATTAATGAAGAGACTAACAGTTCTCAACAGTTTTGAGCACCTGCCTAATTCTCATAATCAGTTCATAAATAATTTTGTAATAGCCCCATTTTTTCAAGAGAATCATTTAACTATCTGTTTCTTAATGCAATTCTTATTCAGAGAGGATGATATTCTTGTTTGTGACAGTCTTTCAAAGGGGACATGGGGAAAAAGTATGATTGGTGCCAGAAAAAATCCATGAAACAACTGCCAAAACTTGACATAGATCTTTCTTGATAAGAATTTGCTTTCTCTCTGCAATTTGGGGAGTCCCTGTACTATTGATGCCTAGATTAGACAGAGTTCTACATATGCTTCTCCTTTTTCTCTCTCCCCTGATCTCACAGCTATTGTACAGTGGTACCGAGGGGAAAAAGAGCACTGTAGGCACTACCAGAGAAATCTTGCTTCAGGGCAGCGATAGACAAAGTCCCTGTGTCAATACAGCACTGGGAAAGGAAAGGCCTACAGTGGAGAGGGGTCAAAAGGGATGGTTGCATTCAACAAGCTAAGATGCAGGTCAGAGATAGAAATAAGGTTTCTGCTTCTTACAGATCTGAAAACTCTCTGCAACATGGTCATGTGGGACAGGAAATGCTGGGAGTGGAGGAACGCTCTGAGCTAATTGGACAGCAGCAGTGATGCAAGGAGCACCTAGGAAGAAAAGTAAAAGCTGCAAAGCCAACACTTGGACTAACTAAAATTTCTTCAGGCTGTGTTTTGAGGCATGTTGAGTGCCATGAAGGGAGAAATTAATCTAACAAACTGGTATCCTTAAAACCAAATTCTCTCATGGCTGCTTATTGTCAGAGCAGCTGGTGCCTGTGTGCCAAAGGGGGTGTTTTCTCAGCAGGAGCCACTTAAATGTAAAGGAACCAAACTTTTTCTGCAATTTAAACTCAGTAGTCACTTATCAAGGATCTGGAACATTTGGAGGCTTAATCAGTGAAGTGAGAAAGATCATTTCACACTGTTTAGGAATGATACTAACCAGTACCTCTGGGCCAGATCATCTATAGGTAACACAGCTGTTGTGAAAAAGATTCTTGACCTGCTGGCATTTGCTGAGTTATAGGGCAGCTGGGACTGTCCCTCCATCCAGCAAACCCTCGGGTAGGCAGGAGGTAGGTCATGGGAAAGATGAGCTGTGGCAGGGCTCTGAGCTGGGAATAGATGCAGAGCTCAGCTGCTCAGCTGCTTAGCTGAGAGCAAGCTGTGAGGACCTTTGGACAAAGACTGTCACTGCATAGCAAATAACATTTGACAGCTGCCTTTTGTCTGACATAAATCTTCTTCACCTAATATTTTCAAAATAATCCTTACCTCCAGTGGTTGTGTTGGCAGGTGTGTGCACACTCCTCATGCCTGCTGCTATTCATGCAGTAGCTCTTAATTCAAATGGACTACAGCAATACAGTTTCATCTTTGGCAAAAAAATATCCCAAGCAGTGTTGGCACAGATGCAAACAAATGATTTTGGGGGCTACTTTATGAGCAGATCAGAAATATTCCCCAAAGGGGAACATAAGAAGATATCCTTTACTGTAAGGGTGATGAGGCACTGAAACAGTATGCCCAGAGAAGCTGTGGATGCCCCAACCCTGTAAGTGTTCAAGACCACCTGGATGGGCCTTTGAGCAACCTGGTCTAGTGGAAGTTATCCCTCCCTGGCCCTGGCAGGTGGGTTGGAACTAGGGGACTTTCAAGGTCCCTTCCAACCCAAAGTATTCCATGATTCTATGATGATTCTATTAAAGTGGCTCGCTCAGCTGGTGAATGAGGTGCTAGAACTGTGGCATGCTCAGGGTGCCCAGTCAGGGAACTCGAAGGACAAGACAACATGTACCATCAAGAAATTTGAAATTAACAGTGTTGCCAGGGGTGCTGTTGCAGGGTAGTGTAAAAAATGGTCACTGTGAACTTTGCCTTGTGCTTTCTCCCACTGGATCTCAAGAACTGAAACACAACTAAAAAGTTCAAGCTGTTACAGTCACCTAAACTTTCTGAGTATATTTTAACAACTACCTGAAGTCCTGAAGCCAACTGCAGGCTACTCTGCTTGTGGCCTTATATACAGCATCTTGTGTTAGTTGATAATTGCCTCCCTAAAACTGTTTCAACTACTCCCTGTTATCAGGAAGTAACCGTCAATTTTGCAAGTCTAGACTTTTCCTGGATCAAAAGGAAGAAATGGAAAGTGCTAGTGCTGTTTTCGGGCAGATTAACTCCATAAGAGATTGAGATACTGAAAGGAGGAATAATTTTTGTCTACTCTGGGGAAGAAGTATTTATAACAACCATGGATTGGATAAATAAATAGGTTGATATTTTCCAGTTTTTGATAATTGGATCAATACAGTTTTTAAACATATTTAACTTTAATAAAAAACCTCAAGTTTTGGAAGAATGGAAAGAAAATGGACAAAATAAAGACAATTTTAATATAAAGAAAACCATAATAGTTTGTGATACACTTGAAGAAATAGCAAGAAAGGTAATTGCACCACTATATTGCTCTGATCACATCATGTATCTACTCCTAACTTCAGTTGTGCTTGGATTCACTTTTAAGACCCTGTGTAATGTCTTCCTTTCTTGCGTTTCACTCCCCTTGCTGGATCTTTGCCCAGCACAATTTGTGACACAAACACTTTTCAGTATTTCTGAAATTTTCTAGCAAAAGTGAGTACCCTTCTTTCTAACCAGGGCCAGGTTAGATCTGCCTCTCTGTCTCCCTAGTTTTAGTGCAGCCACAAAACACTCCAGTATGTGCTGGTGTGCTGAAGCCACTGTGGTTTATGCTGACAACTTTTGCCTCATTGCTTGCCTTCTCTTTGAAGAAGACTTTCTTTTGTTCTTCATGTAAAGAGGCCTGAAGTTCATGCCCACAGAAATAAACTATTGTAAGAGACTATTAGCCAGGAGAGAAAAGGTCATGGATTCTTCCAGAGCAGGTAATGGTATAGAGGGAAATTTGCAGGTATAGGAGCCTTAAGAGCTGAAGGGACAATAATGCCATAACGGAAAATAGGGAGTGCAGACATCAAGCCTTCTGATTCACTGATGAATAATTAAAGATAGGTGTGGTCTGCCTTTAATATGTTTTCTCTCTTTATTGCACTTAAAGTAAAATTACTAAGCTGCAGTTCTTTACTATATCATCTGGAGGCTTCTTGTGTGATCCTGAAAAGGTTGTTTCTTTAACCTGGATCTCAGTTTTAACCGTTATCAGTGTTTATTTGCACTAAATAGATGATAACAAAGCAGTCCTCTGTTTTAATAATGAGACCTATGAAAGTAGGCTGAATAAATCTTGACTGGACAAGGCCTTCTCATCTACACAAGGCCCAAAGACCCTGTTTGAGCTGGTCTAACTTCTGAGTTGGATATAATTGGAATTTGGCTAGTTGACCTCTCTGTGCCTCTCCCAAGTCAAATTAAACTGTGATCTCAAAAGAAATATAGACCAGAAGCTCATGAAATAGGTTGGAGCATGCCAACATCTGCCGCTGATGTTTTGGGCTTCATACATAGTAATGCTGGGGTTTCACTGAATTTTATAGCAGAATTTTTAAAATAACACCAGACGTGTAGACAGTAATGAAAACATGTCTATTCCTTCTAATTAAATGTTTCTAATTTAATTCTTCTAACCAAGAAGACCAGTGAGTTTACAAGCTCATACAACGACTTAATTCACCAAATAAAAATCTTTAACAAGTAAGGCTTCTGGACATGACAAGAGAGAGACACTTGAAGTTTATATGTACATAAGTTGAATGTGTTGCTAACATCTGTATCTGTGCAAACACATATATTTACAGAGAGAAAGAAGGCAGATGTACAGAGAGAGTAAAAATATATCTCAAATCCAACATGTGTTAATAGTTACTCCACAATACGCTTCCAATGCTTGTCTTTTAAATAATTCTGTCAAGCACTCGATAAGGTCTAGTGATTGTGAGTACATCTGACTGGAAGATACTCATATAATCACAGTTGAAAGAATCTGAATACTATAGTCTTGATAGAAGTGCTAATAATTTAGGTTGGAAATTTCCAAGAAGGCTATAAGTGATTTCCAAATACAAATAAATATGACAAATTATTTATATCGCCTTTAAACATCCCACCTGTGTCCTTTCCTTATTTATAGATTCTAAGCATGCTGATTTTAAGTTTATCAATATAACAGAAGACATTACATTTACAAGAATAATATAATCGTGTGTGAGATTTCCAGACATTTTTAAACTGATGTAGCCCTCCTAATGTCTCTGTTTTCTGCTGAGGAGATAGTGTAATTAGTTTGTCCCTCTCAACTGCTTTCACAATATCCCACAGGATAAATGGGCTAATTTCTTCCGTGTTGCTATAGAAAAGTATTATCTTACAATATCTCCAGCTGAGATATTATGCCACAAATCCTTTTCAGAAGCTGAAATTCCCAGAGAGCTGCAGATAAAGAGAGCCATATTTGTAGGCATTAGTAAGAAAGAAATGAAACAGCAGATACACACTACAGTAGGAACTCACCTAAAATTAGTCACCAGTATAGGCCCCCTTGGAAAAAGGCTGATTGGATGTGGGTTTCCAGAAATTGAATGCAGAAAAAGAATTAACAGGTATAATGGAATACACTTTTCATGCACAGAGCACAAAATTCAACCTCTGCAAAAGGTGAATCACTTAAGAGCAACTTATGCTATAATTTGTCAATTTAGGAGGAGGATAGATAGGGCACAGACCAAATGCTGTCTGATTTAAGATTTAAAGGCACTGCAGGACGAAAGAATAAAACATGGAAAAATTCCTTTCATGAAATTTGTGATGGTTTTGTGGAAGAGTTTCTTTGGAAAACCTATGGAATCACAGAATTCTTATCTTCATAGAAATACTATTGCAGATAAGAAACACAGTTTGAGCAGGCAGCCTAAGTTAGCCTCTCTGAAGAACAGATAATGACATGCTAGAAGGCTGGAGTTGTTACAGGTTTCAGAGAATGGAGAGTTGTCTGAAAAAAAAGGATTGTTTAAAATCTGAGAAATGTTTTCATAATGATAGAAACATTGAAACTAAGGTAACACTGAAAATAATTACATCATTCAAATGTGGAAGATAAAATATACTCTAGTGGTATTTCTGTCCGCTTTTATTTATGCCTGCACATGTACATGGAAGGAATATTTTTTCTTTAAGTCTTTCCAGTGAAGGGATAGCACCGTGGAAAAAAATACATTTTGCATGCAGAATCCCTTGGAGAATGTTCACACAACTGTCTTCAAAGCTCTTCATGATCCTGGGCCCATGACACAGAGATGAAAACAATATTGTATGACTCTGGTGATGGATTGTACAACCTGAGGAATGAAGCAGTTACAGCAGAGAAACACCGCAAACAGGAAGAGCAGGGGAGTGTTTGCAAGTGTCTCATATTTTGTAACAGGTATCCAGAGAATCTTCCTTCGATCACTCCAAATAACAAATACATTTCTAAAAATCGGGCTGTAAGAGTAGTGTCATAGGTACACATCTAGCAATGCTGCAAATAGGGGTATTTTTTCCTTAATGATAAGCATATCTTGCTCATGCAAGGAGTGTAGGAAGCTCCCTCCCCTTTGACGGGGTTATTCTGCATCATCTGAGAGTACATACACACTGCAAAGTCCCACAGCTGACCACCTGACAGAAACAACAGCACACACCCTCTTCAAATCAACAAAATAAATAGGCTAAAATCAAGCTTGTTGAGCAGTGGACACATGAGAGCACTACAGACCTACAACAATGTGCTTCAGAGATGCTTTAGTTTGTGGCACAAAACCCAGAGCTCCAGTCCTCTGCCACCAAAGCCCCAGCTGATGGCAGTGCAGGGAAGCTCCTCAGCTCCCAGCCTGCAGCCACGGGTCAAGACTTTCCCTTGGGAAAGTGTTTAAACAAAGTGTATCTTGGCAGATATCTGAGAATTGTGCACAGTGTCTGTAAAACAGCAGAACATTCCTAAGCAGGGATGTCCGTATGAGTGTGTGTGTATTTATGTGTGTATATATACCCACAAATATTTTGCACACTACTTTGTAGTTAATTCACTTCCTAATAGGGGAAAAATATGCTAAAATAAGAATAGTTTCTCCATTTTCTCTCTAAGCATAACCTTCCCTTTCCCTCATGGGCTGTAAAAATCTCAGACTCTAAACTAGCTTCAGCATGCCACCCATCCCAGATATCAGAGCTGCATAGCTTTGGATAAGCACCTGCTGCACCTGGGAAAATTTTAAAAATATGTATTTTCAGTTTGTTTTTCATAATTTTAATTTTCATTTTTATTATTTAATGTATTATGATGCTACAGCTATGCAAAGGATCTGCCCTGGGATCTGCAACATCAGAACAATCCCAGGAGAGGTGAGTTCATGGGCAGGAGGTGGAGATGTGATCAAAGTTTCAGTAATTTCATCATACAGCTGCTCAGCTGAGTGCATGGATATCACTATCTGCATACTGTCTTGAATTTTAATGGTGTCCTTCAATTTCTTGGACAAGCAGGAAATACTGAAAGCGACAAGCAGGAGAGAAAGATTTTCATAAAAAAATTGTTGTTCTTCTCCACTGTGGTGAGAGTTCTTTTGTTGCCTGTGTTTGTCTTTGGGAGTGTCTTGTTCAGAGGCAATGCAAATTAAAGGGTAAGAGCTGGACCTGCTGCTATTGACATCCAGGGGGGAATGTCAGTGACTTTAGCAGACCTGTTGTGCTCTTCCTGTTGGTGTCAACAGGATCTGTGCAGACTGGGTGATGGGGATCTGGCCTCGTGTTTATCATAACCTGATAAAGGCAGGAAAATGAGGGGTGATTGAAAAGTTTAGCTAAATTTCTGTGACTTTTGGTCTTCTCAAATGAGCTGAATATAAAATAATGTCCCAGTAAAAAAATATCTACAACATTTGAAAAAGTATTTACTAAGTCACCAAAATGCTGTGAATTAAGTTCTAAAGTATATTTCAGTTCAGCTTTCTCCTGGGTGAACTGACAGCAAGACAAGTCTTTCTAAAATAGTATTCATTGTGGACTAAGATTTCTAGCCTTTTTGTTTGTTTGTTTGTTTGTTTTTAAATGTAGAGCTACTGCAAAATCACTAAACTGAGAAGAAATTTAAAGGAATTAAACTCTGTTTAATCTGCCTCAGTATGATCCAGAATAATGTAACAAGCATTGCTACTTTTCCTGCATTGCTACTTTTCCTGCATTGCTACCAAGACCCAAATTTGGATGGTTCTCTGCTGAACTCATCTGCTATACTGAAAGGCTCAGAGTTATTCCTTTCCTGTGCACCCCATTGAGGACTGTCTTGGAGAAATAGGCTGGGTAACTATACACACAGAAGTCAAGCAGAGTCAGTGTATTAGCAACTAGTAGGTTTAATGATCGGCTGGAAGCTCTTCAGGAGCATGGTTACACCATTTGAGGTCTGTGGGGGAATTTCCAATCTACACCGAAGAATTCAGGACATATTAATGCACTCAAAGTGCATTTTTTTGAAATTTGACCTGACATGCAGAAGGCCCACAGTTCTGTTTATTCAGGGTTAAAAAATCTTGATGTACTGTATTTCCAACCAAAGTTGTGTGTGTGTTTGCATGTGTGAGTGAAGGGGTTCAGAATCAACAGTGAAGCTTTGCCATAATCAAAGGAGATGTTGATTCGCTCCAGGATAAACCTTTAATATTCTCTCTGCTTTAAAGATAACATTTACAGAAAAATTTTCCAAAGATAGTGTTGTCTAACTGTGTGGTCAATATTTTGACCAAGACAGATACTGGCAATATTACAAAACACACTTAAACATTTAGTTTATATATGTACAGAGCTAGTCTTCACTGTCTGACTAATTGCTGACCCCCTGGACTCTAGATTTAGACCTCTTATGCGCAGAGATGACAGTTTGAGAATGCCATCATGAAGAACAGACTTTGTGCCTTAGTCTATATTGTTAGAAAATCTAAGTCTAAAAATGATTGATTACTAATCCAGCTGAAAGTCTGCCAGAGCAGAAGGAAGGGATTTTTTTCTCCTTTTATATGGAAGTTCTCAAGTGAAAAGAATGCAAAAAGTGTAATAGTCAAAGGACAAATTAAAGGGTTCGAAAACCATTTTAATACTGGAATGAACTGCTGCCGTCTGAACTTGTGGACATAAATACAGGTCATCCCCACAACTCATATAAAGTGCAAAAATTCAGGTTTGGGAGCATTAAGATTTGCAGAAATGCCAAACTTTCACAGACAAAATTCAACCAGCAGCCAATTTCAAATATTTCCAAGCTGAAAAAGTCTTTTAGAAAGCTGTGCTCATTTTGTTTGTTAACAGAGATAATCAAACAGAATTTATGGCTTTGTTGTTGTGCCAGGCTGCAGTTCACCAGCATAAAGAATTAAGCCATTCTTGCTAAAGAAAAGAGTAATTTAATGAGCTCTCAATAAATAGTTTAGCAGGCAGTGTCAAAAAATTGTGGGCTCACAGTAAATGACATGGTAGCAACTCATGCTGGATTCCTCTTTGAAAACCAAGTTTTAGGCATTGCAAAGGAATACCCATAGACTAACATACAGTGAGAAGCCAGAGAGTGAGTCAGGGGCTCAGCTCCCCTTTTCAACATTTGGTACATTCTGTCAGATGTACCTACAGTGCATGGGGGTAACTGTGTTGATGCCTGTGCCTGTGCTTGCCTGGTAGTGTGTCTCAGTGGTGCAGGGAGGAAAAAGCCACGGCAGTGCTGCCCCTCCAGCTGGACGTGTCCCAGGGTCACAGTGATCTTGATGCTTGTAGTGCCTGTGCCCTGCTGTGCTCCCAGGTACTGAGTGAGTGTTGGAAGCTGCATTGACTCAATACAAGTTTGAGCAGAGAAAGGAGGGTGGAGGAGGCAGATAAATTTGGCTGCAAATGTTGCTGCTCTTTTTTCAGATCTGGTGAGCTTCTCCTTCCTTTCTGTTACCTGTACATTCAAAGAGCTCTGTGTTTCTGCTTTGATAATTAGTAGAAACACTCAGATCAGATCTAACTGTTCACGGTGGTGCTCCCATGGGCAATGCTGCAAGAGGCAGTCGGTTCTGTTTCACATCTTTATAAAAAGTTTGGAGCATTCACAGGCAGCTCAGGCTGGTGTTCATTACTGGTACGTGTTTGGTCCCTTGGCCAATTCATAATCAATTTGCTAGCCTTGTGGTCAACAAACAAATACTTTCCTGCATACTGTTGACAGAAAAGATAGGAATTTATGAGAGGAAAGGTGACAATACTTAATTGAAAGCAGAAAACTGGAGCAGACATTATGAAAAACAATAAAACTGTCACCATTATCTTAGCAGCTACATGTATTTGACCTTACAGTGTATGACAAGAATTTATTTCAAATGCATTACTGAGGACAGAGCAGGCACCACTCTACGTAGACCTTGCATTTGAAAATATGTTGGCAACACATAAGCAACAAATTTTCTATGAAAGTACAAAACACACAACGTACATGCATGGAGGTCACAGTTTTATTTTTTCTTGGGCATTCATGTCCAAAACAACTTCAAAAATATTTCATAGAATATTTAATAAGATTCTATATCAAAAGCTTTGATAAAATTGATCTAAACTCTGTGCAGATATTCTTTCTCCTCCATGTTGTGTTTCTATTGAGAAAAGCAATGAGCTTTCTATTTAAAAACAAAGTTATTTTTACACTGATTTTTACTCAGCCAAATTACATCCTATTTATTGAGACTGCAGATGTTGCAACTTAACTAAGGACATGGCTGATGTCACTTGTATTCAGACTTCCATTAGTCAAGAGGCTCATAGGTTTCTTCCTCTTCATACTTTCGCTCATTATTTCATTAGTGATTGTAATTGAATTAACCAGATGGCAAATGCCAAGTTCACATGTTACTTACTTCAGATGACAAAACTCAAAATATACTCACGCTGTAGTATTTGTTGAGATACTAATTTATGCAGTACAGCTTGTGCTAAAAGTATTTTTAAAATGTTTACTGAATAGAAATAAAGCAATCCTTTGAAGATGCTCAAAGGTTGAAGTTTTCACTGAATTTTATGAAGAAGTCTCTCTGTGGTGTCAAGGCCTAATGAGATATTTCATTATTGAGGATGAAGGTCTGTTGAGTAATTTTTTTGAGGGTCATATCTACATTTTTGATAGCCTACCCTTTGGGAAGTAACTCTGGGGTAGGAAAGCAGTTCTTTGACATTTCAAAACATAAGAAGGTAATTCTCAGTGTAGTTGATGTTGACTTAAATGGCATTAGAGTTCCACTCCAATTCATGGTAGGGCTGGGGAAAAAAGAAAAGATTGATATTTTAATTTTTTTTTCACTGTTCTTCATCCTTGCTGAAAGGAGTATGTTTTTTGCAATACTCTGTAATCATCAAAAAGCAATGATGTTATGATAATTTTCAAAGGTAATATTTTTATTCACATTTCAGAAAACATGGTTGTTTTAAGTGTTTGTATTCTTTTGCTTTTCATGAAATATAACAATTTCATCTCCCCCTTTTTTTTGCAAAAGCAAAATAGGAAAAATGAAAAAGAATAAAAAAGAGAATAAAATGAAGCTGAAAAGTTGACAGATATTTTTGATAGATTGTATAAAAAATTTTTAAAAATTAAAATAGACAAAAAATTTCCAATTAATAATAATAATAATAATAATGAAATCTGTTTTTAGCTTGAGAATTGAGTCTGTTTATAAGATTCTTCTCAGGAAAATTTCAAAATTTTAAATGTATTTTCAACTTTTGCTGGGCTGAAAAAATAAAGGAAAAAACTCAGAAAAAGTCTAATGTAAACAACATTGATATGTAATTTTACAGTTGTCAAATTTTTTGCATATAACATACACTACCATAAGATATTGGTGATGCCTAAGGTTTGGGGTGAATTTTGTGGATTTTTGGGATTTTAGAGGTATAAGTTTCTTGCTCACATATTAAGGGGTGTTTGTAGTTGCTGAGAGGATTTTCTCAGCATTCCTGAGCTCGCTGAAGGTCGTGATGTTTTTTAGGCTTTCAGATATTGGGGTGTTTAGAGTTACTAAAGGGACTTTCTCACATATTCTGGGGCTCTTTGAAGGCCATGGTGTTTTTCAGAGACACCTGCAAGATAACTTGAAGTCAAAACAAAAGAAGAGCCCAGAAACCGTTGGAGGGGGTCCAAGGGGGCATGGCCCGGGACCCTGAGGGGTGGATCACCGGGGAAATTAGAAATAGTGATTGGTTATGGATATTTCTTATGTTAATTGGGTAAAAGGGTATAAAAAGGGTAACCCTACTGAGGGCTGGGTCTTCGTCGTCGTCTCGGGTATGGGGACCCTCGGCGTTGATCCGCGCGTATTGGTGGGGCCAGCGGAGACACGGAGTCTCCGATCTCCCGAATAAAGGTATTGTCTATCTTTCTCCAATTGATGTTTGTCTGAGTGCCTATTTTCCAGGATTTTAGGCATCATTGGGATGGCTATGTATGTAGTTGGATGCAGACATTTTTACTGTTCTAAAGGGTAATCATACTTTTTTTTTTCTTTACCCCTTAAAACCCTACAATTTTCCTTGGGAAACTTTCATGTTTGTAAGAGCATTACATTGGAAAACCTTTCTTATGGAAAGTTCTTAAATCACACCGATTGCTTGATTTATGCCAATAAGTTTGATTTAAAACATTATTATTACAAAGTTTCCTGCTATGACTATTAACTGTAACAGCTTGATATAGAGTTTGACATTTGTTTAATTTTTCTTCTTCTTAGCTTCAGTTAAAGGACAAGTTGAAGAAACCAAAGGAAACTGAAAAAAAAATCCTTTTGAGAGTCACAGTTTGACTTTTCCTCTCAACCGTACAGAAATTAGGCTATTCTAATGTAGTGCAAAGGATCTTGAGTCTCACAAGCTCACTGAAGCTCAGTCATCTTGTATATATGCACTTTCCACAAGTAATTTTAATTTAACTTGTCACGGCCATTTTAATTTTTGCTTTAACGAACAACATACCAATGTACTTTTAGATGGTCTTTATATCCAGAAGTTATTTCCAGTGCTGTGGTCTTCAGCACAGACTCTGGGTGGCCAAGGTGGTGCTGAAGGAGGTCTGGAAGTTTCACTTAACATTTGGCTGCTACAACATTTGGCTGCTACAACATCAGCAACATTTATTTGACTGAGATATAACTAGCAAATAATTGAAAGGGCATTTCTGATAGCCACTTCCCTTCCCATTTTTCTCCCTGCTTCTTCTGGGACAAAATTGTGTGCAATTCTTCTCCCTGAGGGGTGGGGCTATCGACAGCTCTTTGCAAACCACGGGGTACCCAACATGCTGCCAAATTGCAATGAAGAACAGCTGTGGGGCCATGAGATAGTGGATTCACATACAGAGATTTTTGTCTCCAAAACATTGAGAGATGCCATATAGAAATTTGTGTATAGTCAGGATTTGCAAATGTAAAGAAGATTTGGATAAAAATAAATATTTAGCAGAGATTTAGCTAACTGGGTAATCTCCTAGAAGCTAAAGATGCACAATAATAAAAATTGAATGGCACAAATATATTGGCAATAACTATAGATGCAAAAATTAGACCATCATGTTTTTTCCTGTCAGTGATATTCAAATATTCTGAACTGGGTTTTCACAAAGCAGCCTATGTCTGAAACAAATGGCTGGTTCATGTAAAGCTTAATGAAGGTGAGAGCAAAACAAACAGAAAATAAACTCCCTCTTTTCTTGTCACAGCCTACAAAGTCACCCTCTATTTCCTTTATCTATCAGTGAGTATATGGAGCTTAAAGATTTTGCAGTCATGGAACATGCTGTAGGATGGAAAGAGCAAGCTATAAGAGACTTTCTTAAACTATGTTTACAAAGAATTTATTTGCTAAAACATAATCCCTGAGATTTATTTATCTGACTAGAATACATGTAAACTAACCTCAGAGTCTTTCAAAACTAATATTGTCACTTGCACAAGTGGTAATTTGTGCTAAACACAAACAGGAAACATTGTTTAGCAATTTTGTGATATTTGAAAGTATGAATGTTTTTCTATGCTTCCAGAATAAAGTTAAAAATACTATAGCATGCCCTTTGGAATGATCATATATATAAAATTCACAAATATACTGTTGAGCATGGGCAACCACAATATTTTTATCAATGTTCAAATACTTATTTGCTAAAATGTGCTAATAAAACAACTTTAAATGTCTATAACTAGAAGCTGTTCTATTTAATTGTAAAGGTGATCAGTCTAGAAACTAAGATCAGCACATAGATTTCCTGGTGTTAGATCCTTCTGGCCAGGTAGGATACCACTGAGTTTGCACCGAGTTTATGATTTCTATTCCAGGCTTAGGAACTTGAGGCAATTAAACTTGTTTATTCTCTTTTCTGCACTTAAAAAAGTAAAATCAGTCTGGCATATCAGAAGCACTTTTGGCCCCCAGATATTAGGCTTTACAAAGAGTAATTCATCCTGAAACTTGAAAGATTCATTAGCAGTGAAAATGGCAAACTGTAAGCATGTACAAGAGAAGACACTGCAAGTCATAGAGAAACTTTCTTAATAAGGACACTCTTGGCACAAATACAATTTAAAAGCTAAAACAAACAGAAATTAGACAGATCCTTTCTACCCTTTCTCATTAGACTGATCACATGAATCTACTGTGACCCTAGGCACTAGCCCTCTAGACACTTTGGGGAATATACAGCTTCATTGGCTTTTTTTATATTTTTTTTTTAATAATCCCCACAGTTACTGCTCTAAACACACAATAGCACATAAAGAACACATCCAAAATGGACTTCTATAATCACAAATCAAAGGAATTCCCTCTTGATCAATAAATTTGAAATCATTACCATACACAAAAAAAGACCAAATGTCTTGGCATAATGTTTGAAAATAACATAGTAAGGGAAAAAATGTCCCTGTTTGAAACTTTGAAGGGAACAAAAATACTTCTGTTACTCACTGTTAGAAAATTTGGTATGGAACTTCACCTTTGTTGTTTCTCCATTATATTTTACTGTAACTATCATGGTTACTACTATAGTGTGTTTTATAGAACACTTTAGCATTTATTTTACAAGCTTTTTTGTTAGACATTTATAATGACACTGGAAGAGTCCTGTGTTTTTACCATTTGTTCCCTAATCCCAGAGCTTGATGAGAAAATATTTTGCCATATTCTTCCTCCCATCACCAAAAAAATCCTTATTTTTTATAGACTATCATAACACTTCATCTCCACAGTACAGCAATAATTTAGTCTTTGGAAAGACTTGCATTTGTAAAACATTATTGTAGACATTTGCCTTCTCTTATGTTGCTTTCTGCTGACCATGGGCCTTTCTGCTGGAGGTAGGAGCTGCAAAGGGAGTGATACCCCAGACCTATTTGTGATCTAGATTCACGTTTAGGCTCTTTAAACTCCCCTACCCCTGTTCTGCAGTTCTAAAATACTTACCTGCTTGATTCTCAACCCAGTAAGTCTCAGAAACATGTGCAGTTATTATATAACCACACAACCTAGTCATCATAAAGCTGATGCTCCAAACTTTCAGAAAAGTCAAAATAAGAAATTTCTACAGCTAGGTCATTGCTAGGTACACATCCAATGAATATTTCACAAACAGTCACTGAATGGGCCTCACATAAAGCATAAAGAAAGGGCTGATCTCTGTGTCAAAGCTCTTCATTTCAGTAGATAAGAGTCACATTAAATAAATACCACAGCAGATCGTGATGACAGCGAGCACAACAATATATCCTGCAGCAAAGTCCTAAGAAGGTTTTCTCCTTGAATATTAAAATGTTTTGCTGCATGGGGAAAGATCTACGTGTACATGGGCATTCCAAATTAGTTTTAAGTACATCAAAGTTTGTAAAGGGATGTAGTATCTCCTGTAAGACAACTGATACAACTGGAAGAAGAAAAAGTTTCCTTTCACATACTGATGTTGACCCACAGAAGAGCTTATGTGCTTGACATATGTGTGTGTTTTCCACATAAGTTGTTTTAATAAAAATGTCTAGTCCCTTTAAAATTAAAACCTTCCTTGCTTTAGATAGCCACAAATAGAACAGTATCTTTCATACTAACCTATATTAAACTTAGTCAAAAACATCCTATTCTTCAGAAAGGATGCAAAGAGATAGTTCCTTTCACAAGCTTTGTTTTATCATAGAGTGGAGGCACAGCTGGGAAGAGACACAGAAACTACTTTATTTGTGTACTGATTTTTGTCTTATTTATCCATAACAATCTTGAAATCTTTATTTCTACCTAAAATCTGAAGTAGCTACCTCAAATCAAGTCTCTGTGACAGTCAGCTGTCTGACACCATACATTGCAGTGCCCTGGGATTTTGAAGTGCTTTTGAGTCTAATTTCTTGACAAGGAACCAAAAAGCCCTCAGGGTGTGGCCACCAGGGACACTGAGCTCCTCTGTGCTCACAAAAGTGGTTGTTGGCTCTAGGGCTCCAGTAAGGATTAAAGTGCAGTGTGTTTACTCCTTAGTCCATTTAGATGCCAAAGTCTGTGGATTTGATGGTATTAACTTTATTTATGCTGAAAAATACCTCTAAGTGTAAAAAGATGTTATAGCATATTGCTAAACTGAAACTAGGGTAACTACTTAACAGATGGATTTCCACAGAAGCCATGGAGAGTTAAGTGCCCAACTCTTTCATTTCAGAAGAGTTTCAAAATCATAGCTAATAGGTGTTTAGCCTTCCTAGTTCTAGGAAATCTTTGACATTATGAAGCATATTATTGTTCCTTAGCACTTTAGTCTTCTGCTCATCTGTCTTTATGTGCTACTGAGGTTGTATAATATGAGAATGTAAAGGGCTAGTCATTACCATCAGGGGGTGACTGCTGCAATCCTGTTGTGTCGAAGCTGATAACAGGGACGGGTGCCTCTGCTGACTTCTGACAAAGCCATTGCAGCAATGATGATGGCTACAATGGCTTATGCCCCTTGAATATCTACCTAGGGAAACTTAATGCTGTTACCATGGTTTCTGAAAGTTACACTTTTTTTCTTTTTTTTTCATTCTTTATGACATATTTGTGGTACAGAAAAGACTGTAAACTCTTTGGGTGGCAACTGGCTTTGGGGCCCATGCATAAGCATAATATCTGATGATATGGTTTTAGCCTGTTACAAACTATTTTATCAGTTCAAATTATAATTTTAGACAGGGTGAAAGAACAATCTGAATAACAGCAGGTCAGACCTACAGGGGAAAAAGGCTCAAGTTTATGCACTGAGTGCATCAGACTGAATTCACCATTTCTTAGTTTGTCTTTAGGATTAATTGAGAGGAAGAAATAAATGTGTTTTGGGCTAAAGGAGTCATTTCTCTGTCACTTTGAAATAATTTGTGTAGAAATAATTCTCACAGATATGATTACTAGATGGCGTTTTGGAGCCAAAGGGTTTAAGACTCTCTCCTGCAACAAGAAATAAAGTTTACAAAGAAGATCAGTCTGTAAGAAACCATAAATAGATGTTACTTGCCCAGTGGCATTTTGAGAGTGGTATTTCAATACTCTCAGATGACGTTTGGTAAAAATTTGTAGTTTATGGGCAGTTTATGGGCAAGCAGCAGTCAGTTTTTAAAGCAACAGGGATAAAAATCAAAGAGGTTATATACAGCATTTCGTACTTGCATGGTACAAGCTGAGGTGAATTAGTAGCTTCCTAATAATTTGATTTTAAATCCTTTCATTTCTAATAAAAATGTTCAGATATAGCATGTGCTATGTTTTATCAAATCATTCTGGATTATAGTAGCTCAAAGATATTACATTTCTGCTGACATAACATGATATGACCTGACAGGCATGTGATAACCTCATGTGACTCCATGTTTATCAGAATTATCATTTTGTATATCTGGAGATTCTATTTTAAGTCATTTAAGGCTAGTATTTATTTTTTTTTCTAACTGGAAAGGAGAGAAATTAGAAAAAAACCCCAACATTTTGAATGACTGCACATGCCAATAGCAGTGAGTTTATGGGGACAGCTGAAAGAAATGGCACTGCTAGAGGTGCCACCCCTAGAGTGAGAAGAGTGGCAAAAATCTATTTGTCGAGATAAAACCAGAATCAAACCCAGGTCCTTCCACTGCTGTTCAGCACAGCTCATCCTGACCTGCACATATGCCATTAGCTGTTCTATATCCAGAACAGAGGGACTCTCAGCCCACCTGTGGTGCAAATGCTGTGATGCAGCTGCTCTCTAGGCAAGTGCTTGAATAGCAGCCCCAGGAGTTCAGTGCCATGTTTGAGTCCCTAGTACAACTAAGTAAAACAGTGATAATTAGCTCTGATGCTTCTAGTACGTACTGCTGTCATATAGAGGACTTACAAAGTCTAACACTATAGTCTTTCTGGATCAATCCCTGCCTTGCCCTCTGTAGCTTGGGAAATGCAGTAAGAGGTGTTAGCAACCAAAATGTTGCTAACATCCAAAAGGCCAAATAGATTTTCTTTCCTCCTTTTACTGAGGGATTTCAGTTTTCAGTTGTGACTGGTATTGTAATAAAAGAACAAGGTTTAACTGACCAAACTGTAATGCTTTAGTCTGGTTCTGAAACAGTGGTCTAGGTTATTTTTATGATGACTGATGAGAAAAAAGCATTTTATGTGTGATTGTTGTTATCTGTTTCGCGTATCTGCCTGAGGCTGAGATGATTTGGATCTCAAAATTTTTGGGATACTTTTTCTGGCAAAATTCCAGAGCCTAGAACCTCTGCTGCTGACCTCTGCATTTAGAACTTAGGTCAAATGAGTCCCTTCCTTGGGTTCTAAGAGGATTAAAATCTATACACACAAAACCATAAAGCACTGAATAACACACACATAAAGCAGAAAGTAGTTAACAGTAAGATACCCATAGCTGTCAGCTAAGTAGTATGTTTCCTTTCTCTTCTTCAGATGTATATATAATTAGAGTTTGCAACCAGGAGCTATCACAAGCCAGGGTAGTGCTTTTTCAGTTCCTCCCTAAGCAAACATATCTTATGAATTCAATGGATCTTTTGTCTGAACTGAGACCATGGAACTGTGCTTAGTGTTTATGTTTTGCCACAGGGTTTTATCCTTTGCCTGTAGTCAGTGACAAACTCAAGGGAATTTGCACCAGTTATTTTATAGTGCCGTTCTAGTAAAAATAGAATAGAGGCCAGAAACTGTACCTTCTGTTATTCCTTCAAATATGAATGCTAAACTAAATTGGCATTGTTATGTATTCATTTTTTTTTTAAAGTTTTCATGTGATTTGTTGCATCTCCTTGGACATATGAGTCAAACTGTACTGTATATTAAATGCTCCTATATTTTCTTCCTATCCCAAATTTCGCATGAAAGTGAAAAATAGCCTGATGATACTAAAATAGAATGACACTTTAAAATAAAATATAATAATCTTTCAAGCATCATCAAACAGCAATTTTGATCACAGTTGCCATGACATGCTCTTATGCAGGTTTAGCTAAGGAAAGAATAGATCTTTCTTTCCACCTACAGATATGACTGACAGTAGCATGGGGACATAAACAGTCCAGTTTAACTCAGAATTACTTAACTTACTGGTATACTTTAGTCACTGTATAAAACAGATGTTTTCCTTTTCAATCTGCGTGTGATGAATACTGATAGCAATTTCAGAGGAGTATTAAATGGCAAGTATTGTAACTGGTCTGAAAGAAGTAATGATGTAGCACAGAAATGTTTTAAAGTTTAGTGGGCAATAATGAAGAAACAACTAAAGCAAAACCTCAGTACTGCTGACATTCATCAGAGCTCTGTCACTGACTCAAGCAGAGGAGTGGAGTCTTGTGATACATTTTTACCCTAGACATAAGAAAGTAGCATGTATAAAAAGATTCCAAAGATCATTCAAGTTATAATTAATTGGACTTTCAAAAGAATTTGAAACATTTTTTTCTTAAAAGCATACTGAAAATAAGGTATTTGTTAGGGACCTGATACTTGCAGCACTTTTGGCCCCAGAACTGGTTATGGATGGAATGTGAATCTGGTTTCACTGTTCAGAAAAATAAGATTTTTCTGAACATTTTTGCTATGCTGAAAAACCCATCAGGAGCATCACCATACTTTTTATTTTTGTATTATTTTGTTTTATTTAGTTTATATTTTATTTTTTCACTGCTTTTTGACTTCTAAAAGAAAGAAAATGAGCTGTTTATGCCCGTATGTTGTCAGCATGCATTTATTTACATCTATCCATACTTATTAGAACATCTTTCTAGAGGTTCTAGCTGAAGAGGGAGTGCTGTGTTTCCATGCCCCACTCTGACTTCATCACTTCTGACTGTGTGGGTGCTGGTGAGTGCAGCTGAGTGGGTGGAGACAAGAAGAGGCGGTCTACACTCCAGGAGGGAAATTAATTATTTTATATGGATTTTATAGGGAGGTCTGATTATGAGGGAAAAAGAATACCCTACCATTTTCAAGGGAGAAAGAATACCCAGACCTATTTTAGCCAGGGAATACCTGTATATTTCTTAAAAACTAAGGTCTTAAAAATCATGTTGTCTTTTACACTTGTAACATCCTGTGAGTTAGGTAAGCTTGTTTTGTTTTCAAAGATCCATGCTCAGGTGCCAAAGAAAGAGTTAAAGACATATTATGAAACTGGTCTTAATTAATCTTCCTTGTGGACAACCTTAATTTGTCCTCAATAATTGTGGATCTGAAAGAATGAATTCACATGGTTTCTTCTAACCCTTCCCATAATATAAGCAAGGTGTTATCTTAAATAGCAGGACCAACATTGCACAGTTCACTTCATTAACCTCTTCATATTAGTTTATTTAAAAACCAAAGAAACAAAAATCCCAACAAAAAAACCACAACCTCCTAACTTTTTTCATATACCCTTTTGTGATGGATGAGAGATTTTAGGTTTTGTTACTTATTTTTGGAAACTTGCATAGTCTTGAAGGTGAGTGTTTTCTGTCTTCTGAAACCCTCTAAGTTAATCTTTGCCACTTATTAGGTTACATAGGTGCCTTACAGTTAACTGGAGAGTGGTTTATACTATGTGGGTAACACCTGTCATGGTAAGAAGAGTATTTAGACAGGTCCAGAAGTAATAATATGCTTCTACTTTCCTCATTAAACCATGGAGAGATCTGCGAATCTGAGACTTCCATAAACCAGCAGGTTGTTAAACCATTAAGCAATCAAAAAAAAAAAAAGTCCATTACTTTTAACACACTGATTCACTGATTTCACAACAGCAGATCTGAGAACTCATAGCTTGTGTACAAAGTATATATATATATATCCCAGCAAAGAAAGTGGACCAGAGAGGGAAGGCTGCTGTCAGCAAAGAGAGAAGTCTGAAAAAAGTGGTACAGCAGTAGCTTTACATATCGAGAAGGACATACAGACCATTCCCTCAGTGCTACCATGACAAATTTTGTACTCTAAGGACTTAGATATTCAGGTAGGTTATAACAGTTCATTGGTACCTGCTTACAGATGGTAAGTGTTCACATAAATGTAATTGAGTTTCACAAAGGTTCACCATGAGGATGTGGTCTCGTGCCGCCTAATAAAAACCTGAAATTTTTTAAAGGCTTCATTTTGGGAGTCAATAAGAACAGAAAGAAATTACTTCAGGGGCTAAAACTGACCTGTACCTGTATTGGCACGTATCTGTGTTCTGTGTATTGATGCTTTGAAGTAGAAGTAAAAGTAAAGCTGTCATCCTGATTCACTAAGTGAGGGCTGCCACAGTTTACAGAGCAGCTGAAATGTTTAACTTTGTTAAGAAGAAATTTAATCTTATCATTCCTTGCCTGAGGGCAGAAGTTTTGCTTTATTTGAATGGGAAAAAGTGGTACATTTTCCCCCTATATTACACACACATATATAAAAGTGGTACAGGCCACTTTCTCTTAGAGGTTTACTTCTTTCTTTCACTTGGTCTTTCTGAGAAGGTCAGATTTACCACCTGGTAACAAGTGTCCTTAGCAGCCAGTTTTGTATGTTTTGAATTGAGACTTATAATAGAATTCATGTGTGATGTCACTTCTCTTAAATCAGTGGAGCTTCACTGGATGTGGATTTGTCCTTAAAATAAAAAAAAAAAATAGGCAAAATTAATAGAAACCCTGTAACTAAAGTCCAACTTCTATGTAAATAACTTCGTAGATAACACTAGATAAAACCCGTGTTGGTGAGGTCGCCAGATAGCAAGATTCCAGTGTTTTTCATTAATTATTCCAAAGTGAATTTTTAAGGGCAAAATGACATTGTAAGTTTAATATTTATGCCAGAAAAATGAGACTAATAACTATCCTCTTATTGATTACTTACATGACCACAGAATTACTTATCATTAGGATTCTGAGATTGAAAATTGACATAAACTCAAATAACCGGGGAAATTGTGACTCAGAATGGGGAAAAAAAGGTTACAAGTTAAAAAAGAAACAAAAATAGGGTCAGTATTTGTTCTCTAGGGATTGATTAAGTGTGTCAAAGGCATTCAGGCAGCAATCTCTCAGTCTCTTCACTTCAGTGGGAGGTAATGAAATTCAATTAGTGAGAAGAGACAACTTTCACACTGAGGAAAGGAGTGGAGAGAAAACAGGAACATCGATGTGCGTAGAGAATAATGCTACAGTACATAACAATCCTTATTAAAATTGAATTAATCGCCAAAGCTGTTTGGCCTCTGTTGCCGGGCATTCTCATTTTAAATAAAGCCCTGGAAAATGAGCTAAAGCTATATTTCTATTATTAATGGTATGAGGCTTAGTTCTGCTAGGTCTGAAGACACAAGTACGGCTCTGCTCCTTCACAATTATATAAATACTTTCAAGTCCAGATTAAAGCCTTCTCAGTTCCCGCCCCCCCCCCCACTCCCATTAGAAGCAGAAATTAGTTAGGGGTTTTTTTGTGTTCTTTTCCTTTTTTTTTTTGTTTTACTCTTTGCCCCCCTGTTATTTTATGGACTTATGTGCCCTGAAGTTCAAATAAATAAGAGTTTAGATTAGCCCCATTATTATGCGCTTGGATCTCACCGACAACCCTAAGGCAAGGTTTGGTAAAATATGCATTGCTAATGTTCGCAGGATTGGACTGCAGCAGAAGTGCTATAAGCCTATGCTCAAATTCCTTGCAATACTTGCTTCAGTCAGGAGTGAAATTCTCATTAAAAAGAGTTCCTGGAATTGCTGTTTGCAAGCAAGAACTTGGAAGTGTGACTGAAACATTCCTGAAGGGGTAATGCATGCCAGCTGTCCAGTGAGTCTGAAACAGGTCCCTTAGTGACACCCCTAGATGCCCCACAGCAGGGGGGTCCCTCCAGCCCAGCTCAGCCAAGGACACTCAGCCAGCTCACCCAGCCCTGGCTAAAAATGAGAGTAGGTGTCATCTGCTGGGTGAAAACCTGGGATCCTGTCTCAGTCAGCTGGGATTCCCTCTCAGTGCTCTCTCCAGGGTGCAGACCCACCCCACTGCTGATCCTGGAGGGCAAGGTGAATGAATGAAATCTGTGATTCTTCAAATGCATGTGGCTTCTACGAAACCCAAATCTTAAAGTACTATCTGTACACTGATGTATTTTTCTTTCTCATTTATTCCTGAGATAATCTACCAAGATCCACAATACTTTTCTCTCTTCTGGAAATTTTATAGATTTGTGTCTTAGGAGCAAACCCAATTTGTTACAAAGATCACAGTGTGTTAAGTAACCATTAGGCTTTTTTTTTTTAATGGATGAACTGAAAATAACCATCTTTCATTTCCTTCCTTTGCTCCAGGGGGAAGAAGACTCCAGGGAATTAATTGTCTAATTCTCACTGAAATTTCTGGCTGAGGCTTCTTCCCTATGATGAAGCTCTGCCCATCTCTGGCAGTGCTGTTTCAGAAACAGCAATCCCCACTGCCAAATACCCTGGATACTGCAGAAACAGCTCCAGAGTCAGGTATCTCACAGATGTCCTTGGATTGCTCAGGCAGAGGTAGGAGTCAGTTCAGCAAGACCATAGCCTCCAGTTATGACTTGGGAGTGTAGAAGTAATTCTGACCTAATTTCAAGTGTTGCCCGGTTTACCATTTAAGACATTTAGAGCCATGACTTCCATGTCATGTATGTTTCTGAGGTACTGGAAGGAAAAACAAAATAGCAGACAAAAATGCTGAAGCTCATGCTCACATATATGTACCTGAGGTCCACCTGCTCTTTTATTCCTTTTCCTGTCTCATACTAGATAACACTTTCTAACTTGCATTTGATACTCATGTTTTCAAAAAGGGTTTTGAACCATTCTAAAGAAATCTATTATGGAAACCATATAAACCTTGAGGGAAAAAACTCAGGAAAAGTATAGAGTATAAACTTTACTTACTATGTTCAAAATAGATTTTTGATAAAACTATCTTTCTGATTACCTGCAAGCTAAAGAAAACTGTGGTACAGAGAAACACTATTTTACCTTTCTGAGGAAATTTAAATGAAGCAGAAACAGTGTTCCTGATGATGAGGCTATGAGCATACACCTATGTCCTCACAAAGTCAAAAAGCTTCTAGCTGTCCCTTGGAAAAAAAATCTTTGCCCTGAACAAACCACAAGCAGACAAACTCCAGTCTTGTTAAAGACAGGCTTCAGTTTGCATGTATTTGAGCATCAAACCTCAAAATTCTGTCAACCATTGCAGATGACTACAAAGAAGTTCCTATTAGAATTTGTTACTCCTGATGCCTTAAGGAGGGCGCAGTAAAAATTCCAGGCAGTCAGTTAGGAGATAAGATAAATAAATAAAAGTTTTAATGAGCCAAACACCGGCTCACAGGAATACACATGAGAATTCTCCCTTCTACAATTAAGTTACAGGTTTTTATAATAGTATCTATCCAATCTCATTTTGCTATTTCTCTCAGTCCTGCCCCAAACCACCCTCTCCACGCCCCCTCGGGAATTGGGTCTGGGGTATCAGGACCCTCTCTTCATCTTTGTTGTCTTCTTCACAGCACGTCAGGTCCTTGGAGGCCTTCCAAAGCTTCAGATTTGGAGGTTCTTCTGTCCCTATCTTTATCTTGTGGTTCAGGCTTCATGGTGTTTTTCTGCAATTCTACCTTGAAATACAGACTAAACAGCTTTAAGGAATTCTAAGGGTTGTTAGGATAGGGGTCATGGTGTATAAACATTCAGCTACTAAAGTTACATTACTAATACATTAGATCTACAATAATTTCTAATATCTATAAAATTAAAAGAATCAAAAAATCAAAAAGACTCTGCGGCAACACTCCTTTGCATCCCAAGTCTTTCAAAATCACCAGCTTTAGTTTTGTTGTTAGTGCACAACAACATACAAAAAATAGAATTTTCTTCTATCTAGGGAACACTTAAGTCTGACAGCTTCTCTTTTTTTGTAAAATCAGCTCATGCTGGCATCCTATTGAAATCCCACATCTGGTTGCTTGCATGCAGCACAATTATTCAAAGCAACCCAGCCGTTGATGATCACTGCTAATTTCTCCTGAGGAAAGAAAAATTTAAAAAGGCAAGTGAAAAGGAATAAAGAATAAAAGGGTAGAAGGTTCAAGACCATCGAAAAAATAGGAATGATGACTAAGGGCTATTAGAGTGGCAAGGAATATGTAAGAAAAAGTAAACAGATGACAAGTGCAATTTAGATTCTGCTGAATTTTCACACTTGCACTAAGTATTGCTTTATATACTTCTGCCTTGGGCCTAACAAACCTACAAGTGGTAGCAAGGCTTTCTCAGAATTCACGAGTCTAATGGAATCAAGCATAGTGTTAGAAAAAATTAAAAAGTTCAAACTGCAGTAACAACAAAGTATTTCAGAAATATGTGACAGCTGACATCCTAGACAGTGAATGAAGGTGGAAAATGTAAGTTAATTGTTCCTCAAAGAAAGAAATTTCATCTTCAAAAAAGGTTTAATTTAATGTGAAAAATTTTGATCTTGAAATAAACCTAGTATTTGATATTTCCCCAAAGATACCGCAGGATGTTTCAAATCTGATATCTTCAGAGTGTATGAATTGAATTGAAAAACATGATTATAAATGTAAAACAGAATACATAATTTGGGATTGTTGCATCAACATAAAATATAGTCGTAGAGAGAAAGAGGAAGAAAATAAGACTTTTTATTTAAAACAACTAATGTTTTTTAGTATGGTCTAGAGACTCAGATATGCCATGTATGAATGAAATTAGCCTATTTATTATTTCATTTCCTTTACAGATGCTTTCTACAAGGGGACCGGTCTGGATGGCAAAGTCCTTAGATGTTTCACAGAGCAACTTCCTACACTCTAAGGTTGAATACATTTTTGCACTGCATAACACTTCAAATACATTGGAAAGAATCAGTGTTGGAGAACAAACCAAGGTAAGATGCTTCAATGCACACTGTTCACCCTTTGGAGAGACGTGGGTATAGATAGCATAGTACTGATGTTGTTATGTTCCTCTATGTGCAGCTGAGAAGCACTCTGATATTCCAGTGAGGGATGTGACATAAAACCAAACCCAGAAGAATTCTATTGAAACGCACCTAGTGTGGAATGATGGATAGGGTTAAATCTAGAGGACATTCAGAATTCTAGGGTAAAAAGCAGCTGCAACTCCCTGGATGGACTGAGAAACACACATTCTCCCCAATACAATGATAATCATCTGCTCAGAGGAGCAGAACAAAGCATGGAACAAAGTGGAGACTATGTGGGCTCCCTCCATTCAAATCCCAGCAGAATGGGGAAGCATTGTGGTACTGAGACCTTACAGCACCTGTCTGCCAAGGAAGAATCAAGATACTCTGCTGCTGAAGCTAACAATGATGTCGAACTCCCTACTCAGATGTCAAGTTGCAACCACCATTCCCCTCCCACTAAGTATACCAATCAGAAATAAAAGGTATTAATGACTAGAGCCACTCAAACTCCACCCAACCATAGAGAAAATAGTACAAAAGTAAGTTGGGAATAGGGGGAAGGTGGGAGAAGACCTCTACTGAAACTGCTGGAATCAGTTGATGGGCTGTCTTCTCATCCACCTTCTTCTCCTCCACCGAGTGATGCCTTGACTGAGAACTATACTCTGTGTGTGTTAAATGATGCTTTTAGGACTAGAGTTTTTGCTTGTGCTTATCCCATAGCATATTAGTAGGTTGCTTCGTATCAGAGCTTGTGCTTACTTAATATATGTATCGGTAGATTGCTTAAAACATATTTTTGCAGTAGACACTACCACTGACAACCTTCCAACCTTATTAATCTGTCACAGTTTGTATTAATAAAAGGTGTTATTCTGTAAACTGTTAAAGTGAGTCTTTGTCTTCAGTGGATAACAACTTGTCAGGACCCACTGAGGGGTCTTCGGGCTGTTGAGCCCCCCCCTAAAAGTTTGGTCAAAATGCTCTCTGACCCTGTGAATCTGTTGGTGAAGGGCCTCACTAAAAGATGCCAACATACTGTTGGATGCCAGGGTCTCCACTTTCCAGGTGGTACCAGCAGGCAGAAACCTAAAACTCCCACCTTTCATGTGGCACCGAGAAATATTATCAATATTTGAAACCTTCCTTCAGATTCCATAATGAGAAAAAAATGCATCAGAATGATTCTGAATCACTGATTTAAAAAAGAAGTTTATATGAATATTTGCATGAGCCAGGGTTTACAATGTGGTATGTGCTTTAAAGTATCACCAACTGTATTAAAAGGAGAACTCATACACAGTAATACAGTCAATTTGGATATAGGTCTATAAAAGATTCATACTAACTTAGGCAGGATGGTGAAAAACTGTTTTGAACATTTCATTGTTAATGAGACAGGCTTCCTCCTTTTTTTTTTTTGGCAAACATTTTATACCATTATAAGAAAAGTTTGAGTAAAATGTAGTCTAAACTCAGATGATTCTCTGTATAGAAACAAAACTAAAAACATGCTGTCTGCCTAATGTACTTTTTAAACTTTAAGTATATGAATACTCATGTTGAAATGCTGCCTATACACTTCACATACTAACTTATTCAAGACAGTAGAAGCCTATAAGAAATATTTCACTACCAATGAAAAAAGGCCTTCTCTCTTTTTATTTTTTATTATTTTTAAGTTAGCAAGGGGTTTATGCCAGAATGTTTCTATTTTTATTTCTAGACACTTTAACCTAAAGCTGCAGTATTAGAATATTCTTCTCATTTGCATATTTACCCATCTCTCTACCGTGCTTTCAGCAAAACTGAAATACTCAACATACTCAATAACAGAGGGATTTTGTGAACTATAATATTCCACTTTATATATGTATATCCTCAGTTGATGAAGCTGAGAACAGCTCCACTGATTTCAACTGCGTTGTGCTCACACTGACTGCTAAGCCTCTTAAAGAAACTACACTGTGGCAGTAAGTCCCAGGCAGCTGAGACTCTGCAGGATGGAGTATAAAATTGGTGGGTTTTTTTCGTTTGTGTTCTTTCAGAATCTACTTAGAATTTTATAGGCTTTTTCCTATAGAGTTGTGTCAGTTGTATTTGGACAACAGATGTTCACTTTATTGCCGTGCCTCATAGCACTGGAAAAACAAGGTGAAATTGAACTTAATCTTCTTGCTGGATTGTGGTGAAGCTGTTATTCACTTAAGGAAGTAACTTTGCTGAAAGATATTATCTTCCAGTGGAAGGTGAAAGAAGGTGAAACAAAAGGCGAACAGAAGGTGCAGAACACATCTGATTCCAAAATATCTCAAAATTCTAGACAACTGAAGATAGTTGCCTTTATGTGAAAGTACAGGTTTGTGTCAGAAGTTCAGCACCAAGGCCAACTTTTTCAGGAAACTAGTGGCAAGATACTGCAGGGTAAGGTGTGGATGTGGAGGATTTGAGAGAACTATACATTACAAAAGAAATCTGGACAATAAGATACATCCTGCTTTCTGAATTTTTTCAAGGTGCAAAAGGCTGTAGAAGTAGCAAAAACTAGTGAGATGGTGTTTTATTTGTCAAGATTGGCTAATAAGAGTTAGTGTAGCACTCTCTCAGTAATGCCATAAATTCAGAGGCCTTTAAGGCCAGAAATGACTTTTAGGTCTTCTAGTCTTGTTCCATAAATGACCCAGGACACTGAAATTCATTTCAATAGATATTTACATGGACATACCAGTATAGAATCTAGTAGTTAAATAAAATTATCTAGGGAGCTTTCATGCTAGGTTGTCTTCTGCAGTGCCATAGTTATCCATAAGATTATGTTAATGAAAAAGCAGTGATTAGCACAGTGAACTAACAGGTGGATTCCACACTGGCAAAGGTGCAACTCTTTCTGGGATGGCTAGAAATCTCATGGAGGAACGCTGAGGATTTTACAGTGAAAGAAGAGCATCTATTTGCCCTACTGCATTCTTGTATTCCAGCTAGTACAAGCTGGAGCAATGGGATTTGATATGAGTAGTGAACAGAAAAGTGAGAATTATTAATTTCAGATCAACTATGCAGGCCCAACGGTGTTTTCTTTCAAAGGATATCTACATAGATGCTATGTTTGCAAGTAGCAGAATTGAAAATATACGTGGAAAAATGTTAGTTTTGTAGCATTGAGAGAACTGAGTTTTCTCCATAGACTCTCTGCTATAAGAGCTGTAGTTTCTAGAGTGTTCACAGGACGAATAGCTTAGCACATTCTACCTGCACTATCAGGAACGAAATAATCATTATTGCACTGTAAATACTAACAAAGTAAGCTTTTCTGCAGGGGCAGCTTAGGAAAATGGCTGAAAGATTCTTGTTTTCCTTCTAGCTGTAATTTTTTCCCTGCACATCTCACACGTGGATCAATGTATGTCCAATGTTTCACTGAATATCCTACCAATGGCCAGAAAGACTTAACATTTCACACTGGATTTTAAATTTCTCAGACACACTTGGGATGAGGAGATCTGTGAGAAGGAAAATCCATAAAACACTATAAAAGTGGGTTTTGTTTAGAGGCTGAGGATTATTATGTTCTATGTAAATACAACAATTAGAATAATAAATTCAGCAATATTTGTCATTATTTCTGAGTAGAAATGGATGCTGCATTCAAATTAAAGTAGCAATTTATTCTTAGGTAATCAAGAAAGTCAGCAATTACCAAGTTATTAAGTCTTAGATGACACTGTAGTGATGAAGGGCAAATGGGTCAGAACCAGTTGAAACAGTTAATGAAGGAAAGGTGGAAAAGTTTCCTATCACTGTCTTGTTATGTTACAATGAGAAAGACTTGTCTGATTAAAAAAAAAAGAAAACAAAAGGCAAACTCTTTAATGTGTTCTTTGAACGGAGTGTTGGTTAATGTTTTCACTTGTGTTACTTTCATTTTTTCTTAATTTCAGTCAGTGTTGATCTGAAATTTTATGCCTGTCTTATCTTTGTACCTACCTGCCTTTGTGCATTTTCAGCCTTTAGGGAAACAATAAGATATTTTGCTGTCCATCTTTCTGTTTCTTTCCTCTTCATTTAACTGACCGTGATTGCTTCTCGTCTTGAAATGTGGTAGCATGCAATTTGCATAACAAAAAGTTCAATCTAAATAATAATACACTTCAGAGTATCAATCAGGCATTGTGCAGTTTCTTTATATCACTTTTAAAGAGACCACATAAGACTATTGATAGCATATGAAACCAGTTCATCAGTCTTGATTTTGCCTGTGTCTGTTAAGTAAAATAATAATAAATAAAAAAGTTAAAACTAGAGAACAGGAAAAATTATTTAGCTAGAATATAATGTCTTCACATACTAAGCAACATCATTTAGGTAGGTAGCTCATTTGCTGATGCTCAGAAATAGTGGTGAATTTTAGGCACTGGGTCCAGTAGTTTTTATTTTTTGTCCATATTATTTCTTTTCTATTTCTATCTGAAATGTTTAGGTTTCAATATACTGAAATTTCCCTGGAGGTCACACAGTCATTTCTCATCTGAAGAAGAAAGAAGTTCAATATCAGAAATTAAATCAGTATTGGAAATACATATGGTTACTTCTCAGTAAAATTTCTTAGCAGCTTATTTCCCCAAACCCTGGAGAACTAAATATTCAGTTAATTTATAAATATGAATTTATTGAATATATGAAATATTAAATTAATGGTGAAATATGATATTATTCTTAACCCTATTAATCATATAAATTTCTAGAGCTAATAACTTTTTCAGGCTTCCTCCTTTGTGATGACCACTGTTTACAGTGACGTGCAAAAAAATTATTATTTTGTTATGCCCCTCTCTGTTTGGTACATCTGCCTGGTTTTTCCCATAAAATTATTTGGGATAGGGGGCTTTACTTTATTGTGTGTTTTACATGATGAAGCTTTCTAGCCTGAAACCTCAATCTTTAAATTTTACAGTAACACAAGCAGCAATAGCAAGATTGTAGAAACTATGATTCTCCTTGATATAGGGAATAGGACAACATATCTCCTTGATTAGGAAATAACAGAGGAATCACAGAACACATTTTATGGATATCAACAGCTTATTTAATCTTCATTATAGTAAAATGTGCCAGTATTTTTTAATTTTTTTTTAATTACTGGTATTTCAGCACTGCATGTGTAAAGCATCACTTTTACTGGGAATTCATAGAGGTGGGAACAGATGCTAGTGTGTTTCATGTGGAGCTCTTAAAGATTAGCAAGTGTGCTCCCACTGAGTCATTGAAGCTTACATATGTATTCACCTGGACAGTGGACATATGGTTCATTTTTTGACATAGGTAATACATGCCAAAATGAATTAACACAGCTCAGTCATCACATAATCTTTAGGCTAGACTGTATGTTCTTAACTGACATTAGGACATAACCTCTTAAAACAAAACCTTCAAAAATAATTTGCAATGCCACCTGAGCTATCCAATGAATAAAGCCTTGAACATAAATAAATGAGAACAAATATCAGAGCTGTGAAAACCACACAGCCAGAATCAACCCCATTAAAATGAACACAAACTCCATTTAATAGTTAAGATCTTAATATTTTGGATAAGTCCTTGAAAGCTATCATTATATTTGCAAGCTAGGAAAAGATTTGTGATCAGAAAATCTCAGAAATATTCAGTAACATTTTATCCAAAGGAGGAAGTCTTGGTTATGTTCAGACAACAGTGATAAAATACTCTTTTATCTCAATTAATACAAAAGTTCAAATAAACTATTGCTTGCAAAATGCTTTGGAGGTGGAAGCAACAGCTGCATGATGCTATCATGCTAATGATGCCACCAGTAAATTCTCTTGCACAATACTTCTTCATGACAGAGGAAAAATGTGCAAGAAAAGAGAAGAAACTCCCTTGATCTGAGGACCAGGAAGCAAGGCAGAGATTCACAGCCAGGACTGCCATTAGGGGCTCTTGTGTCCTCAGTGACAAGGCTCACAATGCTCTGACTTTGCCCCTTGGGGCCCTGTATGTATTTGTGGGGAGCCGTAGGGAACTACAGCGGCAGAAACATGGCATAAACGCTACCCAGGATCATGTCATAGCTGCTGTGCAAAACTGCAGCTCTCAATTCAGTTTCACAGTATATTTAGCCCAGAAAAAAAGTCCAGGTGTGGGATCTAGCTGTGTTCAAATTGTTAAGCCCATGAAACTGTCCCTTGTGATGTGGAGGGGGTGAAGGCATGCCAACTCACCTGAAGAAGTTGTAGGGCAGAGGCAAGCCACATCCAAATAGCAGATGTCAAAGGTACTGCTCACTTCCCTCTTTCTACCTGCTACACCTCTGTGGGCACTGCCCCTTGGCATGAGGGAAGGCTCACTGCCTCAAAGCACAGAGGAGAAGCCTAGGTCTCACTAGCAGTACCAAAACAGCATTAAAGCATTTTCCATTGCACAATGCTTTATGATATAGGCATGCTTTCTATTTTTTTCTTTTTTTGTGTTTTAATGCTACTTGTAAGAGTAAATTTCTCTCTTCTTGTATATGAGGGAGACATTTTTAACATCTCTGCCTTTTATGCCTTGGCTATCAGACATTCTTCACCACAACCTAGTCTAAAACTGATGAGAGAGTTGGAGAGGGACTTTTTACAAGAACACGTAGTGGTAGGACAAGGAGGAATGGCTTTAAACAAGAAGAGAGTAGATTTAGATTAGATATTAGGAATAAATTGTTTGCAATGGGGATAGTGAGCTACTGGAACAGTTTGTCCAGAAAAGCTGTGGATGCCTCAGCCCTGCAGGTGTCCAACACCAGAATGAATGGGGCTTTGGTGGTCTAATGGAAGGTGTCCCTGCCCATGGCAGGGGTGTTGGAACTAGGTGATCTTTAAGGTTTCTTCCAAACAAAATTATTCTACATTTCTATGATTCTATGGTAATTGCTGTGTTTAAACTGCCTAATACAACCGTCATATTTTAAGTAATTTTTCCTGAACTAGTACTGATAGGGCTGCATATGCAAATAAGTACTATTCCAACAAATAGAAATAACTGTGTCTTCCCCTTATGTTGAAAGAATATTCGCTTGACATTCTGATTCTAATGGATACTTGAAAAAAAAGATTTAACATGGTATTATTTCTTGTGAAGATAATTTTAAAAAATTGTATTTTAAGACTGTTACCTGCTTCTCAGGGAACAAATTTCATGATAACTTAAAATACCTGATACATTTTCCCATATGTTACTATAGAACAATGAAATGGAATGTGTAGGACTTAACCTTTCCAAATAAAGCAAAGATAAAAGTGTGTTAAAGAAGGTTTTCTTTGGCAGTTTTTTATTTGAATTTGTTTATGGAAATATTTCTAGAAAAATAAATAAGATTTTCTTTTCTGAATACTTCTGTATTTCAGGTACTTCATATGAATGATATTCTTTATTTTATATGTAGGAATTAGTTAACTAACTTAATAAAAGCACAATAATTTTACCTATTTAAATAGATCTTTTATAAAATAAATCTCATGCCTAGAGGGGACTTTATTAGTAAAATAAGATAACTGGGAAGTACTGGTTTTATTTAATGAAAGCACATTTCAATTAAATTCCAGAATGCACACAGTTCTTTGATATTTATGCAAATTATGTCAAGGCATATGGTGGCTAAATCTTCCCAGATGTACTTTATTATTGATTCCTAATGTAAGATTCTCTATTAGGAAGACATGTGGGAATGCGTTTATTCATTCTGCACAGGGCAGAAGGGAATTTATGAATTAAACAAACATATACTTCAGTTTGGATCAGTCTATTGTGAAGAAGCCACTACTTCCAGTAAGGGATTCAAACTGGAAATGTGTGACAAGAGGATGCTATGAGTCAGGGCACAAGACAACCCAAAATCTGTAATTTGTGTTCTTCAGTACAGAGTTTGATTTTTGGTCTTTTTCCAAAGAACAATAAATTCACAGATTAATATTAATAGACATGTGATCACACATGCTCAGGATGTGAAGACACTTGTAAGGCTCAAACCTACCTCTTCAGGTCTTCTGTGCCCCACCACACAGCTATGGCACTCCAAGGAAGAGCAACACTCTCCTTCCATGTTGTATCTGGGCCAAGAAAGATAAACTTCACAAAACTAAAGAAAGGGCAAGGAAGATGAAGATCAGCTGTAGAGGACATATAGAAGCATCTGTAAATCTTGTATTCTACCTTGTGTGCCTAGGAAAACTCATATTTTAGACATGATTTTTAGCATAAATGCATAAATATTATGTATTAAAGACCTGCTTTTAAGAGAGCAATTGATACAACATTTACTTGTAGTTATACAAAGGGCCTCAGTACTGCTTTGGTTTAATCCTTTTCTAGAACATCTCTAAGATAGGAAAAACTCTTCACTGGTATCCCAGGGATAGAGATCTGCTATGTGTTTGCAACTCTGTCAGAATTATTTGTGTGTAATTGTTCTTTTTGACTAGTTTCAATTCACTTGATTGAGACATTATAGGAAAAGGACAACAAAATTCAGATGGCATTAGCAAAATTTGCTCTTAGTTTTGAAATAAGCGATATAATACCTGTTAGTTTCCTGTAGTCCAAGGTGTATCAAGCACCTGTTTGAAAAGGGGACTTGCTGTGACCTAAGGTGAGAAAAAAATATATTTCATGGAAGTGTTTAGTCTGCAACTCTCCACCACTTGAAAGCATAGTACTGTTGATGTAGTCATATCGTCTCCATCTATGCACACACCCACACACACCCACACACACCCTAATGCGCACGCAGACACGCACATATCTTTCCTGCACCTTGTCCACATCAATTCTCTTTTTTAATTACTTGCTCAGTATTTGGACCTTAGCTACTGAGAGCATTCTTCTTTTTTTCTGTCACTGGGATGAATCAGAGGAAGTTATCTTTCTCCAAAAGCTTTTCACTGGGTAGTCATATAACTGCTGCCGAAAGAGCTGACTCGGTGGCTCTGGGAGAAACACTCTAAGGAAGAGACTTGGACTGCAAGGAGAAAAGGGAGGAACCCAGATGGAGATGGTGTCAGAGAACGCTAGGTCAAGACTTCAACTGGAGATAGAAACTTTTCTTTTAAACAAAACAAAAACAAGAAAAAACCCCCAACCAACCAACCAACCCACCAACCAACCAACTAAATCCACAGCCCTCCTCCCCCTCCAACTCAACCAAAAACCAAAACCCAAAGGAGTTTGGGAGCCTTTGAAAGATGTAAAGAACAGGCACACAGAGAGTCTGACAGGACACATCAGTGAAGCGTGAGGACAAAGAAAGAAGTCTGGAACTCACATATCTTTAAGCTGATAAACCAAATCTAAATGCACCCATTTGGGCTTTGCATTTCCCATGGAATGCAAATTTTCTAATAAATGTCTGCATAGGAATCTGGTAAATCTGCAACACCCAGGTCACAGAAAGTAGTCCTTTCATTCTCTTAAGTTTCAATATGTTGGCTAACCAATCCTCTCTGGATTTGTAAGTGTATTTGTACATTTAGCACTGCTAGTCCTGACTGCTTAAGCATATGGAGAGCATATATAACAAATGACAAATCTTACATCAGAAGAAAAATATATCATTGACTGTGCCTTCAAATAATGTAAATAAATAAAAAATTCAAACAGAAATTCTACAGAAAATATTTCTGGTTTTGTTTGTTTTGGGTTTTTTTTTGTTTGTTCTTGTGTTTTTTATTTATTTGTTTTAAATTATTCACAGTGTGTTTTCATGTGTAATAGAGAGAAACGTGTTGTTACCTTACTGGTAATGACCACAGTTGTACCAAAACAAGGAGAAGGGATGCCAATTTAAGCTGCCATATGTACTGAGATTAACCCATTCGTGCTGCATTCCCTTATGCAAGAAGTGAGAGTAGCTTTATCTGATCATATAATTCCTGTTATGAATAAAGCAAGTTTAATCAGCAAGCCTAATATAAAATGCCACAGTTGTGCTTGCTCAATCACAATTGAAGAGCACCAAAAGAGCACGTCAATTTTTTTTTCGATGCCTGTTTCCAATCCACTTGCCATAAACTTTTCTGCCAGGGTTATCTTTCCACTTCTCTAATTATATTAGTTGTCCCATACAGGGTCTCTTCAACCTAATTGTGACTGTATTACTAAGGCAACCAGTTGTGTACTGGAAGCAGCAGACATTTTTATTCCTCTTTTCACAGTCTGACTGACAAAGCAGTGCTCTTCGATAGCATTTGTCTTTCATCTTTAAAAACTAAGTCCCTAGGGAGCAGTACCAATTTACACTACTCCAATATTTGGGTCAAAGGGTCAAAAAAATAAAAAAATACAACAAAGATCATGGTGAAAAGAAGAAGCAACCCAGGCTACTCAGCAATGACTGATCCATGTGCTCAAGGAATCCCTGAAGTCTGATTTACAGCTGAGGTTCAGATCTTTAATTAGTACCATGGAATCAGAGTGCCCTACTGTTGAGGAGAAGGGAACTGAAACTACATCTTTCTGTTACTTTCCAGGGAAGCGAGGGCTTCAGCATCTTCCCTCTCTGTTACTTACTGCTCCTCTAAGGCATGCACAGTAGGATTCTTCAGCCTGCTAGCTGAATCCACTGCAAAATGATAAATTGTGTTCTCTCTGTTCAAGTGAAGAATTCATTGTGCTTCAGCTTTATCTTTTTCTTAGAGATCCTGGGGTTGGTAATCTTGCCAAAGCCCTGGGAGGACTGAATGGACTTTGTCACATGGCTACAGCTGGATGAATACTGCTTACATCAAAGAACTAGTACATGTCAAGGAGTTGCATTAAGGATATACAAGCTATCTTCATTAGGTCTGCTTCTAAATTTTGAGACTTTGGCTTTGCATTGCTAAATTTTTATCCTGTTTGTTTGTATTTATGTATTCTGGGCCCCACTCAGACCAACCCTATATTATTCCAGTGCTGAGTTCCTAATAAAACTGTACCTCTACTTTCAGGAGGAGTCCACTCCCCTGAGCATGCCTTCCTCATGGCACCAGTGCTCAGCAGGCACCTTCTGCATGCTGAAAGGCTTGTCTGTGCCACATGGAGCTGAACTCCCCACAGTACAAGACAGGTGTCCTCAGGTCCTGCCATTTGTGTAGGAAGGTGCTGCTGCTCCTACTGCTCTGCCAAGCTGGGATCTTTTTAATCTGCAGGGGCTCCCATCTGAGAACAGCAAGCATCTATCCTGGAGAGGTGTTCTCTGGTTCACCTTCCCTCCCTCCCCACCTCCTTACCGTGGATGTTGTGCGTATCAGTGTGCATATACCCATATCAGTGTGTGTATCAGATGTGCCTGTAGACCCACATGCTGCTTGTAGGCCCAATATACCTCCCCTCGATCATGTAACCCTTAAATCCAGAAAGATACCTGAAACACAGACCTGACTTCCTCCTAGACACTATTCTGGCAGAAAACACTGAGCTCATTGCACCAATTTCAGTCACAGACCCCATGGGCGTGTACCTACTTGGTCTGGTCTAACCTCTACACCTACAAAGCAGACTCCTGCCCTACATCATTTATCTTGGGGCATTTTCCCAGTTTGCTTTCAGTCTCCAAGCAGACTCAGACCCAGGCACTCTGCCTTCCCACTCCATTTGGGATTTCCCTCATCTGCTGTCTGCCTGGCTGTACTGTTGGACCCTAAGACACCTTTAAGTCTATAGTCATTTTGCTGATAGAACAGATGTAAGACTTAAAATCCGTTGGCCTGAGCACAGTGAGGAGTTTTCATTCAAAAGCAAGACTTGAGATTTTCCCTTTGCAGAGCCATTCTATAAAATCCAGAAGGCCAAGCACACCTGACTTTGCTCCAAAATATAATGCTTCAGCTTCAACAAAATAATTACAAGTAGTGCCTTTTTTCACCTGTGCATGGTGTTTTGCTTGCTTGTTTTTCCTGCATGAACAAAACATGAATTGAACAAAATAGTTACAAAAGTTTGGTTTGCTTTTGGGGTTTTTGTTTTGTTTTTACAGCATCATTAATGTTGAAAAGGACCTCTGGAGATTATCTAGTCCAACCCCCCCTGCCAAGGCAGACTCACCTAGAGCAGGTTACACAGGAACACATTCAGGTGGGTTCTGAATGTCTCCAGAGAGAGAGAGATTCCACTATCTGGGCAGCCTCTTCCAGTGTTTCTCTGCCCTCAATGTGAAAAAACCCTTCCTCATCTTGAGGTGAAATTTCTAGTGTTTCAGTTTATGGCCATTGCTCCTTGTCCTGTCACTGGGCACTACTGAAAATAGTCTGGCACCATCCTGATGACACTTGCATTTGAGATATTTATTTGCAGTAATGAGATCGTCAGCCACTCTCCCAAGTTTTATTTTTTTTTCACTTTTGTTGTTTTGAATTGTTTGTTTCTTAAGTGGTTTAGGTTTTGTTTTGGTTTGGTTTTGTATTCACTATGGGCAGAATGATGGAGTTTTTTCCTTAAATATGTTCTTGGAAACAGGAACTTTATTTTGGCTGAAATATTTAAAAAAGAAAACTAATCCATAGCCTAAGAGAGATATCAGGAATGGGAATTTCAGCCTAAAATTTTAATTTTTATGAAGTTTTGAGCAACAGAAAACAGAGTCATAGGAATTGGAAAGTATCAATCAGCTCCTGTAATAGATATCATTGTGTGGGTCTTCAATGTTTCAATCAGGGTATGCAGGATTGAAGGCAATGTCTCAAAGTGTACCTCAAATTGCAGCTCAAAGGTGATGTAGAGGTCCCAATAAAGGAACATCAAGCAAAAGTCAAAAAGCGTCTGTTCTTACTTGCAACTAAAGGACTCGGTTAAATCAGTCTATTTTTTTCCCACAGTTTTCAGATATTGACCAGACTTTGGAAAATGGAGCATAAAAGTGAGGTTAGTGGTGGAGCCGGGGTCAATTCTGGCATGGCTGCAGGAGTAGCCTTGCTCTAATCTGGGCTCTCACAAACTAGTGGCCACTGAAATTTAACCTTTATTTTTCATCTGTAAAAACAAACAAGCAGAAATGCCTTGCTTCCCTCTGTTCCTCAGCTGATACCTGGGACAAAGAGACCAAACCAAATGTTACAGTGCTGAGTACAAAGTGAAGGTGAGAGCAGCAGCATGAGATGTCTAAAAGGGGGACCTCATCCCATGCTTCCCATTCCAGCTGAGCTTCCAAGGACAGTTCCTTGGGGCTCCAGGGGCTGTTTCTGCAGCTTTAAATGCTGCCTTAGGCATGGAGTATTAGTAAGAGACTGAAAATGTTTTGAGCTTTGGTTCTGAAAATTAGCTTTGAATCTCATCCCTTTCAAATTAAACTTTATATGTTGATAAACTTTTTCAGCTTCAGTATTTTAGCTTGTCAAATTACTGAAGAGTATTCAAGCTCATTTTTTCTTTCATTTTATGGTTCAAAAAATGTTGCCTATTTATAAGGACTGTTTTGGTCTGAGGTTTTGAAGAATTCTGAAAGTAGAAATCATGTAAAAATATTAAAATCTTAACAAAATAATTGTTATTTTTCAGAGACCATCTACATTCTCTTTTACATTATCCTGCTCTTAACAAATTGACAGCATGGAATGAAATTTTGATCTCCCTTTTCTTAGAGCAGAAAAGCTTCATTCTTTTCTATTTTTTTTTCTACCTTCACCTTGGATGAATTAACTTCAAAAGGTCCAGTAGTTCTATTCTTTAAATTGAAAAGAAGCAATAACAAGAAATCTCATAAGCTTGTTATGTGAGAGAAATTCTATCAAACAGTTACTGTTTTCAAACTATCAAAATAAAGAATTCAATTAAAAAAAAGGAAGAAATTTTTCTTTTTAATATTTTTCAGTTCTGAAAACATTACATGATAATTGTAGTGAAGTTAGAAATACCTAGTCAAAGTACTTGAGAAAATCCTCACAAATAAAACTACTCTGTTTTTTTCTTTTCCTTTTTTCCATTCCCAGTGACTACTGGTGTTACTGGTGTTACGATATTGGAGTATATTAAAATCATTGGAAGTCTAGTTGTAAACAACTGTACCATGAGACCAGGATTGTGTCACAATCAGCATAACTTTTTAACAACTGGTTAAAAATGCTATTTTTAAGAAAAGATTTTAAATAATGTTTTGCCTCTAAAAGAATTCTGAGTATATTGAGGTACTAAAGGTTATCTGAAATAAAGTAGTTGGTGGACGCCTTAACAAAGGAGACATAATCATATGTCCACAATATCTCTGTTTCCATTTGGTTCTACAAAAGACTAATACAAAGCCTGTTAAAATAAAAAAAATTCACTTCTAATATAATATTATTAATGTGTTCAGTTTTTGATTTCTGTAAGGAGAAAACTTACAGAATAGTTAAACCTATTTCTATTTATTCTGTTGAATCTTTCTCTTTTTATATCACAATAGATTTAATCTCCTATTATTAAATATATATTTTTCCCCTTTTGCTTTCCTTTTAGGGACATATTATCTACCTTGTTCTTTGCTTTCTGCAGTAAGCACTCATCTATTGCAAATTTTTTTCATTGCGAGCAATCATGACTCCATTTATTTTCCTTTTCACTCATTATATAACTATTTCCAGGTAGTCTCTTTAACCTTACTAACTCAAAAGCTCTCTTTGCTAAGAAGACTTGAAATCCAGAGTTGGTTTTTGTGTTCACCTGGGACAGTTGCAATGAGGAGTGAAGACACCCATTGGTTCATGCCAAAAAAATATGAATTTAGTGTGCTGCTTTTTGAAAATCAGGGTCCAAATTCAAAAGCCAAGATAACAGTTACTGGTTCCTTTTAAAGATATAATCTACTATTTTACAAGTGGTAGACCCATAAATGATACAGCAGTGTTGTTGCTTAAGGTGTTAAGTGTTGCAACTTAAAGATCATGGTAAGGGAAAAGATCTAGTGTTGCAAATATCTATCTTCTATTTTTATTTTGGCAGATTCATCCACTTTAGCTTTTCCATTTAATCGCTCTCATCATCGAATCTTTTTTGTTAGCAAAAGAAAGAGCAAATTCCTATCTTAATTCTTTCCTCTAGCTGCATTCACTGCACTAATTTTGAGCTCTATTCAGAAAAAAACCAACAAACACAAAACCCACAAACAAAGGCAGAAGAGCAAGACAAAAAGTAAATTTTGTTGACTGAATTACAAAGAAGGGTGGCCTTGAGAGCATGAACTTTGCCTGAGCTATAATGGGTGCAGTAGTGTATAAAATTTAAACTTTGGTCTGTGGATGAATGTCAACAGTGGTTTGCTCTTTTCACAAATGATCAAGTAAGTACAATGCTGAATATACAGAAAACCTTTAAAAAGTACCCTTTTCCTTCCCAGAATATTCATCAAGCACATCCACAGTGGTGACAGTTTTCCACTTGCCCTTATTTGTTTAATGTTGTGATGCTCAGAGGAGACCTGACTGACTGAGTTCATTCAGCTGCACTTCAGTTGCAAAGAGTTAGGTCACCAATACTGTCTTTGCGAACCCATTTTATTGAGATTTTCCAGCTGACTTATCCTTCAAAAAAACAGTCCTGCAAATTAGAAGAGATCAAGGAAAAAATTGTCTCCTAGGACATTATAATTTTGAAGGGCCAGCTTGTCAAAAACAATGTCAGACTATATTGGTTTTGATGAATCTTCTGATCAAACAAGGTTTTAAGTCTTGTCTCTTTTCTGTTGAGCCTCTCTCTTTTCCCCTTGGACAGTCAGTCTTTGCCCACAGTTATGGGACCTCGGCAGCCATGGACCTGTGAGGCAGCCTGTTTATGCTACCTTCTTGGATTTGGGATCCAAGAGGTTGCCAGGACCACCCTGTTGGAACAAGGTGCTGGGAGCCAGGGCAGCAGAGGAAGGCAGGACAAAGCAGGCAGAGGACTTTCTGCATTTCCAGGTGCTTTCCCATGGAGGTGTGAGTCAAAACTCTGGGCAGTTCATCCATCTCCTTGAGGGATTCACAACACTGCAACAGAGGCTGTCTCCAGTGGGATATTAAGTTGGCTTTGCCAAAGTCAGAGTGAATTTATATCATCCAGATACCAACATTTCCAGTCTCTGAAGTCAGCTACGTGTCTTCCAAAGCTGTGGGGCTTGGGAATGAAAGCCAGAAAGGCTTGTATCCTGCTCTCCTGGGAGCTCATCTTCTGCCTAAATGTGAGATTACTGTTACCAGTAACAAAGAAAGCGATAGAGGCCTATTCAACGAGCTGCCTTTGGTTTTTTTTTTTTTTTTTGTTTTGTTTTTTTTTTAAGTGAACAAAAAGGCATTTTGAGAGCTTCCCTCTTTGACTGCTTCTTTTGTATGTGAATTCCTCACTCCCTCTGTGGACTAAAACACGTGACTTTCAGGCTGTTGGGTCTCAAAGCTCACGAGCAAAGGCAGAAGAGGCACTGGCCCCATAATGAGACCACTTATCACCCCACTAGGATGGCAGAAGGATGCATGCTGCTGCATTGGTGGCTAGATTTGAAATGGCCACTATTATCCTTCTCACTTCCCACAGTCTTTCATCATAAACAAACAAATAAATCAGCACTAAGATTTTAAATGCATTTCAAAAGTTTGCTTAATTAGAAGAATTCATCCAGCTCTAATTAGCACCATGATACAGGGAGGCTTGATCACTCTCACTGGAAAGAGACTGAACTTTTATTTCCACTTAAATCAGATGGGCAACAAAACTTGATGCTTCATATCTTGTGATAAAAGTGACAAAGCTTTTAATAGTAAAACTGGATACATTCATTAAACCATGCAGCTGGGTGTCTGAACGGCAAGATACATCTTTTGGTGACAGAAAGAGAAAATATTAAAGAAGATCTTGTTGATCAAATTTTTATATATTCATTGCAGATAAAAGACTACCTGGAAAGCACAGAACTCTGCTTTCCTTATGTGCTTTAAATCCCTGTTGACTGTAAAAGACACATAGGTAATATCGTATGCACACGCTGTGTTTATTGTCAATGTTAAAGCACCTACAGCCGGGGAAAAGTAGTGGCATAAGAGAATAATGTTAGAGAGATAAATTGCTAATTGGAACCAGCTATTTTGTAAGCAACTAAATGTAAGCTAAAACTTAGATTTCTTCCAGAAGTAGTCCATAGGGGAAAACTTTGGACCTTTTACAGTAGGTTATCTCAGTAATTACTATTTTAACCTCACACACAATTGCGGCTATTTTACTAAAAGAATATAAAGGCTGAAAAGATGAGCATCGTGGTAGAGCAACACTATATTGCTATAGCAAAAATAATTAAAAATCTTTATCAGTATACATTAAGAATCTAAATGTTTTGGTGGAAAATGTAGAATAAAACTGAAAATGTATACTAGCTCAATTTTCATCACAGACCCACAAAACAACACAGACTGTCAAAATGGCAAGTAAAAAAATGTAAAGATGGTGATTGTAAGAAAAGGTGAGTGATTTGTATTGAAGTGAGTGGTAACATAAACTAGATTGAAGCAGTTCTTGTTCTGCAGCAAGCAGGACAATGCGGGAGGCAAGGGAAGACTGCGGTCCCTGGCTGAGCAGAAGAAAGTTCTGCAGGGTGCAGCAGAGCCTGTGCAGAGGAGTGGGGGGATGGAGTAGTGGAGAGAAGAGAGCAGAGACAGACTCCCACCAAGGAACAGCACCAGCACTACAGGTACCGAGATTCCCCTGCAGTAACAGGTAAGGGCTCATAAAACCTCACTTCACCATCCCATAAAGCATTTCACAATCACTGCTCATTTGCAACCAATGCACACTCAATTTAATGTATCCTGAAGCCAGGTCAGAAGTAAAGTTACATATTTGGTACATGGCAATGGAGTGTATTATCTCTCTGCTTTGATGTCTCATGGTTGCCAGGATAGCTATTTACCTTGCTGTATGGAATCCCATGTCCAGTCCTTTAAAAAAAACACAATTTGTGATGGGGTCAGAAGAGTCCTCCAGGTTCAGGTTCAGCACTCAGGGGATGTGTAAAGCAAGGACAACCTACAGCTTTCAAGACACAAAATGAATGTTTCAAGAACGGAGTGGTGACATCCAAACACTACAAAGGAGTATTGCTCCAAGTACCTATTCAAGTGAAAAGAAACCATGATAAGAAACCCAGCCAACTGCTTTGTAGAGCATTTCAAGCTCCATCAAGAGGCTGAGACACCCCCATTCCCCTGAAGGGTCAGAAAGCTAGAAAATCTCCTAGACACATGCATTCATTAGTTTGAAAAAGGAAAACAATATGTAGATAATTCATCCCTGTGTTATTCAGCCCTGTAGGATTGCTATTTTGCAGAAAAAAAGCAAGATCTCTGGCTTTGTTAATCGGATCCACCTGTGGACAATACTGTACAGGTGCAGATACTGTGTTTTTATCCATATTGCGATGACTTGACAGAGGAAACTAGCATGAGGCAAAACCTAACAGCTTTAAGCTAAAATCCTGTCATGTTTTGAACAAATCTTGCCCTTGAGAAATGTATTCCCTGAAAAAAATAAAACAAAATCTCATTAGACTTCAGGATTTTTATTCCAATAACTGCTATTCACTTCTTTGAAGAGTCCTGCAGGACAGAAAAGACTGAAGTGCACTTTGGTTGGAAACCCCCCTGAGAGCACATTGTCAGCCCAATCACAGTATGTGAGAAATTTTGAAGCTTAGGAGGTGGATTAAGTTAGTGGCAAAAAGCCTGAAGTGACTTGTCCCGTACAGCACATCTGCAAATGGAAGGAATGATATTCAATGACCCAGACATGGCAAAAAAGGCCATGAAAAATTAGATCTCAAGGGTGGCCCTTAATGACATTCTGTGCTGAGGAATAAGGGAGCACAGGTAAATGAGAAACATGTGAAAGTTGAGTTTCAGTGGGTAAATTAGCCTGAAATTAACCTCTGTGACCTTTCAGGTTCCCCTGCAATTGCAGAAAAAGGCCAGTGCTGAAGAAAAATGTAAGGAATTGGTCCACCTGCTACGAGACTAAAGAGTTCCATGAAAACACATAGCTGACATATTGCAAATTTAGCAATGTAATATCTTGCGTAGTGCCTTATCCACCTTACATGCAGAATGTAAATAATGGATAATAGTTTGGATTTGGCATACTGCTATGCACTGTTGCTTTGATTTCTACTACTCTATATGAATACATAAAGACTATAGAGATATGGTTGATGTCCCTCTTGGGACAAAACTTATTGATAATTTCTCTGCTTGATACATCTGAAAATATTTTTGAATACCTTTTAAAAAATTTTCATATGTAAATAAATATTAAATTAGGGTAATTTATTCTTAATTATATTATTTTCTTGCAATGTGTCTATTAAGAGCACATATTCATTTGAAAAATGTACCTGTAAAATAAATTCTTCCTCCTCCAAAAGTACAGAACCTCTCCACAAAGGTCACAGTGTTCATCATTACTGACAAGAGAGTTCATCAATGCCTTTCAATCACTGACAGGGAGCAATATCCTGCTCTCAGGTACAGATCACTGAGACAGGGATTACCATTTAGGGGAGGGCTTCTCTTCTCTTCTCCATTGTTCAGTGGAGTGGTTTGACCAGTTGCAGGCTGGTTTGCACATGTGGGTGCACGCTGCCTGTGGGGATTAGGGAAACCTACCAGCTGTGGCGGAGAGATAGAAGTCCGGAGAAGACCAAATCCGAAGCTGAGACAGCGGTTTGAAGATGATTGGGGATCATAGGAAGACAATGGGAAGAAGACCCACCAGTTATTTAGTTATTTATTAAGCAGTTTACTGTTGTATTAGATTAGAAATGAAATAGGCATAAGTACGAATGTTTTGATTGGTTGGAACCCCAGTTCTTTCCCCAGTTACACACTCCCATTGGGTATAAAACTCCTGGGTTCAGGTAGGTCTCCCATTGGTCACTGGTCGCCCTTGACAGCGGCACATAGCCCTTCTCCAAATAGGGCTGACCACTCCCTTAGTACCTCCCATATCCACTCCCCTTAGGCAGAGCTCTTATCCCTCGCCCTATTGCGCGACAGACCCTCCTTGTCAATCCCTCAGATCCACCCCTTTTTCCAGATCCTTCTATCCTGGCACTATATAAGCTGTTGCTCAGTTGAATAAATTGCTGTCAGCCATTTTCTCCTCACCCTGCGTTGAGTTTTCCCTTCTGTCCTCGCCCTAACGGGTCTGCGATGCGCACGCTGCCCAGCTGAAGGATGCTTATGACTGCAGAGCACTCAGTGCCCCACACCAAGCAGTAGCTGGTGGTGTGGTTGGTCCATACTGCTTGGCCTTGGGGACTGCTTGGCTCCTGGAATTTCCAGAGTCCCCAGGAGCCTGCACTCCTGTCTTCTTCCATGCCCAGAGTCCTTTGGGAAGCAGCTGCTAAAACACTGAAAATTGAAAGCCACTAGAAAGGGCTTGAAAAAGATGTTTTCATTTCTCTAAGTCATATATGTCCCTAAGCAGCCTCTTGTGGGATTGAGGCAAAAGGGCATGAACAAAGTTGAAGTTCTCTGCTGGTTCCCTGTGTCGTACAAACACATGAGCCACACTTAAGACAGGTCTTATAGTAAGCTTCTCTGAAATACTACTTGAAGAGCTCCTTGTGTCTTCTCTCATTCTTCTCAGTCACTTACTGTGATATTGAATTTTTCTTGCAGTTTTGACACAGCGATACCTTAGTTCAAATGTTTTTTCTCTCCTTTCAGTGAATTTCTGCATTTCTGTAGTAAGCTCATAATGTCTTTCACATTGGTCAAACCAGTCCTCTATTTCTGTTACTCATTTATCCATGGCATTAATTTATTTTCTTGCAGTTTCTTTTAATTTAGTAACAGCTTTTTACAAATCAGAGCATATTAACCCACTCTTGGTTTTCATTGCACTCAAGAGATTCGTTAAATCTGCAATGAAAGTCATCCTGTTCTCCAGTTAATCTTTCTCCTGGGGAAGAACTCATTACTGTATGGAACATCACAAGTTAATTCACCTGTTCTTAATGTCAGGCAAAATACTGTCTGTTTTCTTCAGATGAAAAAATCAAGTATTTCAGCTGTGAAATTCCTCACACAGAAATTCTAACAAATGCCATATTTTATCACAGTTAAGGTAAGATGGGAGAAGAAAAAAAGAAGAAAAGCAAGAAATACTCAGGAGATGGAATTAAATAAATTAGTAAGCCACCAATCAACTCTAGAAACTGGATGTCAAATTCTGCCAGTAGAATAACTATACCAACATATGTGTTATGAATTCAATTCCTATAAAGATAAAATATTGCCAGAAGTGAGATTCTACCAATGTGTTTAACAGTTCTGATAATGCACTGAAGTGGAAATACTCTGCAAAATTACAAATGAAACAAAATAATTTTCTTATTCAGGTTCCAAAGTTCACTCCTAGGAAAATTGTGTTCAGTTTCTGTAGGGTTATTTTTGTCCAAAAATCTGTCTCTTTAGTAGAGGTAATCTGATGGGATGTTCTATAACCTGGTTGGTGAAGCAATGAGCTGAGTCTCAGGAGACCTAGGTTATACTCCATAGTCTGATGTTAATACTTTAGATGACCTTTTGGAAGTTTCTTGTCTTTCCATGTCTTCACCTGAGCTCTCCTCTTTGAAGATATCATCCTCTGTAAAGTTGTTTTTAACAACACCACTACTCCAAGTGAGTAATTCATATAAAGCTCAAGGACATTATGGTAGTATCAGTGATTCTGCAGGTTGTATGTTAAAAATAATTTCAAACTTTTTCAAGCTATTCCTTGAAAGAAAAACATTCCAATTACATCTGCTTATGAATCAAAGTATCTTCTGCGCTTCTTGATTCCCTTCCTCTGCTGTGGCTCAGCACCTTGCATACATTGTTCTTTCCAGACTGTATTTCTGACTCCCTCTATGACTGAGTCAATTAATAGATACATCTTAACACTTCCCAATAGTATGTGAGATAAACTGGGGGAAAAAAAAGTTACTAATAGATTTTGTTGCAAATTAATTTCTAAACCTGGAGATTATGACTTTCATAGGTCAGGTGACTAAATGCATAGAATTCTTGTCATAATAGCACTGAAGCCTATGATCTGTTTTAAGAGGGTACTCATCTATTAATTATTTATTAATTTAATATTGATTTTTTTTTACATATAGCTTTTTCTTTTTCTCTTTTTAATTTCTTTTTCTTTTCTTTTTCTTTTTCTTTTTCTTTTTCTTTTTCTTTTTCTTTTTCTTTTTCTTTTTCTTTTTCTTTTTTTTTTCTTTTTCTTTTTTCTCGTTTTTCTTTTCCTTTGTTTATGTAACAGATGCTTCAGTACGTTTTTCTTTTACATTTCAGTTGAAGCTTCTCATCCTAAATTGCAAATGTCTGACCATAATCCTTACAAGTCCTTGGAACTGAGGGATACCAACAGACCTTAGATTCAGAAAAGGCATGCCTCAGTACAGACAAAATCTCTTCATCACAGTGAAAGAGGCACAAGCAGCAAACACTAAATAAAATCTTCATAAAATAATACCTCAAATTTAAATCAATTAGACAATCCAATCTCTATTTCTTATATACTTTCAGGGACTTCATTGGGTCATTAGATGGCAAAAAGAACTCCCTCTCTTTTTTTTTGCCCTTTTATTTTTAGACTAAGCAAATTAAACATTATATATATCAATATGATTATCTTAACTGGAAGTCATTTTCTTCTGTGTTTCTTCTGTGGTTTTTTCCCCTAATCTGTGTATAGTCGTTGTTTTTCTAACAAGAAGGATTTTTTCCCAGGTACTATTGATTCTTTTATTATACACACACACACAGATACAGACTGTTACAGCATATTTTTTTACTTATTATTTAGTTGACTGTTTAGTGATTTTGGTAAGCCTCGTATATCTAAGGCAGCAGGGGAACTGCTTGTCTGTATTTTTCCTGTAGCCTGCTGTGATGAGAAAGACATTACTGTATTATCTCTTGCAGGGGACTTTCATTTTGCCAACTGACAGCAAAGAAAAGCTGTTTGAGGGATCATATAATTGCATTGATTTAAAAAACATAGATCTACAAAAGCAAAAAAGGATATTCAGATTTCTGAAAATGTGTTGAAAGAGGAAAGTAAAAAGGAAAAAAAAAAAAGAGGTAGAGTGGGTTATAAACTCTGGGTAAAAAACTGAAATTTCCCAAGAAACTGTTCACTCCAACCCAGGCTTTACTTTCTTTAATCGTAATTTACCAAAGGCTTTGGGGCTTGAAGTCTTGCATACCCATGGCTGTCCTCCTGGGCAAGGAGAATTGCACAAACCTCACTGAGGTCGGCTACTGAAAGGCTGATCCCGGAGATCTCCTTCCCTGGTTTCCCTTTGAGATTACTTAAATTATATGTGGTTGCTATGAATAAGATTATTCTAATCAAATATCATTTATTTCTGCACTCTTTCCACCTGTTTTGTTGCATAATCTATGCATGACCGCTTATGGCTTTTCCAACACAGAAGGGTATTTCTGAACACCATTTCTGCTGTTTACACAGAGGCACATGGTTATAGTTGGTTCCTGCATCCACTGTTGGTATGACTCTTCACAGTTTTGAGTGACTCTAAGATTTCTAAGTAAGTGGACTTGCCCCTAGCTGAGGACAGCTTCTGATGGACTGGCATGGTGCAGAAGTCAAATCAGCCACCATAAATCATTGTGCTGTTATTTAGAGAAAAAGCAGAGAGTCTACATGTGGAGAAAATTCCAGTAAATGTATACCAACTGTATACAAACATATTCCAGTATGCATATCCAACCTGGTGTTTCAAATGTAAATGAATATTTTGTTAATAAATTCTAAACCCAGTTACTAAAAGGGTTTAACTAGTCCTTATGATTACTGAATTACTCAAGTATTAACTATAGAAGTAAGCACTGTAGAAAGGATGCTCCCAAATCATAGACTCATAGAATGGATTGGGTTGGAAGGGACCTCAAAGGTCATCTAGTTCCAACGCACCTGCCATGGGCATGGGCACCTTTCACTAGATCAGACCAGACTATATGCTTCATATTCATCACAAATTTCCTTAATACTAGAACAAATTCCAGTGTTTGGGGGAGAGTAGAGGAATGCCTAGCTCAGTAGTTTGTTACTGGATACCGACTAGTTTAATTGTGGAAAACAAATGGGCTCTGAGTTATTTTAGAAGTTACAGGTTAGATTCAGATAGATATGACATTAGTTACAGTATGCCATGACACCTGGGAAGTTCTGTGAATCAGGTAAATTGTCTGGAGAACAGAATTTATCTGTAAGAAATAGAAACATCATATTTTTTCTTATTTTGAAACAGTATTCTGAAAATAGTGTTATCATCTTGTCAGGCATCCTTCAAAAGAAAGAAAAGAATGAGAGGCACTAAACAGAAAAACAGAAAATGTAAATTTTTTAATATAAAGAGAGTCAAGAGGAGTCTCCAAGTAGGTGCCTTTCAAAGTATGTGACAGGCATTTTTTGTTTGTGTAATAAAATGATTTTCATATTTGTTTCCAAGAAACAGCTTCTGTACATAAGCTTTTTTCTTTAATATTAAGAAAATTAAAAAAACCCACCCAAACAACAACAAAAAAAACAACAAAAAACCCAACCCTCAACTCTAAAGCTACATACTTCAATTTCTATTCAGATAGTTGTGTAAGATTTAACCTGTAATAACTTAACCTACTCCAATTTGGCAACATTTAGACTATCTAATGTCGATAAATATATTACCTCTGGTCTGGGAGTGTTTAGTGAGTGCATTATGGAAGACGTATGAGGCACTGAAAAAAGGAAGGGAACTTGTAAATGTGTTGCATCCATAATCAGACAAGTTATTATCTTTTGGCCATTTCTAGTAAAACAAAGTGTACTTTTGAATATAAAACCAACAGAAATGGCAATTTGAAAACTGTGTGACTCCCCTTCAAGGGTGTTACAACACATGGATGAGTTTTATAAGTATAGGAAAGCGGAAATGGAATGAAAGTCTTTGTGACCACTTCTTAGAAGCATATAAAATGTTACAAACTTTTCTATAATGCTTGGCCAGGGGTATATAGAAACATGAAATCTTGTTTTCAGAGACTGTCCTGATGCATTTACAAAAGCAGAAGCACGTATTTTGTGGGGAGGTCGAAGATTTTGTAGATGCAAATATCATGAGCTTTGCCTTTAGGCAAAACCACTTAAAAACATTCACCATTTAAAAATGACAATGTATTCCTTTCCCATGATTGGAGTAGGGTATGCATCATCCTTTTTAATGTTTTCATAAATTTAAATTAAATACCAAAACCATTAGGAACAATTGAAAATCATTTAGCAAGTTTATGGCTCTAGTTCATTGCACTGGTACAGCTCTGCATTACATCAGTGTTCCAGCACCAGCTATTCCCCTCTGTGCAGTTACACCAACATCATGCTGACACAGGAGAGCAGAGCCACAATTTTCTTCTTCAGAGTATATACAGGTAAAGCTTTAAGGTTGTTCTCAAGTGTATTTTAAACCCCATAGTATTTATTCTCATTCAAAGCTGTCTTTCCAACATGGCTTACTGATTCAAATAGGGGTGAATGTTTCATAGGCTATATTAAATAGACATTTGTAGACATCCAACCTTATCTCCATAGCTTCACTTCATTACACATTTTATCCAGAGAATTTCTCTTAGCTATTCAAATCTCATACTATTTAATTTTTTTTTGTTCTGTCTCACTATCTAAATCCCCTAAGTCAGTACTCACTAAGTCAGAAAACATGTTACTCTAGTTTTCTACTGTGCGCAACTTTGCTATAATACATAGACAGAAATGCAAAAGTAGTGGCGTGATAAATCATGTCTGTCATGCGTTAAATACACTTGCTTTGAGTAACTGATGAATGTCCCGAGCAGTGTGAACTACATGACTTTACTGTTTAATGTTGAACGTATTTATACACTGGTATGTAAATTACATCCCATATTAATCACTGTTTATTTTACCCCAGGAACATAAATAAGCATCAAATTTAATCCTCTATAATTTTGCTTAGTATAGACTTTTCTCTAGTCTTAGTTCTTGAAAAACTTCTCAGCTTGGACTTGCAAAAAGTAGAAAGCCTTTTTATTCTACGCTGAAAACTACTGCCCAATGCTGCTGCAACAGAACAGTTTTCATCATATTAGATTTCCCATCTCAGTTCTTGATAATATCCCCTTCTTTAAAGCCCCAGATTCATCATGTTATCATATTTCAAACAAACCTAGCAGTGGAGCAATCCCATAGGATATAAGCGCTTGCAGCAGGTTTCTCATTGAGATATGCAGAGGAACCCTGATTTCTGCAGCTGAACATGAAATATTTTGAGGAGAGAAAATTATAGTTTCAATTGGGATTCTTCACAGAGATGTAATAAATATAAGAAGAAAATAAAATATTAAGAGATGTAATAGTTAAACACTGAATTTTCCTGAAGATTACAGCTGGAATCTGAGTGGGCTAGAATGGCAATATTTCACTTTCAATATGAAAAAGTTTCACCTGCAGAAAAACCTTGATCTGGCACTTCAGATAGCAGAGGAATTTAGAATCTCTTACAGAGCTTACTGCCATCCTTTATTGTCTGTAGATTTCTTTCCAAAGAAGTGGGCTTTGTTATTTTCTAACCCTTCTGTTTTGCTCAGACGGCGATAAGGACCACATTATAACGAAATCAGGAAGTGTAAAGGAAGAATTTTATATCTAGAGGAAAGACATGTTTCTTCAGATTTCACTAAGGCAAAACAAGCCTGAACAAAAAAAGCTTATGATACTGAAAACTGGGTTTGCTTCCTTTAGCATGACTGCTCCAGGGCAGTGAGGAGCTTTTTAAGTTGCCTTTTTTTTTTTTTTTGGTAAATTTCCCTTCAGATAGAATATGATTAATTGCTAAAGGGAAAGAAAAAAACTGTTTTTCTTTGAGTAAAATGATGTTGAGCATGTTTATTGTCTTATTCTGAAAAACAGGAAGCTCAAAAAAGATATTTTCTGTGATTTTAGTGATGGGCTGTCAGCTGAAAGCTGTTCTCAAGCAGCTACAGAAACAACTGTTTCACCTTCCCTCCTTAGGCCTTTCACTTTATAAACATTTCTGTTTAATGCACAGATTTGTCCGGATTTGCTAATGAAAATTGGTACAGAGGATTGTACTGTTTAATAGACCAGAAAAATAACATCTTTCTATTCTTTGAAGTGACGTTTGCCATCATGCAGTGACCTCCACAGAGCTTGCGGTCAGATTCTGGTCTGTTTGCAGGGTATCAGTGGGGAATAAGCCCTGCTGGGACTGGTGAATGTCACACATGGCTACCTAATAAGCCCTTTGCAGTCTACTCCCTATGGTAATTCTCCTCCCTGGGCTGTGAATTGGCTATTCTACAGCTTAAGCTGTTGCTAAAATGAACGTATTCTAAGGGACAGTGCAGCCGTCTCTCCACCGTGAGCAAGCTCAAAGTTTTCCAAGTGGATACTGGACGAGCTCATAAGAATAGAAGAGAACAGAATAATTTCAGTTTTTCAGTTGGAGGGGACCTAGAATGGCCATCCATTCTAAATGTGGTCAGTGGCATTTCACCTTCCCAATATCTAGGGCTTGTAAACGTCAAGGAAGTCACAGTATGTGAAGAGACTCGGCACATTACCAAAGCACTAAGATTTGAAGGAAAATCAAGGTCCTCTGAACAAATGTATAATTCCCAGTCACAGAAACTTTCTCTTTCAGGTAGTAGGAAAGAACTTTTACACCTTACTAGTGGTTCTTTATCTGCTTACATCTCATGTTTGCAACATGGAGTGTTACTAATTAATATATTTGTATTTATTAAAATTTGAAAAAAGATACATTTGCAAATGGAAAGCACCTGTAGGCTATTTAAATTGAACTGAATACACAGCTAAGGTGTGCATTCAGCTAAGATGGCACAGTAAAAATTTTAAAATTTTTTAAAAATTGTTTTCTTTTTTTTTTCATTTGTCTTTCAGTTTCTACTGATGGCTGTCCTCATTTCTAAATTTCCATGTAGCTGTAAAGCTTTCTGCTTCATGCTGTGGTTGTGTAATTTGACAGATTTCACAGTCACAGAATATTCTGAGTTGAAGGGGACACAGTCCAATTCTTAAATGAATAGCCACTACAAGGAATGAACCCATGACCTTGGCATTATTAGCACCATGCTCTAACCAACTGAGCTAATCTCAGTTTTTCAAAGCTATTTGCTCAAATGATTAAAGCTCCTGTTAAAAATCCCAGTTTTGAATACCCAGAAATTAACATCTTAGTAATCAGAGATATGTAATTTACATTTTTTTGCTAACTGTCCTTATTTTCTGGCCTATAGAGAAGAGTGTGATTTTTATCAGAGGTTGAACATTAGTTAGTGAGTGTATCAGCATAACTTGATTTCCCATGTGTCTGTTAGAAAAGAAGTACAAAGGCCAAAAACAATTTTCATTTTATGTACACAGGAAAAGTTAACCTGCAGCCTTTTCCACTTTGCTAAAGGTCCAGTAAGTACAGTACATAATTTTGTGCCCTGAGCTTTTAGATGAAACTAATTTAATATTTATCAGTTGCTGCTCATGATGGAGTTACCACTCGTCTCAGTTGAGTGCATTCTTTAGACCAACTAATCATCTGATTTAATCCTTTATCATGAAAACCAGGTAAATATTTATTTTTAAGCCCTTTTTGATAATAGAGCAGTCTGAGGAGGGAGATGAAAATTGGTTGGTTTAAAGTGTTTGGATGAAGGGAGTAGCTGTATTTAATCAGGGCCAGATTTATGAAGGGGATGCCAGTGTAAAGATTCCTGTTTGAAATTGTTCATGTGTAATACCATGGTTTGACCTCAGTTAAGTACACAAGGCTTGTCTCATCTAGACTGAAATTAGAAAAATGAAGGTAGTTACATTAAAGATGGAATAAAGCTAACCTGTGAACATTTGAGAATATGTCTCTGCTCTCTGACTGTTAAAACTACCTATCAGATTTTGTTTCTTAAGGCTATTCACAAGTATTCACACATTCTTTTTGTGGCTTTATGTCAGAAAAATATATGCTTTAAAACCAGAAAATTGGCCTCCTCCAAGAATACAACATTTTTACAAATTTCATGATGTCCTTCAATTTCTCTTCTTATGAAATCCAGGGAGAAGACATTTTTGTTATAGTATTATTATTTTTTTAAATACTATTTTTTCCATGCATTCAATCTTAATCCCATCAAGGCACAAAAAAAAAATCAGAAACAAGGGAAAGATAATTTACTATTCAGGTGTTCATAACCTGTGAGAAATAATTGGCTTTTTCCTACTTTGCCTTAGCTCTCTGAGATTTTAATTATGTTTTAGCACAGTGCTTGTTGCAATAACCTATAGACAGATAGCCCTAGAGGGTGTGCTCTTCTTTGCTTATTGACTTGCTACAGTACTTGGTACTTTAAGTTTTCTTCATACTGCTTGCCAATTACACATCTTCAGAGTTATAAAATAACTTATTTGCCAAACTTGACCATTTTGGACTATTTATTATCTGATTTATGCTGGCTTTAGAAAGATATTCTTTGGTTTTTGTTCGGGTTTATGGTTGTTTTTATTTTTTTGCACATTATAGTTTTTTCAAAGTATTGTATTCAAATTTGGTAAATAGATATTGAAAGAGCTTTTGCCCTTGTATTCGGGTGGAATTCAATGCTGGTGGTTTTGGTCTGTGTTTGGCCCAGCCACCTGTGAGGACTTGTGCTTCTCCTGCCAAGTTATGGGAAAACAGGCTGATAGACACAGTCTTTGGCCTTGAATCAGGCATTTCGGTGTAAACTAAAATTAATTGGGCTCTCACGATTGGCTAATGGCCCTCCAAGGACACTTGAAGGAGAAAGAGAGGAGGATGAAGTAAGCCCCCAGACCCATTTAATAAAGACCCCCTGGAGCATATCATGCAGGCGCCAATGCCCCAGACATGTGCAAGACGGTCCCACTTACATAACTGGGGGGAGGTGCTGAGGGTCTCTGGCTGGGCGTGCTGGCCACACCTGCCCAGCTGAGGTCACTTCAGCAACTTAGAAAAAGGGCAGGCGGCTCATGCTCACAGCTCACTCGCTTTTCATGACAGGACAATGTTGCCTTAGTGGAGACGCCTACCATCACCTGTGAGCCAGCTGATCCTTCAGGATGCAGCCAGTGCTCTGAAGTCTGGGTATTCTGGGGGTTGGTGACACAACTCCATGGGAAACACCTGGGCAATTTGGGTGTTTGCACCTGGGGGTTATTTTTCTCTTTTCTCTCTCTCTCGGGTTTTTTTTCCTGTTTACTTGTCCACTTCTGGTAATAAAACTACTGTTTGGGTAAAGTTTTCTGCCGTGTCTCAGTTTCAGCTTCCACATCCCTTCAGACTCCCTGTTCTCCCTGGAACAGCCCTTAAAGGTGTGATCCTTGACAAATCCAAGTCAGTATTTTGTAGTAGAAGCTTTTTTCTGATGCTTTGTGGTTATAACTAGCAATATCACTGATGCAGGGGAATTCTGGTTGCACTAATACATCTCTTACAAAGCCTAATTAATGCATCACCAAGTAAGAAGTCATTCTACTAGACTTCAATGGAAGATGGTTCGAGGCCCTAGCAAAGAATTTTGTTAAATCCATGAGGTATTAGAAGTCTGAAGGAGAACTGGTAAATAAGCAAGGCAGAAGTATAGATGTTAAAACTTTTTAAATTTGTTTTTGTTTTGATCAGACTGCTGATTCCTGAGTCAGTTTTCAGATGCAATTATCTACATCATGCACCTATTTTCTTGTTAAGCATATGTAGTTCTTAGGAAGAACATCGTGGAGTTTTCATCAGTGTATTTGTAAATGACTTGATATAAAAACTAAAGGCCTTAAGCAGTCATGCACATGTGGAATAGTGCAAAGTCCAATTGGGCCGTTTTTTATGAAATGGAAAACAGTATGCAGATATTCCCATTCAAATGTTTTATGTTTACAAACATATTTGGGAAAACAAAAACATAAGAGTTGTGTCCTATATGACTAAACACTGAGTCAGGTATTTTCTAATGCTCTTATTATTTACCTTTTCAGAGCAAATTTTATTGCATTATTTTTCATTACATAAATTTCTCTTGTGAAGCTTGACAGGAGGGTCACTGTTTTCATTAGAGTAAAATGACAGTTAAGATGAGAATTAAGAGTTCACTCTTCTGAGAAGGAATTGTGATGTGCAGGTCTTTCCAAGGAAGCCAATGGGTCTGTTAATTCTATTTTATCACTCGGTATGTCATATCTTCTGTATTCACTGAATAAAGAAAGAAAAATTAAATTAAAAGAGTAAATACAGGAACATTTCCCCAGTATACTGCTTTATATATATATTCAAAGGAACATTTATTAAGTGATTTCTACAGTTCCCCTGTGAATTAAGTACTCTGACACTCTCACTGACACATTCAGCTCAGACTCTTAGAACCTGCCTTATGAAAATGTACAGTTTAGTGCTTATTTTTCTAAGGTGATGCCCCAAGGTGTTTCCAATGTATTTCAAGATATACCCAAATTCTCTTTAATCTAAGTTTGCATCAAACATTAATTCAAGAGTTATTAGTTGTCTATGTTTTGTTTATCTACTCCTGTTAGTTCAGGAGCAGTGCCACTTTTTCACAAGTCTGGACACTTGCTGTTGGAGCCATAAGAGAAATAAAGAAAAATACCAGAGGGAAAAAAGGATAGTTCTGCTTTTAAACTGGCACCTATGAGAAAACACATTAAAATCAAGATAAACAGTCTTGCTAGTTTCTCTACACATTGGCTAAGTTATTTGAGTTTCTAGTACAAGGTAATTTTTGAAATCATTAAGTTCATATGCACCAAACAAGTTAGATATTTCTTTGAAATTTTTCTGTGTGTGTTTGTCCTTCAGACTTCTTTTTAATGAAAGCTTAATGTGTAGGTATATGTAAAGGAAGATGTGAAGGACTGCAAATTATCTTATTGTCAGATTTTAAAGTATTTATCACAGGAGCTAAGACACTGCACCCTGATGTATTAAGAATAACATGTGCCTATGAACACACTTCAAGTAATGGATCCTTGTTATACAACTAAAACAGAGCATGATGTGAATATATAAAGATAGGATTCGCACTTTAGCTGAATCCATAATGTAGGCTCATCAAAAATGAGGAGTGAACCACTCTACTTCTTTCTTCAAACTTGGTACTTTTCTGGAAGCTCATCCTGCGCTACAGCAAGGAGATTTAGCTTTCATTGGCAAGAAGATTTAAGTCTCGTTAACATCAGCAAACCGTTAGTAACAGACATTAAGAATTAATTTAAAAACCCTACCAGACTAAAAACCCTCTTACATCTCCTTTGCTGTATCTAGTCTTAAGCAGTCTTCATAATTCAACAGCAGATTCTATCTTTTCAACAGTCTTCAAAGGAAAATACAGGAGATGAATGATTGCTTTAATCCTCAGGCTTGCTTCTGCTCCCTGCAGTGACTTCCCTGGGGAGGTTAGCCACATGGGTGGAGAAGGGATATTTCAGTGGAGGATACTCAGAAAGTAAATTAAACTCCTAACTGTGCTTTCGTTCTTTGTTTGTACTGTGAAGCTTTTATCTATCCCATGATTAACAACCTCCAGCCCCAAACACAAATCTGGAAACATCATTGTCGTCCTTAGGCAACCATACAGAATATGATGAATCTGGCAATTTCTCAACTAAGTGTCCACTCTTGTCAGACAGAAATGTCACTAAGGGGTACTTCTAATGACCCCTTGATCATAGAGCCCATAAGAACTTAATGTGTTCTAAGGATAATTTTTCCCTTACAAAAAGAAACAACCAAAGTACTATCATAATATCTGAATGTTTTATGGGTGAATCTTTCCCGCATTGTTTTATCCTGTGAAGAAAACCAGTTTAAAAATTCAATGATATTTTGTGAGACAACCCTGTGTATTGCTTTAGGGTTCCTCTGGCCTTTTTAAGAAGAGTAGGGAATAGGGGGGCAGGCACCTTCAGAAAGCTCACTGAGGTCTAGGACATAAGGCCAGGCAGGCAGCTTAGCTCTGTGGGTAGCAATTTCTAGAAGAAGAAAATTGGGATCCTTCAAATGTCATATCTATTTCTGTAGCAAGCATCTCACAGTAACTGCTGACAGCATTTTTGTGGTGTGGTGAAGCTCTGTGTACCAGTCTGCCACACAGTTCTGACACACTGATCGGTGCTTAGGTCTGTGTCTTCAGTCACATCTTCAACATTGAGGCTTCAGGGCTTTGGTTAATGTCTTCCAAGATGTCAAAAATATGAATGCCCTTTGTACAGAGCAAAATAACTCAAATGAATAAAAATGGAAGTAAATTTCAAAATATATAGAAAGCTCTGTTTGCACATGTGCAAGTACTTGGACTGTCCTGATGAAAAATTATCCAACTCTGCAAGTGTTGAGTCTAGGCTTAGTCCTGAATACCTCATAGCTGTCAAAAGAAACAAGGTTTCTTCCCTCTCCATACCTGTCTGGTTCCTTGGTATCCATGAAACAGGTAAAAAGTCCACAGTCTAATTTTTCTTGCCTTTCTTCACCTTCTTTATTCCTCTGGATGCTGCCTGTTAATGAAAATAGAAAAGCTCTGTTTTCAACAGCCATTAAAGCTGATCATATACGAGCCTGGCCCCATGCAGCTGAACCTTGATATGGCTCTAATACTTACAGGTGAAAGTGAGAGCAAAGGAGAGCAAACTCACTTGTACTCCCACTCCATCAGTAATTCTTGCCAGGGCTGTTTCAGCTGCAGTTAGCACTCCTGTCACATAATAGCCACACAGCAATTTCTTCTGATCTAATGTACATAAAGCCCCTGAGCACAGTAGTGCTGATTCCTCCTCTTTTCTGAGACAACTATCATTACCTATTTGCCTATATGATCCCTATATGATTGCTCTGCTTCATTGCTCATTTTGCAGTTGGATTTCAAAAGAGAAAGCCTGTTAATAGATCTTAATCTGATGAATCATTCAAGTCATCCAGACAGTTGGCTGCTGGCTCTATTCTCATGCTGACCATTTTTCACAGTAGTATTTTATACAATAAGATATTTTGGTCTTTGAATTGTAAAAGGTTGCTAAGCAATGTATGTATATACCCCAGAGGAAAAGAATACTGTTTTAAAATATTCCCTTAGTTTAGAATGTTTTTGTATTTTAGAAAAAACAGCAAAGAAACAAACAAAAAACCTCTCTTCCAGTCCCTTAACAAAAATTTTATTTGATGGTCTGTGATTTATTCTTTCAGCAAAGATCCTATTTCTTTGCTTATGTGTTAGTTTGGTCTAATACCTGTAGAAGAATTATTTCCCCAGACTGGAAAGTATTTGTAGATTAGAAACACAACTCTTACTTTAATGGCTTGATCTACCTTTCTTCTCCCTCCTTTTCTCTTAAGCATACATTGTGAAAAAGCAAATTTCTCTGATATTTATCATTTTATCATGCAGAACCCAAGCAATAGGATCCAGCTTCTTAAATATGCAGTACTCAGTTATTTTCCAGATTATTAGAAGTGCAGTATATCCTCCCATATTGGTGTCTGCATTATGAAAGCTTGATGAACCTCTGGGCATAGTTTCTTTAAGCAGTGGGGTCGTTCACTGTTTAGAAGAATCAGACCCAATGGTACATTGGAATGTGTTTTTCTGCATTACTCTGCAGATGTTTTGTTCATTTCAGTCTTGCTGTCTTTGGTCTGTCTAATCCTCTGAGATTCTGTATCCACTTGGGAACCACAGGGACATTTCTTTTCTGGATTTTTTTTTCAAAAGTCTATAGCTGATGAGCAAGAAAGTAGTAAAATACATAGAGTTTCAAAAAAATGAAAAAAAAATAAACAAACAGCTCCCTACCTTACCAGACTGGATGTGCTGTGGGTTTCTAGGAAGCAGGTTGTCTTTTAAAGAGCACTGGCATTAGGTCTCATCACTGCTTCCACTTACTCTTCATTTTTGTCAAACTTGAGAACTGCAAGAATGACAATAAAATAAAACAAAGGACCCATTTGTCATTGTCTCCACTCATAACCTTTTTAAAGCTGCACGGAATGATATGGCAGAGGAAGTACAACAGCTGTGAAAGCAAGCTTGTTGAGCTCAGCAACAGTGGCATACATCTGGTCTCTGGTCTTGTGAAGCTTCTTGAGTCATTTACAACCATATTAAAATGTCATTTGGAAGTTTCATGAAAATAAAAATTGGCTTTCCTGAGTAAATGAAGGTGCAGGGCTTAAGAAAAGAGTGGTATTAGACATTTTTCCATAAAATATTTCCATATGGAAGAATACTTATGATCAACCACCCCCAAATTTCTTGTTGAGCTTCAGTGATGTCTGATGTGAAACTATCAGACTTAATACTATAGGTGAGTCTGAAATCCAGCATGTGTATCAAGGTCACAGGAATTAACACATGGGGTCAGCTCTAAAGCTTCAGGTACCCCAGGACTTGATGGCAGTGTTCCAGTGGGGAAGAAACATTCTGCCTGTTACTGTGTTGGATCCCAGACACGGCACACAGGTCATAATTGATATGTAAAATTTAGACTCAAATTTGCCTTTGATTGCTAATTGGCTGTCCTTATTCAAATATCTGCTTCTGTACTCATCCCAAGTTCTGTTCCTGAAGATCCAGTCATGGTATTTCTTCTAACTGAGGTCAATTTCATGTCTGTTTCTTAAACAAGTGTGGAGTTTGGCATAGCGAGATGATCAGCTTTATTATCTGCAGTTTCAATTTCAGGTCATTTTTGGTCAGGAAGAGATGAGGCCATAAAGGTGTGGGGCAGTTAGTGCCCAATCCCTGCATATCTCAGAAGCCTCAGAGGAATTATACTTATTTTATCTCCAGGCAATGCACCAGCCTTATTATTGATTGTATCCAGAAAACACATTAAGGTAAAAAAAGAAAAACAGAAAAACAGCCAGCAAAGCACTTTCTTGATCTACTTTTTTCAGAGTAAGTTGAGGATCACATTCTATTCTGTTTCATCAGAAGAAATCTAGTCCCCCAGTGAATCCTTATCCCCCCAAAATGGAGTTCCTGTGTTTTATTTATGTGACTAGAAAAGAAGCTGGACCTCTCTGACTAGAAGATACTTTATATTTCAGTGGAGTTGTTAATTCCCTTGGGGGCAGGGCAGTTGATAGGCTGAATTAAATTTACAGAGGCAAAGAGAATTTTACACTGATTATGACCTAGGCCTATAATAGATTTTGATCTCTGTTTTTCCTTGTCTATTTGCACAGGTCTGCAACAATTATAAATACTGTGTTAAGTCTATCAGACAGAGTTTACAACATTGGCTATTTTCAAACCTGTACTGAAATGAATTCATCTTGGTTTTCCTATTTATATTTCAAAGTATTATTTCTTTTTTATTCATTACAGTGACCTGTTTACCTTTATTGTAATTTTTTAAAGTTCTAGAGTTTAAACTAGATACATTAGGATTAAAAATAATTTTTTTTTAAGAGTTCTTTAACTTGATTTCCCTAGGGTTGTACACAGTTGTTTTTTCTGTATGTGTGAGTTTGAAAGTGAAATGGACATAAAAAGAAACCCAAAATAACTTTTTAAGCTATTGCCAAGTGTTTCATACCAGATAATCTATTACTGGGTCAGAACGAACTTGTCTGTGTGTGTAGGGGGAGGGCTGGGCTGGGCCTGCCAAGAGTACACTGCCTGCAGCTGACATATCCATGGGAGCCCCATGGCTGGGCTGCCAGTCAATAAGGTTTGCCTGGTAACCTGCCCCTAGAACTTTTAGTTGACTGTGACACCCCTCACTTTGGCTAAGGGGACAGTCAGTGAGTGGTCGGTGAACCAAAGGTCCCACCTGGAGGGAGTGGCCACAGTGACCAGAGTGGATAAGTCATCAGCACAAGGTCTCCACTGTGGGTCTTGGCCTGTTCTCTTCGAAGTCATCAACATGTGACCTTCTGAGTGGTAACTATATTCTTTCTCCTCTCTTTTTCTCTCTTTCCTCTTTCTTCTCTTAATGCCTCTTCCTTTATTCTCTTGTTCCCCTTGTGGATAACCTAAACACCTCCCTTCTGTATTTACCTTAAGTTGCAAGTACCTCACTTTAAGTAGCATGGAGTTTGTGTTTGCTGGGTGTAACAAAGGCTCTCTACATCACTGCTTGCTAATCCTGGTAACTTGTTGTTTTGTGAAGTTGCACGTTTATGTCTGTAAAGCCCTTTTTGCCAAAATGCCTATATTCTCACCAAATTAGAAGAAATCTTTTAGAGAAAAATGTGTAGTCTTCCTCAGGATGTTAACTCGGGCTACCAAAAAAACAGTGGCTTTACAAGGGTTTGTGTAGGCAAAATCACTTGAAGCTTGAAATTAAGGTGTAAAACCCAGTAAAGCTGCACTGGGGTGTAACACCAGGGTTAACCAAATTTGATGTAGCAGTGAGATCCTAAAACTGCATCTGAGTTTGTGAAAAGCTTTGTGAGGAAAAGTACAAAGTGGAAGCTACATCTGTGGGAAGTCTCTGCTATTATCCTAAACATTGGTGGGCTCACAATACCAACAATGACCAGGAAACCCTCATGGTCTCTAAATTTTCCTAGACATGGAGCTTTGAATTTCTCTCTTATTCTTCCTTACAGAATGTGTCTGCCTGTAAATGTTTCCAGTATAAAACCTGTGCACCAAAACAGTCAGATTGTGCCAGATATCCCCATAGCTCAATGCAATCCATATTTAAAATTACTCATGAGACCTTACGGCAGTACTGTGAGTAGGGTAAAATGAAGTCAGAAAGCACTGCTCCACTGAAATCTATTGCAAAATTCCCTCTTGTATTAATTGTATCATAATTTTGTCCCCAGAGACTGAAGGGTAGAATTTCAGTGAACATTTGCAGGAAGATTAGCCTGTAATGCCTCTGAGGGAATGGGACTGATTGGTGTTGCAGTGCATGTTTTTAAATTAGCTTGTGCTAAGGAGAAGGTATGGCATGGAACCACCATCCCAAAGTACAGTAAAAAGACCAGATTTTGTTCTTAGTTTTAGTAAGAAGTCAGAATTAGTTTGGAGGAACTGCTCTGCAGTATAAATGGAAGCAACCACTGGGTCCCACTGATCACTTCTACATTAATGTTGCACTTTATGAAAAGGACAATTGTGCTGGATTGTGCAATGCAGAAAAACTTGCAGCCTCTTTTGGGGGACCAAAACAGAACACGTGGATATGACAAAGAGTAAGGAACCTGCAACCAAAGGGGCCCCCTACCACCTTGTCTGACATCTTGCTATTACCTGCAACCAAACTAAATAATTTCTTTCACAATCTGCTCAAATGTTATCTTAAAATTGAATAGGTATTCTCTTGTCCTCCATGAACATGAAAAAGCTATTCCAAGGCACCTGAGTCCAGGCAGGACTGCTCCAGTATTCAGAAAGTGTCTTAGTCTAGTTTTCAACTAAATGTATTTATGGGCCTTTGATAGTCATCTGTCAAATGGCAGACTTCAGTTTAAGTTACTCCCGTCCCCCTGATTTTTCCTGCAGGTACTTCGATCTTCTCTCATCCTTGATTTTGCTAACAAAATAACCCAAATATTCTAATTTAGGCCATATACATGCCTTTATCCACCTCTCTCCTTACAACCTCCATCATTTGTTCTTCTGTTTCTTGTACTGCTCACCTTTCTAAGGCTTTTGCCTCTGTCAGTCCTATTGTGATTAGAGACAGGAAATTTTGTCATACCTGAAGCTATGGAGTTCATGAGCTACTCAAAAAACACAGGCTAAAGCAAACTTTGTAAGCTACTGCCAAACCACACCTTCAAGCAACAGCCAGACAAGACACTATTCAACAGAAAAAAGAAAAACATTCACTTATCTCAAGGAGTAAAGGCTGTTCCTTTCTAAGAAAAATGTCCTATGCTTACTCTTCTATTCAGTGTTTCCAGGGATTCCCTGAGCTATAGTCTTGCTGAGCATTTGGTATGAATTACACCATGCATAAAATCTTTCAGAAATGTTTTGGAAAGCCTGCCTTGGTGAAGAGGCTTTACACTTTTGCAGTATTTATTGATGGTTCTTCAAAGAATTATTGATGTGATTTTGTACTTCACTATCAATCAGGATAGTTCACAGAATGGATGCTACAAAATACTTTGAAATTCTCAATTATTTTCTATACTTAGAAATCATCTGATCTTTGATCCTGTTCAAAATCTAAACCTAAAATAAAGCCAAACTCAAACCCAATAGAATCATTTGGACAAGGGGTTTTGATGTTAGAATTTAAAATTCAAATAGTTTTTCAGTTATTTCTTTGCCAATATATGCCTTTCTATTTTTATTTTTCTAGTCACGCTCTCTCTCTTTTTTCTTTTTTTTTAATTATTAAATCAATGCAGGAAAAAATAGAAGAAAAAATGAATAAAAAATAATTTCTCAAACACCCTAGCTTAGGTATACCATGCCTTATATGATTTTTAATTAACTACTGATTGATAGTTAAAAGTGAAGTTATTAACTTTGAGTATTAAACTTATTACTGAAGTATACAGATTTGAGAAAATAGAAAAGGCCAATGTAGATTTTTTACATATATAAAATTTTGATCTAATCTTATTCTTGTATTGACAAGAGTTTATTTGCTTACTCTTTCAAGATGTACTTACATAATTTGATTTGAAAAGTGAATGTTCTCAGTAGTATTTGTTCAGATATATATTGTTACAGAAAGACAGTGCCTCCTATGGTAGTATTAGAATTAAATTCAGCCACTTTAAATCTGGGATACATTCTGAAGAAATCATTCACAAAACTCAGGGTAGTGACTATTGCATTAGTAGGTAAACCAATCTGTTGAAAAGTTTAGTTAAATATGTGCTACTTACCTTAAAAATATAAACTCCTCCTTTTATCTCTACATCTTCACTGATGCAAGGTTGCAGATGATTTCACTCAAAGTGCTTTGAACCACAAGGAATAAAACTGAGCCCTTAACACTGATTAGGGATCTTCCTTAGACACCTTTTCTTATGATTTTTTTTCTAAAGGCAAAAGACAAAAGGATTACTTTAATGATAACTGTCTATCTTAACTACTTTATAATTCTGTTGTAGCAATTTAATACTTAGTGCTTCTACTTCCTGTTGGAAAATGTGCTGCCCATGGCTCATCCCAAACAGTACCAGCCTAGCTTGCTGACATTTCTCAATGTGCTCTGAATGACGACTGTGCTTCATTAGCACTCCAGAGCTCATCACATTTTCTTAGCTGAGCCAGCTGATGACTGTGTTGGCTGAACATTTTTAACTTCATCTGGTAAAACAAAGTTGACAACTCCCTTTTGAGTTACTTGCTATATACATTAAGAAGTGAATTCTGCTCTATTTGCCTTCACTGGGTGAAGGGGTATACGTGAGGACTGAATTTGGCCCTGAAAACAAAAGAAGTCTTCAGGGGGAAAAGCTGTCGACTCTTGTTTAGCCTCATATAGGGTGGTGGCAAGGTCTCCTCCGTCCTGCTCCTGTCACTCCTCAGTAGACCAGCTCATTTGCAACCAAGGAGAGTATAACCCCTGCACTGCTGTGAGGTTGAGATTAAATATTAAGTAAGTGCAGTTTCAGGTTGCTGGCCTCAGGGAAGTTGCAGAGGTGCAAATGACAACAGGACTTGTTCATCAAAACTCAGGAGGAGTCTTGTAAAGAGGCACTGTCAACAAGATTTTGGCTGAAGTATTGCTAGAGATGTCAAGATAATGTTCATCATCCGTTCTTCTCATGTCACCATTCAGCAGCAGAGTTATTTCAAGTGCTTTGTAACCTTCACTGCTGCTGTGAGATCACTATTTACATCTGAAGCAAACAGCGTTTTGTGAGCCCCAGCAGGTTTCAATGGGGCATCACTGAGAACCAAGCATGGCTGGTAGCGTGAACTTGTCAGTATGAGATTCTTAAGTCCATCAAGCCTCTATGCAGAATCCCTAACTCTGCTTCAAAGACAGTGAGGCAGCTGAAAGAAGTGCACGCAAGGTCTTTCCTTCAAGAGACTGTTTTATCCTTTGCATTGCTACATCAAATGCTCTTGTGCCCATAGTGGATGAAGTCAGAGGCAGAAAGAAGTGTCATGGTTATTGTTATAATTTTGATACAAGGATAATTCAGCCTTTCTTTGCCTTTTCGTAAATTAGCTTCATGAAATTAGTGGTTTATTCCACTAAAAGTATAAAAAAATTGGTATAACACAAAAATGAGTTAAGTAGGGAAAGAAAAGAGAAATTCATACCAGTTGACCCAGTTTTTTCATTTGCACTTCCCAGGGAGCTGTGAGAGGAAAGCAGAAGTATATTATTTTTCCTGGAATGGGAATTTCTACAACACAGAAATATTTTTAGTAAACATGACAGCTGAAAATTCTGCATTTATAAAATTCTAGTCTTCCTTGTTGCCACCTGTATTCTGAAGGCAGTGGAAAACTATGTATAGAAGGTGAAAATTTTGTAGTTTATAAAATTAACTAGGACCTGTGGATTAACCTACAGAGATACAGTGTCCTTTCTCAGATTTTTTCTCTCTGTTCTGTATTGCCTAAAGTATTGGATGTTTGCAATTTATACTGAATATGAAACTGGTTCAGGGCTCAACTGTAGAAACACAGGCTGAATCAAAGGTATTAATATGTTTAAACAAACAAGTGGAGAACTGGATTTGCTGATTGAATGCATCTAACCAATATGGTAATAAACATTATTAAAGTCATATTATTGTTTTTTTATTGAAAGAAATAATAATAATAATAATTCTGAATTTTCTTTAAGAAGTTTTTTATCAGACAATATAAGTTCTTGTCCTGCATTAGCTGTCCACACCTTTAGGAAAAACAGAAGTTTGAAATACTGCCCAGGACCAAGGGATCAGAATAGCTGTCTGAATTATTTAGTTTGATCTTTTTATTTTTTTTTTCTTTTCCCCACAGGAGTTTCATATTTTGAGCTGTTTAGAACTTTCTGGTTTTAGGGAACCATGTATTTTTTGTGCACAGTGCAGGAGATATTGAACTAAAATAATCGGCATATCCAGTGTAACATGTTGAACTAGAATTTTGCCGCTCCATAAACAAGTGCACAAAACCCACTGGGAAACGGGCACTTAGAGCTTGCATATCAGCACCACTAGTTTTAAATGGGAGTTATTTGGCTGTTTTTCAGTTAGCTGTATGTTTGAAATAAAGCCTTGTTCTTCCTAGTGTGTGTGTAAAAGTGAGTGAGACAGTGAAAATATGTTGGATTACAAATCCACCGCCAGAGTTTCTCTTCTGAGCTGTGCTAGCAAATAAAGCATCTTTACTTTTTCCATCTAAAAAAAATAATGTGGACTGGATCCAAAGAATGAGTATGTGGGCCTGTTTAAAACTGTAAATTAATACCAGTTTAGAAAAATAGGTACATTCTAACCTTTCATCCAACATTTTAATGCCAATCACAAATATTTCAGACATAAACATATGTTAGTGGCTCTCTGTTTAGGTGTAATAAAGTCTAAAATGCAGATGCCTGGTCTCAGTGGGCCAGTCTGTACTGTCTGAGGTGATCACTTGGATTCCCAGCACATTTAGCAGGTAGAGCAGGGCTACCCTGAAAGGTAATCCAAGAAGTTTGTGCTGAGCAGTCAGCCATCTAGTATCAGTCCTTAGTTTGCATGCACATGAGAGAGTACAAAATCACCACTGTGTCGTAGTTTGTGAATAAACAGACATAGCATTGGACACAGCTTAAGACCCTCTCCTATGAAGACAGGCTGAGGGAGTTGGGTTGTTCAGTCTGGAGAAGAGAATACTCTGTGGTGACCTTATAGCATCTTCTACTACAACAGAGCTGGAGAGTGACTTTTTACAAGGGCATGTAGGGATAGAAAAAGGAGGAATAGCTTTAAGCTGAATAAAGTTACATTTAGATTAGATATTAGGAAGAAATTCTTTACTGTGAGGACCAGAGAAATTGTGTATGCCCCATCCCTGAAAGTATCCAAGACCAAGGTGTGTGGGGCTGGGAGCAACCTGGCCCAGTGGAAGGTGGTTTGGAACTAGATGACCTTTAAGGGCTGGCTGACTTCCAGAACACATCAAATCTTGGCTTTCATTTAGGGCATGTGTCAGAGGCCGAGTGCAATTGACTCTACATGAATAACTACATGTAGGTACCTAGAAAAGTCTCATGCCACTTTTCAGGATTTAAGGCTTATGTGATTTCAGCAGGTCAGCTTCCTGCATCACTCTCTTGGACATAGCAGAATGTGTCACATTTGGATTTTGTCAGTCAGCTTTTTCCAAAATTTTTACTTGGAATTCTTTTGCAATGGAAAATTAATACTAGCTCTTTACCCTTTCCTAAGCTTTTCTCTTCCAGATAGAAAAATTTTTGATTAAATAAGACCAACTCTATTAGATTTTGATAAAAGTACCACAACTCCCTTTTAGCACTTTAATTATGGAGTAAGTCCCTTGGCATTATGTTTATATTTTAAATATTTTCAGCAGCACAGGCAAGACCACTTATCCTACTGTTATGTTTGTATCATTGACAGAATATAAGTGTCTTTCTATGTGATTGAGATCTGATTTGTGCCAGATGTGGTTTCATATAAAGCATTCCCACAAAATCACATCTGCCAGTATAACTACACAATTTCTGACTATTTATGCCGACAAAAAACACTTCATAACATAACTTTCAGGCAATTTGCAAGCTTAAAAAAATTATCTTCTAGGATAAGCACTTAAGTGAATCATTTATATACAGTTAAAAACAGTCTTTCTGGCAGCAGATGTGATTTACTGCTAAGTGGAAGTTTAGAAATGTTAGTGAGGAAAGAGAGTTTTTTCTGTAACTGTGATCCCACCATGATACAAAAGTGCTCTTCTGGGACAGCTTGCAGTTGAAACCCACTGATTTTTTGACTTTTATCTTCATAAATTTCCTCTTCTGTTTTCATTACTTTTGAAAATTAAACAAGAAAAAATAAAAAAAATAAAAAGAGTTGCTTGGTCAACATGATGATCCCTGTTAATTTAAATTGGTGACATTTCTGCTTTTCCTGTGTAAGTGTAAATCCCATCCTGGCTTCTTTAAGACTGAAATTTAATTTCCTATTTGGGAAAATGCATTCTTTATAAAACTATATTTGCCTGCTATACTCTAAATATTTGGTTTACTTTGAAGATTACACTAGTGTAAAAGAAACACAAGAAAGGCATTGACCTGATGGAACAAGTTCAGAGGAGAACCACTAAGTTGATCAGAGGGCTGGAGCACCTCTCCTGTGAAGGCAAGCCAAGAGCTGAGGCAGTTCAGCCTGAAAAACAGAAGGCTTTGGGGAGATCTAATAGCATCTTCCAGTATCTAAAGCAGGCTTAGAGAAAAGCTAGGGAGGCACTTTTTAGAAGGACATGTAATGACAGCTTAAGGGGAAATGGCCTTAAACTGAAGGAGGGTAGATTTAGATTAGGTACTAGGATGAAATTCATTACTGTAAGGGTGGTGACACATTGGAACAGGTTGCTGAGAGAAGTTGTGAACTCACACATCCATGGAAATATTCAAGACCAGGCTGGATGGAGTTCTGAGTAACATGGTCTATTGAAAGGTACCCTGCCTATAACAGGGAATTTGGAACTAGATAGTCTTCCAACTATGAACATTCTATGATATTCTATGATTCCATTCTATATGATATTCCATGTACCTAGGCTGGATAATTTCATTAAAGACAATAAAATACTTCAAACCAGTGTGGGCTAGTAAGAGGTGTAAAGATGGCTACAGTCTTGGCTGACACAAATCAGTGTATCCAATGACATCAGTGTCGTTTGGCTGATTTTTTTTTTTTTTGCATTAGATATCTCAATTATAGAGGATAACAATTAATTGTGGCAATTTCCTGTATAGAGCACACAGGAGGAATTAACATGATTATACCTGTATGCTTAAACTAATTTGTCTTAATATTCTCTTATTTTCTTTCAGCTTTGATCTGTTTTCTGTGGTTGTTGTGGGGATTTATTTTTTTTTTTATGTTCCACGCTAATCCCCAGCACAAGCATTTACAAAAGTGCATCTTTTTCTGATTTTATATCTCCTTACACCATGGAGTGACAGTACTTGGACTCTCCATTGAAGCTACAGATACCCAGGAAAAGTCTTTTGCTTTTAATTTTCCAGAAGTTAATGTCTTCTAAGATATATAGTTCCTGTCCAACTGTTCCCTTTCAGCAATAGATCGAAAAGTGTATTTAGCACAATGAACTCCAGAGAAGCCTCCATTAAATTTTAGCATAAGCATGATTATGTTAGCTAAACACAACAATGAAGTTAAAAAATGCAGTGGATTTCTACAATATGCCCCACAGGATTAGATTTGCAGCTGAGACTGGTGAGAACACATTTGAAGTCTAATTACATGAGTTGCTAGGTTGATGTAGGTGATACCAGAATAACACTGCAATTTCACCTGACAAAAATGTCACAAAATAATGATAGTTGAGTGTTCTGGGTTTATATTTGCCACTTCAGCCTCAACAACACATGAAAAGCTGTTGTGTCAATAATGCAAGACAATTACTTTATCTGCTTCTGAAGTTATTAATCTTTGTTGCAGTATGCCTAGTTAAATCAGTTAACACAGTCTCTTCACTGAAAGAATTTTTGTTGCCAAATAAAATCTGGTAATGCACATTGGCAAATCATTTTTCCATTCAAGATAACGCAATTAAAGTCGATTTCCCATTAAATTATCCTCCTTTTCAAAAATCAGCAAGAAAAGCCCTTCAGGATCAAACTTTAATTATTTAAATGCTTATAAAATATACAACTTGTGAGGTCTGGATGAGCGAATAAATTGAGAGAATGCTGAGCCCAGGCATTTCAAAACTCATAAGCATTTAGAATAGCTACTAGTTAAACCTTGAAAGAACTCCTAAAAAGGTAAGTAATGCCAGAGGGAGGTGTCAGAAACAAGGAATCATCATCTAATCTTATTATTTATATGTTTAAATTGTCAAAAACTATGGAGAAAAAGTTATTAATTTCACATTTGAGATTGTTTATTCTGTAAAGTAATAAGGAATTCTGTAAGATAATCAGGAGCAAGTTTATGCTGATGTTAATCCGGACAAGTTTCATAGTGGCTATGAGGTTTTTGGCCAGTTTTAGTGTATCAACATCGGCTTTATGAGTGCTAATCAATGTATGCACAAATCAGCACCTGAAAGCACAAATTCTTAGATGCAGTTAGTGAAGGTAACTCTGAAAAATTAAGACTTCAATGTGAAATCTGACCTCAATGTTAAAGTTATTCCTAGATCTGGATCCAAGTATATGATTGTGTATTCTTTGTCCAGTTGTCTTTTTGTCCCTATTGCTTTGCTCTCCACTATTGACATTCCCTAAGCCTACCTTAGGCTTGAAACAGATAATTTAGGTGTTCAGCAAGTCTCCACACATCTCTTAAACTGATTTCTGAGCAGACAGTCTCCAGAGTTAAAAAGGTTTCTCGCCTTGTGAACAGTCCATCATATTTTCACTGTGATAGGACTTATTAAGGAGCTAAAGAAAGGAATTTTAACTTTCCTCTCACAGAAGCCATAGGTGGAAAAATGTGATAGTGTAATAGGTAGAGGAATTCAGATAATTTGGTAAGAGGGGAATTTTTTTCTTATCACCTAGGAATCAGTCAGGTCTAAAACACAGCTGTACCATATACACATTGTGTGTTGGTGCATTACTGAGAGCATGACCCTTGAATTGGTGTTCCACATGGGATCCCAGCTCTGGGAAGGCACCTTGGCCCAGCCTGGCACTCAAGATGGAGGGAGGCATGCTGGACTTCAAAATGCCTCTGTGGAGACAGTTAGTTTTGGATCCGATGGAGGGATTCCCAATGCACTGCTCTGAGAAGTGCCTGTCACTGGATGTCTTTACATATTCCTCAGACGTATATGCAACTGTGATTTGGCCTATCAGTAGGTTTTCCTTTTTCGCTGTCATCTATATTTAAACCCAGAATTAAAAGAGGCATTTGGGTAGTGAAAATTAAACAGAGTGGGGGAAAACCAAACAAAACAATTAAGTCAGAGCTAACTGATCAAATTGCTATCTGAAGGCACAAAACTCTGTCCAGATATGCTTTGCAGCCTAGCACAGGACAGGGCTCAAACTGGCAGAGCATCTGGGCACCCTGTATTTCTCCTGTTATACTGAGGCACCATCAGTACCTGCTGTGTTTGTTAGGGCTTTCTGTGCAATGTTCTTACTTTGATTATACCATGCCACAGATGCTGAAGCAGCATTATAAATAATACATTATAACAAAGTCACGGGAATGAAGATACAGAATCAGTATCCTTGCATGTAATGTGGACAAATTAATGGGGATTGTGTAGGAAATTATGGATACGAAATTTTAGTAGTGCAGACAGACAGAGTAAATTACCCAGGAGATTATCCTAGCTCTGCTCTCTAATATCTAAACTGTCAACAGAAACAAAATAAACTCTGATCCAACACAGGAAAACATAGTTCATCATATTCAATGTTTGAAAAGCAATTGACTGAAGTCTGCTATCAGTTACAGTAGCAGGGTGTGCGGGGAAGAGGGAGTGAAGTGCTGGACATCTCTTTGTTCAGGTGGAAAACCCTTGCAAGAAGGCTATAAGGGCTTACTTCCAAAAAATGTCCCAGCCTCTCCCCATTTTTTCCTTGGTGAGAGTTTGCAACACATTCCCCTGTGCAAAGACTTCTTAGAATTTAAAAATGACACCTTAATATAAAAGTAGTTTTGTTTATCTGTTCCTGAATTGCTAGGCAAAAAGAAAAAGAAAAAAAGCAAGCTTACAGTGAAAAGTGGGCTGCTGTCTTCAGACCTCCAGCAATTACTGATGTTGAACTCGGCACTGTGTCACAAGAGTTGTAACACAAGGCAAAGAAGAGCAAATCATCCACCTATATTTATAAGAAGTTCTATCTGTCACCAGTCTGGTCCCCTTTACACCTACACACTTTCATTTGTAAACTTACTGTGGTTTTGTATGCATAAAAAAGGTTTTTAGTGAAATTCTGACAGCACTAGTATCAATGAAAATATCATCATTTATTTCAATGGAACAAGTATTTAATCTCTTGTATCCTAAGGTGCTTTTTCTCAAGAAGCCAGAAGTAGCTTCCTGAACTGACTCCTTTCTCCTTTCAGGGGTACCCTTCCACAGAGAAAGACAGCCTTTTGCTGTCAGTTTTCCTTTGTGTTTTGCTGTTAAAGAATAGCTGGACAAATATGTTCTATAATTACAGTCCAGAAAATTGTTTAAAAAAGCAAGAATTACCAATTAATAGCAGAACAACTTTCATGAACATTACTGTAAAAATTTCAGTAAAGCTTGTGGTCTACCTTGTTGATAAATTGATGGTGCAAATAATTCACATAAGCCATTATACAGCTGTTAAAATGTTAAATTATATGTAATGAAGTCACTGACAGATTGAACTTTGTCCATCTGTTAAGAAGATTCTATATCCCTATAGAAGTGAAAATGCAATTGAACCACACTATTAGGCAATATTTGCCCTGAAAATTAGCAACAAGATGTTTAATCGGTGTCAAAACAGATGTCCATTGGATTATAAATTCAGGTGCTATATTTCCAGATATATGAAGGTCTGGAGAAAAGTTATGGTGAGAAGGGATCTAGTGAGAAGGGACTTGATTCACTTATTGCAAATATTTTGATTTATGCCTATAAAATAATGTTAAATTTCATGCATGCATTCCTTTTACTCTCTACTCTGACAAAAAGGAAAGGAGGCCAAGTAGATAGTAAAAGTTTAAAGAGGATTTGAGAAATCCGCAGATGTTAATGTTTGAAATGTTTCTGTGCCCTTAACTGTGCCCCAACCTTAGTTACCATCTTCAATCCCATCATATGCCATAATGGCCATCACTATGATCTGTCTGGCTGAACGAACATCTTTGCTGAAGTTGTAGCCCAGAATATGTATCAAAATAAGCTATGCTTTGATATGTATATTTCAAAGAATCAGAGAATATGATGAGTTTGAAGAGACCCACAAGGATCATCAAGGCCAACTCTAATCCCTGCACAGGACCATCCCCAAGAGTCACATCAGGTACCTACATTATTCATGAGAGTATCATCCAAACCCTTCTGAACTCCATCAGACTTGGTGCTGTGATCACGTTAGGGTATGCAAACACACAGAGTAAACATGGAGGATTAATGAGTTTGTGTATGGGACCTTCATTTGGGTGAGAGTGCTCTCAAGAGCCCCTTCTTCCCTGGTATTTCCCCAGTCCCTGATTCCAAGCCTTGTAATAGTTCCCATCCACAATGATGTGTTGCCCTCTTTTTTCCTGTCCTAATCTGTGTCTGATGCAGGTTAATCTGGCATTTCTCTTTCAGGAATTTAAAATGATGCTTATGCATCCTAAACCAGGAATTATATGTGTGAAAGCATACTAATGTGAAAATGAAAACTTAAAGAAGTTCTAAATTAAGTTCCAAATCTGCTTCTCCTGGTTTAATTCTATGTGAAAGGTTGTCTTTACTTCTAAGAAATAACTTGCATGGCACCTGTAATGGACTATGGTTAAAAGATTAGACTCCATTCCTAAAAATTTATCATAGCTACTGTTTTGTGTGCCCTACCTCTCAGCCTGGGTGCACCAAGGTACATGAAGAGACATCTTTGCTTAGCCTCCAGTGAAATTACATATTAATTTAAAACATGTAACCAAGGAAAAATAGTGTTCAATTACCATTAAAATTTAATATACTTGCATAAGCATTTCATAGCAGTGTCAGGCTGAGGATACAGAAGTGAAGAGATAAATATTCAAATATGAAAACCAATTATTGTTCTTTTCTCTCTTGAGCAGAAATGAATATTTAACCTCAAGGTTGGAGGCTTATTATTACTTTATATTCATTTTTTTCTTGCTCTACATTAAAGTATATATAAGAGCACATGTCTATATGTGTAAAATGCATTGTGTGCAAGTATTTAAAGAGCATTAGGTGTAGAATTGAGGTGTAAAACAGACTTCAGTGACTCAAAAGTCTCCCGGTCATTGTTTTTTAAGAGGTCTTTGAGATCTCAGTAATCTAGGTGCTCTGAATTTTTTTACATGACATTGAAACTACTTCATTTCAATAGGAGATCAAGATGGGAGATCAATCAAGAGAGTTTTTGAGATCTCAACAGAATTTCTGGAGAAAGAGGAGACAGGCAGTGCATTCTCACCAATAACTTGGAAATGACACAGTGTAGGAGAACCATATTCATGTTCTATGTCCTAGCCATCACACAGCTAAATAAGGCATTAATAACTCTTTGGCCCTGGTATTTCGGTTTTGGAGACAATTTCATTTTGGATCTATGATTTTTAATGTCTCTATTTTACTTTTGATAGGAAAGAAAACAAAGCCTGTGAAGTGTAGAACCAGTCTCTTCCTACTCCTCTGTCTTCCCTAACTGTATCTTTCGGTAGGGAGAAAATGAAGAGCAGCACCTTCACAACGTCCCTGAAATACAGTTACAGATCAGTGTTTTACTGTTCCCAAAGAAGAAACATTTTGCCCATGGTTAGGGAGCTATGGAAGAGTGCTCTGGGAGATTAAGGTGTAGAAGAAACTACATAGAACAATGAGTAGGCAGACAAGAGGATTATGTGATGTATGAGAGTAGGCTTTCCTTGGGGAAAAGCACGATCACAAGGTTGCCCATTCCTGTTCCATAAATGCACACATCTGGATCTGTACATGCTGCCTGCCCTTACACCAAATCACTAGGTGATCTCAGAGGTCTTTTCCAAACTCATTGATTCTGTGATTCTGTGCACTGTTCAGCTTATCCACTGCCAAATATCAGCTGTTATCTAACTCTGTAACAGCTGCAAGGCTGTGTGTCTGAATAATAATGTTAAATGTCCATAGTTGGGAACTGTGCTCTAGAAAATCCCCAGATGTGTCACTGCTTCATCAAAACTGGAATTTTCAGCAGGATTTTGCCTGCAAAAAGAAGGACTACATATGTCTCTCTTAGGTGTAGCGGCACCAACAGTTAGGGGAGATTTTTCCTTGAAGATTTGATTGCTTTAAACAACATGCACTGTGTACATAATATTAATGAATAAATATTATTTAATCAGATATTTTCTTCAGAAAGCAAATATGTGACTTCTGTTTTAATAAGAAAACATGTCTGTGTGTAGAATGTATAAATCTTTATTACTGACAAATACAAATACACTGAACCTCTAATCTTTTGTGATAAATACACAGGACCACAGGGTTGCAAGACAGTTCCATTTTCATCTTTGACATGGACCTTCAGTGGCAAAAGTCAGAAGTAATCCAAGAGAGATAAAGTCACAAATACAAATAAAGAATTCTGGATTTCTTCTGTGAGTTTGCCCACTCAGGTATACTTCAAGTTAGAAAATATTTTCATTTATATTGCCTTGATTCCTGTTTCTTAAAGAAAAACAAACAAACCAAAACAAACAAAAAACCCACAACGCCCACAATAAAACAAAACACCAAAACCCTCCCAAAACAACCTCAGAAGCAACTGCTAATATTGTTTCTGCAGAATCACTGCACGCAGGAATTCTAAATCTCTATTCTAAATCTACTCTTTGTTGTCTAATAATGCTTCAAAGCTCTGTTGTACCTTCATCTGCATCTGCATGAGTAATTTGCCTTTAACTCAGGAAATCTGAAGGTCTCAGCCTGAGTTCAGAGGTGCACACTCTGCTAATCACTACAGAAAAATCTATAATTTAACTAGGAAATTTCAGTTTCAAAGTATCTGTAAATGACTTTAAAATTACTCTAGGTAAATACAACAAACAGTCATGTTTCTAGTATTTTTTTTGTCAATTTTTACTCCTTATTCACAGCCAAAGAGTATTTCATCTATCTTATAAATTGTTCAGGAAAAAACCCAAAAGAAAACAACCCAAAAAATGCCACAACACCGACTCTTTGATTGTGATTCACCTTGCCCTTCCCTTTCCTCTCCTCTCAAAGAATACACCTATGTGTACTGGTTGAAGGCCCAAGGGACTCTTCACCAGCACTTTTGTCCATGAGATGGAAAGTGTTCAGAGTGGGGACTCTGGGATGTGTGGCCACCTGATGTAATTGAAATGGAGCAATTTACTCAGCTTTTTCTCAAGGTAATGTTGCAGTATGAAACCACCATAAGACCATAGCTTTGACACTCAAAATGGTACCACTGAACCAGTGAATTTTAATCTTTAGTTTGTCAAAAAAAAAAGAAAAGAAAAAAATCCAGTGAATTTGTAGGCCCCTCTACAGTAAATTTAAGATCACTGACATGGGCCTCTTTTATTTCATTGTTTGTTAAAAGTAGCTCCTGAATTTTTGGGGGCCAAAGAATATGGTTTACAAATAAAAAGCATGATTGTAAACCAAACATTGGACCTCAGATCTTAAAGGTTATATGGAAACTATTTTCTATACTACTTACTTTCTGACTGAGATAATATTTTCCTTTCAGTTTTTGCTTGCACTTCTTTTTTTTTTTTTTTCTTAAACAAGTCATTAACAGTCTCTGTCTCCTGTACCCCCTTTCTTTCATTATTTCCAATTGCTTGCCTGGAAATGCCTGCACATCACAAATATTTTTCGTACCCCTCTTCAAACTAAATGCTGGTAAGGAAGGAAAAGTACTAGTCTGCAGGTGTCACTCCTCTGCTGTCTTACCTGATAGGTGTGGTGAGACTTCAATATCTTGTGAAAAGTCAAATGCTTCCCAAGTGAGCCTTGTCACAGTGACTTCAGTGAATGCGACACAGAAGTGCAAGCTGTGATATTTCTCCCTTAGCCCTGGAGGAGAGGGACCCTTTCACATTCCACATTCCCTTCCACATTTCACAGTAAATTCCACAGGAGAATCTCAGAATTTACTAGGCTCTCTGGCACATGTGCAGTGCCCAAGACAGGGTGCTGAACAACAGTGAAATGTAAAGAACAGTAGGAAACAGTGGCTAAATCTAAGAGTGGCGTGAAAAAGTGGAATAGCAGAGAAGTGCTTATTTCTACTGGTTATAAAAAGCATGTAGAAATCACAGTGTTGCTGCATCCAAGGAATCGTAAAATAGAGGATTCAGATGAAATATGTAGACACAAAGCAAAGTCAGGGCAGAGTAAGAAAAGGCCAAGGTTCTTATTTGAAGGGTAGATTCCAGACAAAGAGTATTATGCAGGATGGAAATGATAAGGAAATTTCTTTAGGTTGAGATGCATAAGGGAGTCACACATTCTGCTCCTCTTTAGCTGAAGAATTTCCAGAAGGAGCACAGGATCTCCAGGGGTTATAGGGTTTAGATTCCTCACTGGACTTGTGATGCAAAGACGTCAGAAAGTTTGTGCCAGTCTAGCACCTCATCAAAACACCAAAAAACATCCTGATAATTTTTCTCCTGTTTATGATCACATCTAGGGTATTAAATTTTCACTGGAAAGCTGGCATTTTTTCATTTTTGGGCTTCTCGTAGTTTTCCAATGAATAACACAATGATATGTATAAGTGATGAAACTGTGGAGGCTTCCCAGAAAGTTCAGTGAGTTATCTATTTTCGTCTGGGAAAATTGCTGTCAGTTCATATTGGAGCTGTGCATGTTTAAAATGCATCATTCATCACGGGCGAGATACTCATCTTGCTTTCCCCATATGTCTGTTCAGAGCTGTTCCTTTAACTGAGGAGAAGTCACTGTGACACTGCAGTAGTGGAAGAAAATTCAGAAGAAAATATCCTCAACAGTTTGTAGAAATCTTTATTTGCCTATCTGTGCATGAACAAAAACCTGATCCTTCAGTTTATTTTTGGGATGTTTTGGTTAGGTTTGGTTTGGTTTTTTTCTTCCCAAAATGCAATGCAAAAAAGCCCTAACCAGTTTTCCATTCCTTCACTGTGTGTTTGGAAAGTCTAAGTTATTCCTTTTGGCAGTGAATTCCTCTTTACATGCCTAATCCTACATATAGCCACTAGAGAAGATATTTAATCTGGTAGTTTTGAGACTAAAGATCTAAATAATTTTTTTAGGATGTTAGTCACTTACTTAAAGGTAGGAAATAATTCTGAACTTCCTCCTTTCCTAGGCTGCAAAATTGAGATGGTTACTGTGTTTTTCTTGTTCTATAACTTTTTGAAGAAAAATCAATTCCTGACTAACAAAGGAAAGAAAACAAACAAACAAAAATATTAGAAGAGGTTGGTGTCACTTAAAAATCCACCCAGGGGGATTAAGCAAGGTCTGAAAACTTCTGGAAAAATTCTGACCAAAATCAAAGAAATATGATTGATACAAAAGACTGAAGTTAAAAACCTTTGGCTAATATTCAGTCACCATACATTACTGAATTAATTAAATAGTTTAAAGATAGTCTGGCATGGACCAAGGTTGGTTGATGCAGGAAACATCAACAAGGACTTAGTTTCAATGAGCTACCAGGTATCCTAGAACTCTTTTTTATGAAAGATGAAGAGCTTTCATTGGAAGTATGTCTGCTTTCCCATTTGCCATTAACAAGACTTGTACTGAAGAGAGATACAACATACTGCTTGACACTACTAACATTCAGGTGCACTGACCACGTTCAGGATGTATTCAAAAAGACTTCCCAGGCAAGTCTTAGATGAGCATATTTAAATTACACCTTTACTGCTGTAGCTTCAAAGACAAATAAGAGTTGGACTTTGTCATTGTTTTTAAGTTACATCAAACAGATAAAATTTTAATTTTTTTCCTAGTCATCCTATGCCAGCTATTTTTCAGGAACTGATTTTTCTGGGTAAAACAGATCTTCAGTTCCACCAAACCCAGACAAGCAATTCAACGCTGTCTAGAGATGAAGAAATATAGATTATTGCCTTGTCTCTTTGAGATGGCTGAGGAGGAACACACCAACAAGTTCCTGAGAAGAGATGGGAGAGAGAAGGTTCACCAAGCTCAGTTGTCATGATGATAAGTTTTTCATTATACTTGAACTGTGCAAATAGGGCTTGGAACAACAGTACTGTGAAGGCTTGAACACAGATGCTTCATAGAGATTTCTTGGTTTACAGTCAATTTTTTTTTAATTAATTAGTCAGTGATTTAGATGTAGCTCTTTAAGACAGAGGTCAATCTTGCACTGATTTCAGACCTTTCATATTCATACCTGAGATGTCATAACCTCAAGACAAGTTATCTGTTTCAGATAAACATCCAAACATTTATATACTTCTGTATATCAAAACTTAATTCTGGGCCTTTTGAAGTTCACTCAGCACTACTACAATATTTAATCCATTCATGAATATTCATACAAGGTAATTGTGATTCTACTGTGTCACTGCTACATAATTGAAGGCTCTTCAGCAACACCTGTGAAACCTGTCTGACTTTTAAACTAAGCAAAACTATATTTTTTACGTTTATATTTTATTATATCACAAATACCATGCTGGGAACATGATCAAACAGATGATTTTGAGAGTTGCACTCTAAAAAAACCGAGGAAAACATAAAAACATTCTGCAGGAAAGGTAAATTAGAAAGATTATTTCATTAGAAGACACATAAGCTATTGTGACCCACCTGTTGGCAGTAGCTCTTCTTACTAAATAAATCTGAGTGATCAGAGCATTCTAATTCAGGAGGCAGGAAATGCTAAAATATGTACTAGAGAAAAAGAAAAAAAAAGGCAAAAAAAGAGAAGCAAATTCAAAGTAGAAGAACTTCTGCGAGGTAAAAATTAGGCAGAAACCATTTCACTGATCTGAGTTCTTCCAATTGTCCCAGTGATAGAGAAAATAGGGTCTGTCCTTTGCAGAACTTGTTCTCAATCCACAGATTTCCTGAATTTGGAGACAAAAATGAGATGACAGACTGATGAAGGACATGAGAAGTATTAATGCAGACCTTCTCCATCTTCAAGCATCTACACTCTCATAGACTCCTTCCACATCTTTCCTTGTCCTCACCTGGACAAAGTCCTTCAGAAGGATTCTGTCCTGATGGATGCTCTGACAAAGGGGCTCAGGCAGGCTCTCACTTGTCTCAGACCCTTGAATATGTTTGGTGAAATTGTCCTTTTGATGAAGCTTATCCTCTCTTTTCTTGCAGTTGGCCCCTCTCAGAGGTAGCAACTCAAATTCCTTCATTGGGTGAGCCAATGGCCAAGCTTTGGGCTGGGCTTCTTCCCTTCCAGGTCTATTGCATCCATTTCTCCCTCAAGGAGAAGAAAATCATGCCTTGGCTCACTTTTTCCTGTTTTCGAAACACATTTCTTTCTGGATGCCAGAAGCTGTCTCCTGATTGCCACCAATACTACTGTTTCTGTAGGCCTGAAATTGGTCTGCAATATCTCTGTCCTCATTACCAGCCAACCCTTTGGTCTTGGTTTGAAGCCATCATGGAGTCTGCGTATAATTGTCTGGTTAGCTAGAGCTATGGGAGGTAAGGAGGCCGTTTAGCAATCTTTCCAAATGATTACCCTGTGGGACTTTTCTTGGCTTCACTCTCTGTTAGTGTTATTTTCTCTGTCTGTAAACCACAAACCTGAAATTTAATGAATTTTTACAATATCATGTACAGAAAACTTGCAGAGAACTGTACCAATTCAAGAAAAGACAGGTGCATTCTTCAGGACTAAAGGGAAATTGTTAGATGCACGAAAAGTTCCCATGCAGGGGTGGTAATGTTTTTGGCTGGAATACCTAAAAATCTACTGTGCCACTTCAATTTACAATATAGGAAATGGTGTTTTGGAAAACTGTCTGTAGTGAAAGTTAGGGAAAGATAATTAGAGTGGTACTTACTGTAATTTCTGAGGACTGTTTGTGGAACAGAGGGAAACAACATCACCTGGAATACAGAAGACCTGTGTAAAGGTATTTTAGATATCTTTCCACTGGGTATGGGGAAGAAGTAGAGTGAAAGAAAAATAAATGAAAATTGATGAAAGGTTATTATTAGGCTGGCATTTTCACATTCTCTGTAGAGTCCAGATCCCAAGTCTATCTTCATGTTTTAGGATTTGAAGCTTAAAATAATTAAGCTTTAACTCTATGGAAACACTTTTCTTCAACATTCTTATGTTGCCTCAATATAGAGCCTTAAACAATAGAGTTTTCCAGATCTCCCAAGATGCAGAGCGAGAACATTAGCTTTAAAAGGGGTAAAGTCTATGGTCCTTCTATCCGCAGGCATTTGTGGTTAGCCTGATGTCATGTCTCTATCTGAACTGTCTTCCAGCCATGAATATTAGCACAGACAGAGGTAACAGCCACACAGATGCCCTTTTTGCAAAGAAATCCAGTCCACTATGGCTCTGTATGGAGGAACAGGAGAAAAGTATTTCTAAGGCTTGGTAGAACACACACGCACACACACATATTCTGGACCCAAACTCTTCAGACTACTAGTTCTCCTTGTATGGAACAAACAATCTGCACAGGACATTATGCTGGGCTGAAGGAACAATAGCTGTTCCTAAATTCCTGATTGGAATAACTAGGATAATGCTTTCTATCTCTTTCTTGCAATCTTGTCTGAAATGGGCATCATGAAGGTAATTTCATTAATATTTCACAATTCAGTAATATTTCTGACAATGTCACATAAGAATAAAGCAAATATGCACTCCTGAGCTACTTTAGTGACATCTCTCTAACATGCTTCACATGCAAGACGTGGATTCATCTTTTATATTATTAGATAACGGCATTCTTTTTCCCCCTAGATGTCTAGCAGCTTCTTGCTCCCTTTTTAAGTCCTAGATGCATAATGTATAGCTTCTTTACTTAGTTCAGTGGTGAGTTATGAATTGCTTCCTAGTCTGCCATCAAATATGAGTCACAGACCAAGCCAGCCTTAGACAACCTGCAGAGCCTGAAGTATATGGTCCAGCTTGAAGCAAATGGGGAATATTTCTGTTCACTTCAATAAAATCTTTATGGATTTTATTCTCCTCCTTTTTTTTTTCCTTTCTCCTCCTACACAAAGATCCAAAACTTTCAGAAAAATTAATGTATCCCTGACAAGCCTACATTAAACCTTTCAGTCTTGTGTAGATTTTCCAACATATTCAGGAGAAGGAAATTCTTCCATAGTGCAAGTGGTGTTTTCAGTTGTAATAGGTGAAGTGTTAACACTATTATAGTATTCTTTCAGCATTCATGTATCTAACAGGGCCCTATGGATAGAAGCATTTTTAACTTGAGTATTTATTTTTCCATCTGAAATAGCAAACATGTTAAAAATAGAGAAAATTTGTTTCAACTGTACGTTTTTGTATTTCAAATGGAGCAATTGAGTAGACCAACATGAACATTGCTGATTTAATACTGCATGATATAGATATGGCAAATAAACATTGTTTTTACATGCAGACATGCCCATACAAACCTTGCTGCAATGTAGTCCGGTAGAATTCTGACAGCTGCAGCTCATGATAATGCATCAGTGTCCCATGGACTTAGTCCAATGGTATACCTCTCTAAGATTTTGTCTTTTTCTAATGTAGAAGGGAATTTATTTTTGATTCAGTCTGAATCATGAAAACTGGCTAAGAAGACCTGATTGTTTAGCAAGTTATTTCATTTTGTGCAGTTCTTGTCTTTTATTACACCTGATTTTAACATCCCTGACTACTTTCCATATACTGTCTAGCTGAATTTTGGCTTAATTCTCAGTTTTAGTTTGAAGGTACATGCACAGAGCAGTTATATTTGGCTTTTATAGGAGAAAATGACAATTACAGTTTTGGTTTGTCACTAAATACATTCAGGTAAGTTCTCTCTAATTTCAAGATATTTTCTTGGAGTCAGATTCATTCAGTCTATGTCATTCCAGTGTTACTACAGCACACATATTACTAGTCTAAACATGAATATTTAGTTTTTGAACATTACCTTTTCCAGGTCAGTATGGGTTAGCTGGACATTATACAGAGCCAAACGCATTTGTTTTGCATTTTTTTCTGTATACTGAAGCAAAGGCTGAACATCTCAGATTATTAGGAGATAAAACTTTTACAAAAAACCCTAAATAAATGAGTAAACCTGTCTTTTTCAAAATACACATGCTGTATCTCAGTCCAAATCCAGAGCTTTTAGACAGACTAACTTTGAAAATTATGTATAAGCTGACACAGGGTATTCTCATCAAATGAAGTAATATATTATACCCTCCTGTAAAAGAAATAGACTTTTCAACTAACTGGAATTATTCTGTTGGAAAAAAAAATATTTTTCTGTAATCTATAGTACTAAAGCCAGCACTTTATGTAAATAAAAATAAAGTCATAAAACTATATCAGGCAATATATGTGAGTCAGCACAGACAGGCAACCTCTTCACAAACAGTGAATTTAATTCCATTATTTCCCTAATGATGGGATCCCTGAAGAAGCACCTGGACAGAAGCATACAAGTAAAAATGCAGATTAACCTCAGTGCATGCTAGAGGATCACTGGCCTGATGACCCACATGAGTTTATCAAGGATTATTTCCAGTTGCAAGGTCACTTGAGCATATTTATGATCGTCCTTGCCAGTCTTCTGCTTTTAAACCATTCCTCCCAGCATTCCTCTGAATCCTCTACAAAGTGGGTGGTTATAGAGGTTAAGATTCTAGCACATCCATTACAGGCTGCATTATGACACCACCACAAATTGTCACAGAGCATCACTAAAATAAAGAAAAAGTGCAAAGGATTGGTTGGGGTTTATTTATTTACTTACTTTTGTATTTCTCTTCCCTTCTATTTTGGTGAAAAGTTCAATATCTTATTTCATCAGTAACTAGATTTAATCTTATCCTTCACCTATCATTACACTAAGCACAGAAATGTAAAAGGAGTGATGGATTCATTGGGTGTCGAAATTCTCTGAGTAGCGGCAGGCAAGCAGAGGATTTTATATTGTTGTCTATGGTTTATGTTGATCCCCGGATGAAATACTTTCCCTTTGGCAAAAAAAGAGTATTTTCATCTAACTCTGTCACATGGAACTGCTTTTATTTTACAACCATCATCTCATATCCATGCATACTTTTCTTCCTTTTGCAAGAATGATATTAAAATCCCATAGTCTATGATATCATTTAGTCAGTTTTGCTTTAATGGCATTCCAAGCTGAAATTCACTCTGCATAGAACTTTCTTGAATTCTTTAGTCAATTCTAGTCACTCATCAAACAAAACCAGTTTAAATGGGAGATATGCCTGAGCAGGAACTGAACAAAATGTGACTGATGAATTAGAGTATTTGTCCTGTGGTATGCAGAATGGTGTTCTTAATTTCTCTGCACAAAGAGTGAAGGTTTATGCAATGAAATCACCCAAATTCTCTGCGATGAGATATTCGTCTATGTGTAATATAATGCAGGGAATAAAGTAAACTAACTTCCTGGAGCGAACTCCTCCTACATTCTTTTCTAATAATGTAACTACAGTGCCACCAGGCATTCCTTTTGTTACCATCAGCAACGGTATATTTGACCTGGGCAATATATAGGATCATAGAAACATTTAGTTTGAAAAAGATCTTTAAGGTCATTGAGTCCCCATGATTAACCTAGCACTGCTACTGTCACAAATTTAGTCTAGCAGTGCAATATCTTTATTAGAAACATGTCCCTTGCACAACATACAGTCTCAAAAGAGATGGAGGGAATTATTTAGACATAGTAGTGTTTTGAAGTACTTGATTTCATATGTATAGATGAGTTAGTCTAACATTTCCCCAAAAAGGTTAAAACAAAATATTAATCATTAGATGTGGTTTTAAACACAAGGTAGAAAATGGAAAACATTGTGTAGTCAGATAGATTTTTGATAAAAGTTTTCTCATTATGTTCTTATTTTTTTCCCTATGAAAACCAGTTAGTATCTGCCTGTCTTGTTGGGCAGATTTTATATAATAGTGCCCAAGAGAAATCACAGGCTTACTTCAATGACTCCAGTAAAAATAAATGAAGGAATATATTTAAAACTCTGCCTCATGAAGTGTTTTTCAGATGGATTAGTGTAAATATCTGGTAGTAGTAATAGTAAATTTACTTTTCACGTTTGTAATTATTATTAGAAGCCAAGTGCCACAGTCCTAATTCCTGTATCTTCAACCAGGGCATTATTGCAGCATTCTGGCAGCACTATGGCTCCCTAGTTTATATTATATAATTAATAGGGGTGCTGTAAGTAGGCACATATTCTTTCAGATTCTAAAGAAGAAATGTACAAAGGGTATGAGTTATACTGGCATCAAGAAGAGATGAAGGATTTGTTCTGATGGAATTATGACAAGTAACAGGTTATCACGCTAGAACAAACAAAAAGTAATAGAAAATTATCTTTTCAAGTTGTATAAAAACCATTTTCTGGACATGACTGATCAATGTACAAATGTCACAGATAACACAAATTTAAGGGACATAAGCCCTCTGATGGTGCAAAAAAGGCAGGCATAATAGAACACTCTCTTTCCTATAGTGACATGCCTCTTCTATAGACATTTGCTACAATTACAAATACCTAAGAAAACATTTTTTCTGTTTTCAGTTTTGATGGGTTTTTTATATAATCTTCATACTAGGTTCATCCCTGCAAAAGAACAAATTTCAGCAAAAAATGGTAAGGTGAACAAAACAAAATCTCTGAACAAATGAAAATATTCTTCATTTTTAGAGCAATGTTTTAGACTTTCAAGCTCTTTGAAAACAGATCTAGGCAAAACATAAAAAATCCTGAAATTGTTGTTGTTTTTAATAATCTTTAAAAAAGAAAGTTTTATGTTTGTTGAAACATTTTCTTCTCTTTTTATACAATCTTTTTTCAACTGACTTTTTTCTTTGGAAGCTTTCCAGTCAGACTATTCCATTATTATTAAAGGCCTAGTTATTTTTAGAATTCAGATGTGTTCTAAAGTAATACTGGCATTTTATTAGAATATTAGATAATATTTTGAAAACATCCTTCATATTTTGCTACAGGTGTTAATAGTGAAAAGGGGAAAGGGGTTTGCACGAGGAAATAGGCATTCTTTGAAATCATCTTATATAAATAGTTTCTTGCTAACAAATTCATCCATGAAGAGATGTTAACAAAATGATGTTAACACTAAGATCTTGAGTATCTGATAAGTATCCTTGTCTGCTATGTCTATGGCGTTCTTTATTTTTTTACTTTGTCTTTTATTTTAATGTAAGTAATGTTCAACTGTTCTACTATTATTCTCTCTCTCGCACACACACACAAATAAATCCACTCCAGTACATGTCCTCTTACAAAGGGAACACTCAGGATGTAAACAGCTACAGGAGAACATCTACTGGAAGTGTCAGAGCTCTGTGACACAGAAGTCTATGTTCCATGTCTAACAAGTACGGGTTTTGTTTGTTGATATGTGTGTTTGTTTTCCACAGAGGAGAGGGAAGAGGAAAGATGCCAAAGGAAATGAAAGAGGGGAAGCAGCTGCAAAGTTATTACAGTTAATTGAAACTCTACAATATTTGTACAAAAGAAAAATGTCATATACTCAAAAGCTATAAATCAGCATTGTTTTTTTGTCACATAAATAAATTACACTGATTATAGGTTGTCCAGAAACTTTTATATTCCATTGTTACAGTGACAAAGATGTTCATTTGGGGGTGGGAGTGCACTGTAAGAGATACATCTTTTATCAGACAAAATACCTTAGCAGAACTTCTTTTGGAGGTAGTAAATTTCCCTGGGAACTCAATAGAATCTTGTAAATTGCAGTAGTTCTATTCTCTGAAGTCCCTGTAGAGGTTATCTTGAACAATTTCGCACATCATTGCTAAATGAGAGACATGGCTTAATCTAACCATATTCAGCACTGGAAGCAAATGATTGGCACTCTTATCAGATGTACTGGAGAAGATACATCACTCTAGAGTAGTTTTTCCATAGTAGCAAAACTTACTTTTCCTTCATTTTTGTACATTTGACCTTAAATAAGTACAAAAACATGAGAAGTCTGATTTTAAGAAGAATTATTATTGTTTCTTGCTAACGGTCCCAGTAATCCCATTTCTACCAACACTTTATGTGAGTTTCAAACTCAAGTAACTCCCAGACTTCAGCATGTTACCTTACACTTTACTGTCATGTAACTGAAGAGACAGGCTTTCAGTGTGCCAGTGAATAGGTCACGTTGACTTCAGTGGGAATTCTGTTTTGAAGAGTAAGACCCAGAATCTAGAGGGATAAATGCAGTCAAGAGTCTTCTGTAAAGACCACAGGTGCTCCCAGAAGCTGAGTATGCTCATAGTTCTTCTTCAGGTTCAGCTTAGCACTTTTCAGGGCTATATCCTGGAACTGATGAGCAAAGTTTCCCCAGAACTGGTACCAAGAGGCCTGGCTATTAAGAACACATGGAACTGATGAGCAGTGAAGCAGCATGGCATCAGAGATTTTACTGTGAATATTAAAATGTTATGAGCATCAACCTGGTCATTTATATGTTTAACAAAAAAGAGGAACACAAGCTGTTTGTATCACAGAAGGGAAAAATACATTCTTAAAATCAAAGAGAATAATCCTGTGATTATTTAGTGGCCTATTTTATCCCTATGACAGCTTTCAAAAATTATCTGATGCCTCCAAGCATTCAGGTAATGGTGTTCTCAAAGCTGTGTTAGCCACATAATTCAGTAAAATCCAGAGGGGACCCTTAATACAAACAGAACCCTGGAAAATGTTGTGGTCAGCATCAGCACACCCAAAACTGCAATAAAAATGGACAGAATTTATGGTATAGAGTGTTTCAACTTGCAGTTAGCTATTAGATGGAATTGTTCACATTGCCTTCTTCAGTGCAGCATAATATGTCAGCATTCTATTTACATCTGTATGAGAGAAATATCATTGGGGGAGCAGTTTGTTAAATAGCTGTAAATATAATTTTTTATTACCCCCTTTGCATTTCTCTATATCACTTTGTTTTGCTGGGGAAGCATGAGCCCATGGTGTTCTGCTGCCTCCGGTCCTGCAGCTGCAGAATTCATCCCACAGTTTCTGGGGAAGGATAGAGGAACAGGGCTCTCTGTGCCTCTGCTGCATTTCTCTTCATATTGACATGTCGGTTCCTAAGACAGCTGGAGAGGTGAATAGTTCCTGAATACTTTCCTCCATATCACTCCTGCTTCTTTTTTGGTGGTCAGGATCCCCAGTATCTAAGCAAATCTGAACACTTATGGCTCAGCTATATCTTATCCCTTGATTTTCTGTTTCTCCCCACTTTTCCAGGTGAGTTTAATGGTTGTATTCCACATATGCATTATTTGCCTTTCTTCTTTTCATTCTTCATCTTACTTTCAATTACAGAGCCTTTCAGTCTCTGTGTTGTAGATCTGTTTTCTCTGCTTTTCTCATTGCTACATCCAATATCTCAGTGGGCTGCTTTTCAGCACAGTGTGTGATCTATCACATACATGCACAAATTGCTCTTCCCCCCAGAAAAAATCTGCAAACAGACATAAAGAAACAAAAGGTGGGGTGAAATCCATGCATTTGGTTATTGGATTTCACTGGACAAAGTATCGGTATCAGCAGTCTGTTTCAACCATTGCATGGTCTGTCCATAGTAACCTTACAGACATGCAAAGGGACTTGGGATTAAAACATAAAAGTAATCCTCTTTAAATTTGGTTCAGGACACTAAATATGTGTATAGGTTTTTTTCTTAGTCATTCCATTATTCTTTGGTTTCAAATGGGAATGATAACAATGACAGTACAGCTGAAATTTTTCTTCCAGCCCAAAATGGAAAAACTCACACCCTCAGAGTCGACTCTCTCGAGTGTACCAGCTTTGCCAGAATACCTTTTTTTTTCCTCGGGCATATTGTTTTGCAGCACTCTCCAGTTTTTGTATTGGTCTCCTGAGTTTTACAGTAATGAAAACCTAGAGTTGTTTATAACAACTAGTATAAATTTTATTTATTACTAAGTTCTGTATTAGCAGACTGCCTAGAGGTCATAGCTAATCTATATCCTCTTGCACCATGGACTGTACAAATCCCGAATAAAATATACTCATTGACCCTGAGACTTTAAATAAACAAGATACAGTGTGAAGGAGGAAAGGTATGTCAGCCTTATTTACATGCAAAGAATGGAGAAATTAAGAGGCTTATGAAGATATAAAGATCATCCATAGAGAAGTCTGGAATGGAACCAAGTTTCAGAGAAATGATTTTTCTTCTTGTTGACATGTCAAATATGTTTGAATATTTTGGTTTTGAAAAGAGAAAAATAGATAAATATCAAATGATGGAATATGAGAAGAAATGTATATGTATTAGAGTAGTAGAAAACAAAGGAAAGGCTTAATTTGTCAGCTGCTGTACTCAAAATATGTCAGGGAGACGTCACCCTCTGAGCTTCTGAGAGACAAGTTTGAAAATCAATGCTTTTTGGAGTAGGACAAATGTCAGATATTTTCATACTTGAATGCTATATCTTTAGTTTTGTGTTAGTTCCATTTGGAGAGAGGGGGTTGATATGTAAACCTTAGCCCAGTCAAAAGGGTCAGTTAAACTATAACTGTTGAGATACAACTGTGTCACCTCAACCTATATCAGACACTGATGGCACATCACACCATAGATGTCAAGTGCATAACCATGACTCCTAAACATGCAGATTTTGAGGTCAAATACAGAATGGAAGATCAGTACCAAATTGTACTAGAAGATAAAGCATGGACATTTGCAGAAACCAATGGGTATACAAATACAAAACAGAAATTGGAACATAAACAGGAACAGATGCCATGTTTTATCTTGAATGACAGTGGGGAGCCTCCACTCTCTCTTGTCGTTTTTCAAGCTGACAGAGAGGACTGACTCCAGCTGGATCAGATGCCATCCAGAATTACCAACCAGAAACCAGAACCGATACAGCTGCACAGACTTTGCCAAAGATGAGCAAGACAATAAAAGTATGAAGGAAAAATTAGGCAAAGCTGTTGCACCCAAATGTACGTGAATGTAATTGCTGGATAGGGAAGTAAATGGTAAAGCTTTCTGCCTGTACAACTATACTCCATAACATCTGTGCTGCTAAAATTAATTACAGGTGCAAATGACAAAAACTTTCAACTGAGAGCCCCTCATACCATTCATGCACAAATATTTTGTGACAGCAGTTCAGTGTAGTCTGTGCCTCATCTGCAGGCCAGCGCTGCTTTGGCTTGCACTCTTTACTTCTGCAGGATTTGGAAGAGGCCTGCTGGAGTATTGCTGTGGCTCATATATGTGGAGTTCTGCCCATGTAACTCGGGAGTGGTGGCAGGTGACGTGAATACCCATGTCTCCTCCCACACTGAAACAACTGACTCTCCAGGCCTTAGGGTTTAGAAACACTCCCAAATCCCACAGGATATCCATAGCTTTATGTACTTTATTGAGCTGTAGTTCTCTCAGTGGAAACTTCTCTAACAAAGGGAAACAAGTGGTTTTTAAAAATATAATTTTAAAATGCTCCTCAAATGCTGACTCTGCCTTAGTACTGAGTGGAACCAGCAGTGGTCCCAGGACACTCCTCCTCTACTCCACAGGGCCAGGGACAGCGGTGAAGTGAATTACATGCTTATACATGTGCAACGTATAGATTACAAATGAACTGTGGGATTTGTTTTTCCAGACAGGTGTTATTCTGTAAAGTTATTCCATGAAGTTTTCACTGAGCACAGGAAACTAGCATCAAGACATTCCCTATTTCACTCCCCATCAGCTGCGGAGCTGTGGCAAGGACTCTGGTTACCATATAGACCCTGCCATCACTTATACCCATAAAGAACTATTAAGTTTAATGGGACTGTATGAGTGCAATTGAGGTTAGAATTTGGCCGTATTTATGTTCCACATACACCCACAGTTACAGCCTGTAACTGGGAAAAGCAAGGCATATATGAAAGCTTTTGCTTTCCTATAAAAATGCTAAATTGGCTACATGGCTAAGTAGTTGTTGTTTAACCTCCTTATTTTTATTCTTCATCTTAAAAATGAATAAATGACATTTCCGAGGGACAGAAGAGAGAGTTTATTAAGCTTTTCTGTAAAGGTGGGAAATCAACCAAAGTTTTGTGTCTCTCTTGTACTACAAGAAGTTAGTGACCATTCTTATTGCATGTTATGTAAATGTAACCACTATGTTGCCAAATGCAAAGTAAAAGACAATGGCTGTATTTCTTTATTTGCGATCTTGATTAATTTATTTTTTTAAAAAGTTTCAGCTCTGAAGAATACATTTAACTTAAGATTGATTGATTTATTCATTGATTGATTAATTGATGATGTGTGTCCATGGTTTGTTATCCACATTTTAACACCTATAAATCAATGTAATACCTTCTTATGCAGCCCATCTCATTAAAGAAACAAACTTGCTTCATTTACTTTGTACTGTGGTATATTTATTAAAGATTCAGAATTTTCTTTTATAACAACAATAAAGTAAACCCAAAACTCTTGTACTTCAACATTTCTCTTCTGAGACTGGGCATTTTTCAGCAGCTTTGTGTATTTAAAAACTGTGCTGTGCAAGATTTCCAAAATTATTAGTCAGAACCAGTTTTGTAAACTTGCCTAAGTAATTTGGAAATAAGAATACAGTAAATGTTAGATTCTAATGGATGGTATTTTCAAAGTCTAAACTATTCTGAAATAACTCACAAAAATATGGTGGTAATATATTTTGTCATCAAATATTATCAACCCATCAGAGGTCAAAAAATGGTCTTGTAAATAGTTGGGTTGTTTGTTTGTTTGATTTGCATTTTTGGCAAAACATTAATGCAAATGAGGAAAAGTTCAGTGACAACAGCGTGAGTGATGACACTACTCAAAAAAACCCTTAAATATTAAAATTTATTTAGGAAATTAATATGTTTCCACTACCTGGGCCTTCAAAAGTATTTCTAATTGAAGAACAAAATACTAATCACACTGCCTCATACTTAAGCCTCCCATAGAAGCTACCCACAGAAGCAGTTGTAACCAAAACTGTGGTGAAATTTCAAATCACTGATAAAAGCTTCAGAAAACCAAGAAAAAAGTTATAAAATCATATGGAGATAATGAATGCTTTGTTATCCGAAGTGATGGGATAGTGAAAAAGTTGATGGCTGAATAAAAGTGGGCCAATACATATATACATGGATTTGAGTCTTCCTTCTTGTTGTTTTAACATTAGTTTACACAGAGAATTTTTTCTGCTAAGATTTTTAAGCAGATAGGCTTTGGTGTTACAAGAAGCCTGAAGCAATGAATATTCAAAGTAATGAGTCATATTTTCAATGGTCTCATTTTTTACTTGCTCTGCAGTTATAATATTTTTTATAATGTAAAACCTGTATGATGTTGTAAACACTGGGAACATTTGAAATTTTATTCAATGTTAATTATGGCAACGTGACTCAGCAATACATTAATTTTCAATCTCATGAGAATGCATATACATGCAGGTTTTATCAATTACTAGGTTCTAATAAAACTCTTCCCCAGTATTTGCTTCTTGTTGGTTGCCTACATAAGGAGCTGTGCTGGAAAAGCAGGTAGGATCTCCTTTGAGCTCTGGGGGCATCAAAATGAAAGTTGCATCTCTAAAAGGTTAACTAGTCTGTGAAAGTACAGGCCTCTTTCAATTTTTTAATACACTTTATGTAGCCTGTGATTAAACCTCTTTGGGTCCATTAATCAATCACAGCTCATTGCTAATTAAGGGTTAGGCATACCAGCAACAGTTCTGAACGTTGATATGCTACAGGCAATTAAGTTGTTCTAATTATTTTTTAACATTAAATTCAGTGTCATATGGCATACATAGAATGCCTTTTTACCAGGGTTTCTGTTACTAAAGAGCTTGTTTTTTGTTAAGAACATAGAGGAAAATTAGAGTCTACTTTAAGATTAATCAAATTATGTTTTGTTTACTTTTTTTTCTTCAATTTATATATGTCTGTTTTGTAGCCCTGTAACTGGAGGATTATTCTGAGAAAAGTGGATTATAAAGGATTGCAAATTGTTATTTTTACATTATATTATTTATAATCTCTTCATAATTGTCTAATAGTAGAACATCCTACCAGTAGAAAGGTGAGTAGGGAGGCCTCTAAAAGTTAAGGGCTGGTAATTTACTTCGTAAATGAGGATACTTATAGCGGCTTTGTGAGATTTGGTAAGTAGAGAAGAGGCTGGCTTAAAATTAAAAAAAATCATCCAAATCCTGTAGTTTAAGCCTGAAGAATTTAGTTGATCCCTTTATATAATACAAGATGGCAAATGTGACAACTTACAACACTTGAAGTTGCTCTGGTTCAGAGTTTTGGTAAGGGTTATATCTTATTATTGTAGAGTTAAAATCAGATATTATAATATACTTGAAGGTTAGTTGTAGAGAGAAGGTCTGTAACAGACAAAGAGAACAGATAAATTACAATCCTTCCTATTTCCCATGCCCTGCAATAGAAAGAGGAGAGGAAAGGGGAGGGGAGATGAGAGGAGGGGAGGGGAAGAGAGGAGAGGAGAGTAGAGGAGGAGGTTCCACATTTTTTAATTGTAATTTTATATTCTCTATTTTTTGCAAACTATTAAGTAGAGATAATAATGTTTGCTTTAAATATATTCTGGGAAAAAAAATCATGCAAAACTCACTATATTAAATCAAAACACCTCTGTGGACTCCCTTATTTATTTCAGTTCAATTTTGCAAAGTTTTTGAAGAATTAGAGAGAAAAAGACTTTACATAATTTACTAGATCTAAAGTTACGCACCCACAACAAACATAAAAGAGAAAAAATTAATAGAAAAAAAAGAAAAAGATAATTGCTGGATGATCTGTGACAGCTATTAATTTGATTCTTGGATTAATCATCAGAGTGGCAGGTTGCCAGTTTCTGGCTGTTTGCAGTTTTACGTGGTGGGTTATGTACATGTATGTAAATATTTTTGTGAGTTCTAGCTTTTGAAATAATTTTGAAAAGTTAAAGTAACATATTGTCACAATGGCATATTCTGCACTCCCTCTGTCTGAAAACACTGAGCCTATAGACTAAGTAATTAGTCATGTATTTGCAGCACATTCTCATTTTTAGTTTCCATCTTTTCTCAATATAGCATCATAAATTGTAAGTGAGAGAAATGCCTCAACACACAATAACTTGCCAGGCAATGAATTTGAGACAGCCAGCGATTCATCATCTACGTCTTCAATTCTTCCTCTTAAATGCTTTCAGTGTGCCCATAAAATCCTTTAAATTGCTGATGTCTATAAGCTTTTCTCCCTGGTCTGTCCCCAGATTTCTGCTGGGGTTGATTTTCACGTCTCCTTACCTGTCATATCTTGATTGCCTCATTCTCAGTTAAGACAACTTCAGCCATTTCACTACACTAGGTGGGTTTTTTTGGTGTTGTTTTTGTTGGTGTGTTTTGTGGGAAGAGTAATAAATCTCAACGTCTCATCAGGAAAAAGTCCCTACTTTTAGGAGTTTTGGCATACCTTACTGTTTCAAACTCTAAAATCTTTTAAATCAATTATTTGATCACTGAACTTGCCTGTCCTGTTCATTTCCACTTTTAAGCCTTCTTTACATCAAGTGGAGACAAACTATTTCATATTGTGCAAGTCTGCATATGGCCCCAGTCCAATGCAGTACCTAAACATATGCCTAACTTCAGAGACTCAAGTAGTTTGCCCTAAGCTACTTTCATCACTAATCTCGGTCACAGGTCTAAGCACTTGATGGATCAGATTTAACTGCAACACATGCAAGGCAAATCATCAGAGTCCCACTGATGCCCTCAAGCCAGCTGAGGATTCAGCCCAAGGGACTCTGTTGAGAAAATTGATTTACACAATTAACAATATAGGATTTTTCCTTTGGGTCTCCATTTTGTGACTAATGTTATGTATGCAAGTCCCTTTTAGATCAATTCTTCTTCCTTTACTCTTGCAAACCAAGAGTTATTTTGATTTAACATGATTTTTAACATTTTCTAGGGTGCTTCTTCAATCAATAAAAAGCAATGAATGACTTAGAGGGTCACTTGGATGAGTAGTCTGCATTAAGTTTTACCAATGCTAGGTAATAAGAATCCTACTTCTTACATTAACTAACTCTCCATCCTGAAGTATTAATTTCTGAGTGATATTCTAGAATCACATTTTTAAATATTGGATCATAATGTAGTGTAAAGGCTTATTTGGGATAATAAAGTGCACAACACTCAATCACATTATTTTAGTGATTCTGGTATCAAATTTATGGTCAGAAGGACTTTTTTTTTAAATAATAACTCTGCAATAAAGGCATCAAGAAACAGAACAATTCACGTATGTCACAATTTGCAGCATGTAGATGGCAAAAATGAACTTAGATAATTATGCATACAGAGAAGGATTCAAAATATATCAGAAACTCTGAGCAAAAACATCTGACTTTCACTAGAAATGTAATCCCTTCTGGATTGTCAGCTAATCTAACACCTCTCTTTCTGGAGAATCTGTTGGCTCAGAGTGCGAGGAAAAGGAACAAAGGGGAGGAACAGCTGCTTCCTCATCTGGAGATATCTTTTGCCTTGGAAACCAAATACTGTGAAATTCTTACCAGTCAGTTTATATCAAAAAGATAGTGTAGTAACAGAGGAACTGTCAAACCAGATTAGATCAGCCATGTGTCTGATCAAGTCTGTGTGATGGACGGCTATACGTGTCTAACATATGTTTTAATAATATTTCTTAAGTCAAGGCCTTAATTAGATATTATTGGTTTGAGCTCAAGAAACTAAGCAAATATTTCTCATGTGAACCACTTTCATCTCCTGAATTTTTAGTATTTCTGTATTTCATCATACCAAAGCAAAATGGGGGAGGGGGGTGGGCCCGGGGGGGTGGGAAGTGAGCTTGATTTACTTATTTATAAATATCTTGGTAGAAATATCAATATTTACTTATTGATAAGTATCCTTATTTATCAAATGATAGCTGTAAAAAACCAAACCAAAACAAAAAATTACTTGTGTGTGGGGCTGAAGGAAGGGAGAGTATTATTCAGTAACCATGAGTGCTTCCTGAATCTGTCCTTTCAGCACATAGTCAGGTCAGACAGTTTCAATACTGTAATAGTGGCATGTTTTGCAGTCCCCTGAGCCCTGTTAGTGACAATAGCATCAATAGCATTCCATGCCTGGCAAAATGGATAAATGTTTTAGGCCTTTTTTTTTCAAAGTAGATTGGAGTACACTTCTCAAAGACATGGCAGTACTTTTGTCAAGGGTAGGGCTGACGGTGAAGTGTTTTTGGCAGGGTATGTAAAACTTGAGAGAAGCATCTTTTAAGTCTGAGAAAAGGATGAATTTTTGTCTGTTTTACAGCTTTTTACTGAAAAGAATGATTCTAAATTTGTTATTCAGCTAAACTCAGGTTTTAAAAGAAATTCACATAGTTGGTTATTTTGTGATTGGAAACATCTCAAGTGAGGGATTAAGGTAGAGACAGGCAGAGAGAGAAGGTGCAAGATTCTCTACTTCTGCTCCTGTTTTGAAAGCAGGTATCAGGGCTCTCAAAGTCTTGTGTCTCCTGGGACTCCTTTTTAAGCATGTTGGCAGATGGCCCTTTACAATCTCCTGAAGAAGACCTCCTCCCATCTGCCTTACAAAGGCTCAGTCTGGGGCTGAGTGATCCTGGGTAGGGTAAGAGGGATCCATGCAGCAGTAAAGTAAATACAATCCCAGGTCCGAAAGTCTGAGCCCTGCAGAGCTTTGCCCCACCTTTCCACTGCCATCCAGTCACCTTGGCTTTCACTTTCTACTTTTTCTCTAAGAAACACTTTGGGTTTTGAAGGCACAGAAAAGAAAAAAAACCAACACACCAACGAAACGAACAAAAAACCCAAGTAGTTGAACAAAAGCCTCATTAATCCCCTGTATTTGTTTTTTTGTTCTGGACACATAACCTGACACAACTACCTATTTATTCTCTTTGCCTTGAAGCAGTGATGATAACAGTAATCACCTTGTTCTGAAAATGCCACATGCAGAAATGCAACCACACATAGTACCTGGCCTAATTTAGATGCACCAGGCTTCAAATGTTTGGCTGACTCTCTGTCAGTTCCACTGGAGCTGCTCCAGATTAACATGAATGTAGCAATTTTGCTTCTTGCTTATCTGCACCCTGGGTCATGTGTTGAATCCTCTCAAATACTATTTGCGTTATTGCCTTGACATAGGGCTAAAGATCCCGTAGCCAGGATAGGTTCACCAGATTTGTCCTGGAGCTGATACAGAAGCTCACCTACATAACTTGCCATTTTCCTTCATTTAACTGTAGCAAGCTGTCACTGGGCATGCCATGAAGTTATACTGTGGAGATACACTCACACGGTCTCTTTGCTTCTCAGGCACAAAATAGGTCCCCTGTTTTATCAACTGGATTTTCTTCTTTTTTGAGAGCTGGTATATACAAGCACTTAACCTACAAAAGGGTTGTACCTTTGTCTCTGTAAATGAGAGCTGTACTTCTCCATCATGTGGATGTACTTTGTTCACACTTTGGTGCCTATGGCATCCTCTCTCACGTCTTATATAAACAGCAACACCATTTCAGGGCAGAGCATCATCAAATGTTACAGAAGCAGACATTTAGATTGGCAGCACCTGGGACCTTCCTTGTGTAGATGGCCTTGGAATACTATTTTCCAGTCTCTAAAAGCATTTGCAAATGTTTTAAGTGAGGATAAATTCTCACTAGCTTTGCCATACATACTTTTTACAAACTAGTGTCATGCACTCCACGTACTAAAAGCTCCCTTTTCTGCATGCTGCTGCTGCTCTGCACTGTAGATGGCTGGGAAGCCAAGGCCAGAGAATGCGTGTCAAACTGGATGTATACAGTGAGTATCTATGTAAGACGTGTCTGTTTTTCATAAATGTTACCTGTGTGGAGGCCTTTGCAGAAGCAATCTTGTATCTTTGAATTAGTCCAGCGGAAACAGCTCTGTTTGTAGTTCAGGGTCATTGCCAGAATAAGCCCTCCAATTTCTGTCTACCACCCAAAGCTTCTCTTTTTCTTGCGCATTACTTCACCACAATATATTTGCTGCACACCTGTCAGTGACATGCAATGTTAACTTTTGATGCAAGCTAAAGACATACTACTGGCTTCATGTGGCAAGGTTTCAAATACTAATTCTAAAGTAGTGATTTTTAAATTGATTGAAATTTAGATTTTTTTTAATCTGTGCTACTACTAATAATTCATGCTATAATATAAAAGGCACTGATTAAAACTGATTAGTTAGGGTTTTGGTTTGTTTTTTTTTTCAAAAAAAAAGAAGTCATGCAGGGTTTGAATGTGAAGCAAAAAAGGACCCATGATCTATAAATGTTTAGACAAGACACTGACATAGAATGAAGATCAAGACTTCTGCGAGCTTTTTTCTCCTTTCCTATTCTTGTCATACGTATACCTAGAATATCTGAAATGTCAGGGTTCAGTTTCCTCTTTCTGACTCAGAAGGTATGCAGTGACACACAAAAAATGCTTTATTTCCAAGCTTAAAAATGCTTAAAAGTTTTATCATGTTGAAGATTTGCTGGGGTTTTTTGTACTTGAAGTAACACCCTATTATTAGATGTCATAAATCCTTGAAAATATGTGTAAATATTACAAATAATTCTTTTTAGAACATGCAGTTTGTTGTTTGTCTTAATATAATTCTGTCTGCAAAAGCTGCAAGTTTAGAAACACAGTCATAACTAGGTAAGTAATATTGAACCTGACTGGAATACATTGTACATTATATAGTACTTATACACCTATACATAGTATATACATATATGTAAGTATACATATGTGCTGCTTTTGGCTTGGGGTAGAGTTAATTTTCTTCACAGAAGCTCATATGGGGCTATGTTTCAGATTTGTGCTGAACATAGTGTTGATTAACATAGAGATTCTTTTATTTACAAGGCCTTTTCTGCTTCTTGTACTTCCACGCTGGCCAAGGGGGCTGGGAGTGCATGGGAGGCTGGGAGGAGACACAGCCAGGACATCTGACCCCAACTGATGATGAAAGGGGTATTCCAGATCATATGACATCATGCATAGTATATAAAGGTCTGGGGTAAGAGGAGAAATGGGGAGACATTGAGAGTTTTGTTGTTTGTCTTCCCAAGTCACTGTTATGTGTGGTGGAGCCCTGCTTTCCCAGAGAAGGCTGAACACCAGCCTGCCAGTGGCAAGCAGTGAAAGAATCCCTTGTTTTGCTTTACTTGCATGCACAGCTTTTGTTTTATATACTAAGCTGTGTTTATAGCAATATGTGCGTTTTCTACCTTACTCTTCCAACTGACTCCCTAATCCTGCTGGGGATGGAGTGAGTGAGTGGCTGCGTGGTACTTGGTGGTTGGCTGGTGTTCAACCATGACAACAAATAGATTTACATGCCCTGCTGAAAATAGTGATGAGCCCACAGACCTTCTATCCTGATCAAGAAGGACAACAAACACTGGGTGGACATACAGCTATCTCCCAGGTCAGACCTATCCTCAATGGCTCAGCCATGGAAGTGAGGTATTGTATGAGTAGTTTGCAACCCACAGTGAGAGCAGGAAAAAGCATCTGCTTGCCATTGCATGTCAGGAATTTTGTCAGGAACCACAAATACACTTGAGACCCACTAATGGTCCCAGTGCCACATCATGTATATAGAAATGGAGAATCCATTATATTCCGCCTGGGCCAAAAGAAAAAAGAAAGTGTTATCACTGCATCATTTCATATTTATTTACACTGAATTTCAGATGACGTTTTATCACTTATCACTCAGTCTCTTAGACCCATGGAGAGACTTAACCCTGTGGGTCACACTCAGTGAGCAAACTTCAAAGAGCAGCACGCAGCTGCATTGCTCCAGCGTGAACCAGCCCTGACACAAACTGATTTGGATTCTCCAGCTCCAGCCTCTGGGTTCAGGCAGGAGGGCTGCCAGTACTACCAGGGTTGCCAAGGACTGCCACCTACATCTCCCACCACTGGTGCTGGGGTTTTTTAACTGGGTTCACGGACTCAGGAAATGTTCCTGTTCCACATAAAGCCTGCAAAGAGAGGCTCAGCTGGCAGTCTGATGACCTGCATTTACTTGCTTTGCATTTACCTACACTCTCACAGGGAAGAGGTCAGAGGCAACCAGAGCTCCTGTTCTGCCTGGCTACATTTTATGACTTATATGGTTCTACTACATTGGCTAAAAAATCACTGATAGGGTCTTGCTTAAGGAGTGGTTAATTAAGTCTTTCTATTCTGACAAAGGAAGCATTGATTGAGCAAGTTAACTTTTTTCCCTATGTAAACAGGGAAAAAAAAAACCCAAATATTTAATCAAAAAATTCCAGAGCTAGTCACAACAAGATCACATTTTTTCTGCCTAAGTTAATTCGTGAAGACTGCAAAGAAACATATTTGCAACAGTTTGGGGGCACAGTTAATAATTTTTCCTATTTCTTATTTGCATCTGTGTGATTTCATTAACTGACAATTGCTTTTGATGTGGATTGCAGAAGGAGACAAATGGTTCATGAATCAATAAGTGATGAGATTTCAGAGTAATTCATTGATTTTTATCTCAAATATACTGTGCATTCAATTTAATTATAGCCACTACACTCCATTTGTTTGAAAACAGTGCATACAGATGTTTGCATGAAGTTTGTTCAGTGAAATTATGCTTCAGTTGTTTTAAAATAAGTTATGACTTTTGAGGCGAAAAAAGTCACTGAAATTCCTGGGTTGAAAAAATATTCTTGTATCTCATCCCTTAATCATTATCTGGAGGTCTTTGATCAGCTCCAAAATCACTTGAAATTTAAAAACTAGTCTATGTAATAGTTTTCATCACTTTAGTGGAAAATCTAGATGAATTTTTTCAATTCAATGGTTTGCTGAGCTGAAAGTGTATTTTAAGTCAAACAAATGTAAATAAAGAAAGGTTTGTATGACCTATTATGGAACTATTTGTTCCTGCATTTTAAAAGTGAGTAATTCTGACTTTTTGAAGATTAAATTTGCCTAAACTCCTAGTCATAATGAAAATGGAAAAAAAGAAAAAAAGCCTTGTACTGAAACTTCTGCTTTTGAGTTTTGAAACATGTTTAAGTTAGTTTAAAACCATTTTCTCCAAGTATTTGTGTTGGTAAGAACACTGAAACATTTTTGTTTCACTGTCACAATATGCTTTTGGATATAAAACTGAAAGAACACTTTGATGCATAGAGATATGGACATTTATCTATAAAGATCCAAGGATTTTTAAGGAAACTGATAATTCTGCAGTCATGTGAAGGATTTTTTTACCCCTATGGCTAGTTTTCTCTAAACGTAAATTTGGCGTTATTCCTACATTCCAGTCAATTTCATGTATAAACACCAGCTTAGTACAATGATGTAGTACTTTTTTATTAGTGATTTAATGCAGGAAATCCCTTTTATACAATACAACTCAAGATACATTTTCTAATGTAGAAAACCATTCATGGAGGGACCTCTGATAAAGGAAAATTTTTAAAATTATGATAATGAAATTTTATTGGTATAATTCCTTGAGAATCATGGAAATGACCATTGGAAAGAGGTCTAGCTTTAAGCACATAAGGTATCAGAAAAGAAAAGAAAAAAGAAAAGAAAAGAAAAGAAAAGAAAAGAAAAGAAAAGAAAAGAAAAGAAAAGAAAAGAAAAGAAAAGAAAAGAAAAGAAAAGAAAAGAAAAGAAAAGAAAAGAAAAGAAAAGAAAAGAAAAGAAAAGAAAAGAAAAGAAAAGGAGTTTGGGAACTCTGATGCCTTTCTTATTTTCTGAAAACAAAATTCATGGATTGTACACTTTAAAATATATTAATACTTTACAGGGCAATCTGTTTTCTATCCTTGAATCTATTTTGTGGGGTTTTTTTTATTCTTTTACACTCATAGTGTCTCTAATAGCAACTTTGTGTGGCTAAATTCCCTCCAGAACATCCCAGCCCCAGCATATTTTGTACTCAAGTTTATGCATGAGTCCTCAATTAGGAAATGCAGAATCAAGCTTTTAGCTCTATCATGGGAATGGAAAGCTTAAAAAGAAATATATTTTTAACACCTATTAGTAAGACTTGTTTCAGAGTGAATTAAGATCAAATGGAGTACTTCCACTGATTTAATTTGGCTGTGAGGGAGCTCTATGAGCTGATACTCATGGTAAACACCCGTGTAACTTTCCATGTTTACAGAGCTATACTGTGTGTTTAAAAAATGTGTCACCTATTTTTTATTAATAAGAAAAGAGCAAATATAGTAGAAATGTTTAATTGTGGTGTTGTTTGTTTGTTTTTCAATTAGAAGTTGATTTTTAGCAGAATACAAGATTATTCAGGGGGTGGACTGAAAGAGTATGTCAAAAACTTTGTATTTTTATTAAAAAAATTCTCTCCTCCAAGTTGTATGGGGAAACCCTTGAAGATGTACACAATAAAATTCCTCAAAATACCGTTTTTTCTTCAAAGTGTTTCTCAGGAAAATTATGTTTTCTGAGCAAACCTGGGAACATATTTCACTGTCCTTGAAGCAAGTAAAATAGTAAATTATTTTTTTTCATAAGGTGTGGAAAGGAATATAGGAATTTTAGTTTGTTTGTAAAATTTCTGAGTTACATTCTAAGGAGACTTGTATGCAAACAACATATTTTAATTTGATTCAAATAAAATCATGTAGACGTTTCAAATGGATGTCTGGCAAATTTTGCTTAATTAAAACCTGTTTAAAAGTTGTTGAGCATATAGTAAAAGGTGTGGTGGCATGTTCTTTTCTAAATTGGGTTTGTTTTGGCACCTTTTCTATTGATGCCTCAAACTATAATAACACTTTGACCGCATTTCCTAAGAAAAGGAGTCAGTGGAAGATATTTCTCCACATCATGTGAGGTAAAGATTTGTGCAAAAATATTTTTTTTGCTATGCCCTCATCCTCTCCCCTGCGTCTGTTATTCTTAACTGCTTCCCAAGATCCACCTAATCTCTTCAGGCTATCTATGTCTCCTATATTAAATTATTTTGTAATTGTTTTATCACTTTCTGTCTGTTTACAAATTCCTTCCTACCTTTCCTGCATTTCTCTTACACTTTACTACTGTTTACACTTCTTCTTTGTGGCATTTCTTATTCTGCATTTCAGAATTGATTTGACCAAGTTTCAAGCCTGTGCCTAGTTTTTCCAGGCTTTCTGAAAAGTTTCTAATATTTTTCTGCTTTTCTTAAGCTTTTTCCCAAGAAATTGGATATGCATGCTTCCTAAACTGAGACTCTTCTGCTTATGCAATTCCCACAGTAATTCTCAAGAATATAGTTAAATGTTGTTTTGTATTTTTTGTTGCAATTATTTTCCCTCCTTTTTGCCTCCTTGTGTTCAGGACTAGAATAACAATCACTGTTATAGTTTATCCTATAATTTTCTGCTCCCAAATTCAAGCAGACTGTTAATTCCAGCTGTAAATGCTTTTCAAATCAATGTGTCTCTGTCGTTTTAGACTGAGAATTACCTTCTACATACTGCAAAGCTAGTTGTTCCCAAGTGATTATATAAGCTGCTGAGACAGTGCTTCTCTAAACAATTTTGTGCTATAATAATTGGCCAGTTTCTATGCATGCAGTTGTTTTCCTGTACCGTTGTGTTTTTCAGTTTAGCTGTCTCTATAATCTCTGTGGTCTCTGCAGCAGAGATTCAATATTCTCATAATTGTCACAAACCAGGAATCCAGCTCTGCTAATATGTTCGAATTCTGAGAAAAAAATTAGTAATTTTCTGTAAAGATCCCACTTTTTAATCACAAATGCATTTCTTGCCAGATGAACCACAGCTATTTACCAAAGTGGGCCAGAGAATGGGAATCTTTTGCCAGTTTCTGTACTGCTCAGAGCGTTCCAGCCTTCCCATACCACCCTGTGGCACTGTTCATTGCCCTGAGATCTGCCTCTCCAGCAAGCAGGGAGTCCAACACCAGCTCCCTGGGTCACATCAGAAAATCTTGTGGGTTTTGTGTGGCAAGAAATTTATGAAACCCTGAAAATTGGCTGCTTGGGCTTGATCTGCTGAGATTTCATCCTTCACCCTGAAGTGGCTTGGCTCTTGTTCTTTTCTAGAGTATCTTTGATTCAACTCCCTCTTGCCTGAAGTATGATATTCCGAACTAGACATCAGACTGCACCTTTAGCTGCAACACAAAATAATGGCACTTTCTATCTTCTGTATGACACTGACAATTAATATATGCAAGAACAAGGTCTGGCTTCTTTTGTGAGTTTCATATTCCTTAATTATTCCCATTTGATGCTCCAATAGCCTAGCCATTTTCTTTTCTGAAGTAGAGCAGCCATGCCATATGCTGTTAGGTATCTCTACATGTTTCCTACATGCAGCATCTTGTCTTTTCAGCTTGTTGGTTTGAAAAATTGTCTTTAATTTGTAAAGACAGTTTTAAAGTCAGATGTACTTCTGCAGAAGGAACATTGCATTTCTTCCCCCAGTGCAGTCTGGTGTCACGTAAAAATATCACCCAGACTAAGAAAAAAGCCTTGCCAAAACAGAATACATCACTTGTGGAATCCCAGGAGAAATATCCTGGAATTTTGGCAGAGACACACAGCTTACTATTTAATAAGCAGAGTAGTTCAAGTACCCATTAACACATGCTGTTTCATCTACATATTTACTCAATTCTTTTGAGGGACTGTCACTCAGATTATGTCAAAAGCCTTATAAGTTCAGATATGTCACATCTGCCTTCTCAGCTTCCAAATAGGGCAGATACTTTGACAAAACAACTGTGACTTCTTGGGCACTATGGACTCCATTTGCTTTCAAAAACTCACAGTAACTATTTTTTTTCCACTTTATTATGTTGCAGATGCTTCAAAATAGCTTTTGTTAACTTGTCCTAGTGTTTTTCTTAGCTTTTGAGGATGACTGAGGATGGGCTTCTTCTTTTTCCCGTTTCAGTTTTCTGAGGCCTTCCCCAGTGGTAAAAGGTGTGCAAAGATAATTGCTGCTAACACAGGTAAGTCCATACAAATCTAGAGGGTGGCATTATGCATGCAGCAGTGTAGGTAGCAGTATTGCATAATATCATCAATTATACTGATAGCCCATACTTGGCTTCAGCAAATATCAAACAGGTGCTTAACATTTTCACTGGTTTAGTGAGTAAATTTTATATAAAAATTATATCAATTATCTACAGAAAGATGGGCAAATCCCTTCAAGCAGTAAAGCTGTTTTGCTCACATTTGACTTTTGCAGCACTGGGCTGCTAGTCAACAGTTCAATTAACATATATTTATACTGTTAACAAAATAAGGAAACCACCTTTAAGAAAGTTGCATCTGCATTTCTTTTGTCTTTTGTAAATTCTTATACAGGAAAATTTCCATACAATCGGCTTCAAGCATTTGTTGAAGATCCATGAAAAGACCAGTCCGTACTTAAAAGCTTTCATGTAGTAATAATGTGAATGGTTAATCCGTATGCAGTTTTCCACAGTGATTCTCTGAAAGTGGAGCATTTTGAGCTTAATTTCTCATAAAAGAAAGATGGCCTTATCTTTCTCCCTGGAATAGTCTCACCAGCTGACTGGAGGTTTAGAGCCAGCTTGAATCAACAAGGAATAGCATTTGGTATTTTGATGATTTCCCAAGGATTTAAAACCACATTAAGACTTAAGTAGCTTTGCAAAACCAATCATACTTGTTTATTGCAAACAGAAGTAGTCTATCAAATTGCTAAAGTCTGAATTTTTAACATCTATAAATATCTCAGTAATCACAAACTTTCATAATAAGGCCTCAGCCTCACAAATATTTTTATGAAGTTTTAAATTCTCTGGTGTATCATGAATACACGTCCTGTAAGCATGACTATAAGTCCTATCAAGATCCTTCCTCTGAGATTTCCTTTTTTACGTCGGCATAATTCATACAGTGACTGAGTTCTGAATCCTAAAGGACAAAATTGTGTGTTCAGCCAAATTGATGTTGTTCTTATTAGTATTATTTGTGTGTGTGTGTGTGTTTGTGTGTGTGTGTCTGTGTGTGTGTATGTGGAGAGAACTTAACTGGGACTCAGTCTAAAACCCTTTATGTCTGTTAGCTCCTGCTTTCATGCCTTCAGGTTTCAGTCAAAGAACTTACTTGCTATTAATGAATGTATACTTTAGGAAGTTGTTATATTCAAACTAAAGACTCACGCTTAAAAGGGTATCTAAGGAGAAATTTCTGTGTGTCATGGAGATGTGAAAGCAACTCACCCTTGAAAGATAGGTGTAAAACCTGTAACAGTATAGGAGGCAGAAGCAGAAAAACACATGAGGGAAAAAAAAAGGAAGACATATTTGCCAATGAGAAAATGAAGAGGGAAGCAGAAGTGGGATGGGGGGGGAAGTCTCAACAACAAGCAGGCCCATTAGAGTGCAAATGGAAATCAAGTAGTATGGGAAGACGCTTGAACACAAACTCATAAAACCTGTGGTGTATTTATCACAACCATATTAATCTGTTGGAGAATTATCGATGCAATTGATCAAACTTCTGCACATGATTTACATGACCTATATTCTACCATCTTCTCTACTAAGATTAGATGAGCTTGAACTGGTGTTCTTGCTTTAGAATAGCATACAATGTGAGCTTGAACTTGGTTGAATCCACCAGGTGTAAGTGTAATACAAATAAATAAGAAAAATACTGTCACTTTCTGTATTTTTCCAGCTCAACATTATTACTTTGCTTCTAATATCAAGTTTATGAAATCTTTTTATCACTGCAGATGAAAAAATTGAATGTGGCATTTGCAAAATAATTAACCAAATGGACTCCGCTAGACCAGATAATGAGAGTCTGTTTATCAATAATTAGTTTTATTCCCTTCTTTGTTGTACACATAAGTCCTACAAACAGAACACAGAGTGAACAAGCAAAGCTGAAACTATAAGGATTCTTCATCACACAATATTCAAATACTTGCAGATTCAATGACTGCTACAGGAATGGATTTAATAGCTAAGGAGTAACAAATGAGATTTTAATCCTTCTTTCACATTAAAATTAGCTGATGGGGGTGTCTGTCACATAAGGAAGAAAAAGCTGTATGATTTGGAGACCTGTATGACTGTACTCAGCACTAGATTTATGTGAATCCCTTTCTGAGAGTGTTGATAGCCTCCTTTAAGCATTAATGATATCTGAGATTCTTAAACTTTCAAAGGAAACCCAGAAAAAGCAACCTTTATCTGAGGAAATTAAATTATTCTCAGCAGTGGAGTCTGGAGATTCTTGTAGTGCTTTATGACTGCATATAAGAGTATGATAGGATTTAATTGGATAAAAACAATGACAGTCTTGCTTATGAAATTTTACAGGAAGCCCTGTATAATTGTTCATCTTCTGCAGATTCTTTAGGTTGTTTCCAAATGGGTCATCCTTTCCTACTAAATTAAATGGGATCAATTTTTGAAACTTTTTTTTTTAAGTTTACTTGTGTTTATTAGAAAAGCAGCTATGGGATTGCAGTTTTTTAGAACTGCCTTACACTACTGACTTCAGTGCAAACAATGTCCAGCTACTACTGGGCAAGTCTGAAGGTCACACACAAATAGTAGAAGTTTCAGAAATAGTCTTTTCAGATTTAGCTCTTAAACTTAACCTATTAGAAGGTTCTACCACACTACCACTTCTGATTTTTCGTCATAGCAGGTCGGATATTCACTTAATCACAAGCATAAAAACTGCATAATTCTTCTCCCTTTATCATTCCAAAATCAGTCGGCAGCAAGTTCACATGTGTTTTAGGCATCTGAAATCAAAATGTGCCATCAGGCTTGGAGCTACTAAAGATACTAGAGAAATATTTCTTTTGTCAGCTTAGTTTCTTTGCTGTCTTTGTGAAATAGAGTGTGCTGTTATGGCAAGGACAGACCCATCCTTTGATATGTCTTTGCTGGAGTTTTCTTCAGTTTTGAGTAAAAGGTTCCTTCATTGCCGCTGTGAGCAGTTTATTTGCCTTTATTTCATCCAGGGAGGGCTACTTATATATTGCCTTCCATCAAAGCAATGCACTACACAGACAATGCCCAGTTAAACTGAGGGATCTGGACTCAAGGAAGTTTCCTGTAGAACAGATGATGAAGATGTGAGAGCCACAGTGAGACCTGCCTACGATAGGAATGGATGGCATGAATAGTCAGCAGAAAAAAGACTGAAATACAGTGATTACACAGAAAAATCTTTAAAAAATTATCTTTATTAATATGTCCTATTACTCACAGCCTGTGTTTAAACTCCCTAAACCAGGGGGTATCACCAGCTCTCAGAGGCAGGGCCCCAGGGCAGTTGGACCACACTCTGTGATGGGAGCAGACTTTGGCACGCACCATCTTGCTGCCCTCTTTTCCTGTTTTGCAGTCCCAATCTGAATTTCTGGAGGACTGCACAGTTGTCATAAGTTGGTGATTTGTCACATTTATGGGGAGCCAGAAATGGCACACTTTATTATTGTGTATGTAAAATACTTAATAATGGGAAAAAATCTTCTAGAATTGTACATTTTAATGTAGTGGATGTGTCAGTTGAGGATATGGTTTAGTGGTGAATACAGCAGTGTTATGTTAATGGTTGGATTTGTCAATCTTAGAGGTCTTTTCCAACCTCAGTGATTCTATGATTCTGTGACATCCTAACTGCATTTTAGAAAGGAGGGAATTGCAGGATGGTTGCTTCAGCTACACCTTAGGGTAAGTGCTGGCAGCTTCAGCATGGAGCAGGGGCTGGAGCTGAGAGCATCCACTACCCTCAGAGCCCACCTGTACCTCCATGTGGCAGTCTGAAGCCTGAAACCAGTGCCATGGGAGCTGCACTGGGGACAAACATGCTTTTCAATAAGAGTTTATTCATGCATGTTAACTGTTCACTGATCTAAGAGAACAGAGCACAAAGATCTCAGAAAATTTTCTTAGTAAAAACATTAACTGCGAGCAACAGTTTGTTAAAGCTGCCCTAGTACTAGCTTTATTGAATAAAAAGGGGAAGAAGGAGATCAATGTTTTCCTCACCCTTCCAGAAATGATTTTAGATTTGCCACCCAGGGCTGGATGACAGCATTGCAGGGGTAGCTACAGAGGGCACTTGCCAACCACCTCACCTGCCGTAGCAATCTTTCTGTGCCAAATACTGCATCATCCCTGCCACAGAGTCACCAAAGCCACTTACCTCTGCACACCATCTGGTACCTCTGGCACCCAACACAGGTGGTGGTTGCTCAGAGAGGTGTGCAGGCTTCAGGTGTGAGAGTTTTTCACAGCCTTCGTGGATGTTTGTGCCTGCCTCTGGGAAATGCCATGTGCCAGAGCCCTTGGGCATTTGGTGCCTGGCTGGAGGACAAAACTATAATATTGGGCAGCATAGCAAGATAATCAAATAAAACAAACAGCAGGGCAATTTTTTCAAGTGACATTGTTATACTTATTTTGAAGCAGTTTGGAAGCAGTCAGCAGTCCCTACAATTACACATATGATGTGAAAAAATGGGCCTGATCTGTTTTTTTCAGTTTGCAGGGTAACAAAGCTATGTTTCCTAGCACTGTGGGCACAGGAGCCTGTAGGACCTATACTGTGTACGCTGTGACGTGCTGAGCTGCATCCCTTGCTCTTCTGGCTGCTCCCTTCTTGTGAACTAGACAAGTTTCATATTACACCATTTGTCCTGTCCATTTTTGATAACCTGGCAACTGCTACATCCACTTGGCTTTAATTACTCTGCCATTTAATTTGTTTTAAACATCTGTGTCCAGTTTCTATCTGGGGTAATTTTAATTGTTTGTGGTTTATAGAATTTGAAAGGAATATAATTTTCTTATATTTCATTCTAAGATATTCCATTTTGGTTTGCTACAGTCATCTGCTGCTCTTGATTTGCTGCCATACAGATGATTTAATTACTTAGAGATCATTGTTATTGCCATAAAATCTCCATTTATTAACTGCCATATCAATTATCCACCCAGTTGCTTATTGATCTGAATCTCCTGAGCAGCTGATCTCCTGGGACACATTTCAATCCAAGTACAAATCTAGCAAGTTCACTGAAGTAGTGTAAAATATGAACCTGGCTCCTTTGACATACTGATCTCCTGTCAGGACTTTTAATGAGATGACCACTGACTGTGCAATCACCTGACAGATTTGGTACCACATCGGTTTACAACTCCTGTGATTCATGATTCTACTGATACTGATTGGCCATTTGTCTCCATTATTTTTGCTTTCTTTGTTCTCCTCTGTGATTCCCACACTTCACCTGTTTTGGTTTTTGGTTGTTTGGATCTTTTTGTTTTGTTTTTTCTTTTTTTTTTAATTTTTTTTTCTGTCCTCAGTTCCCATCTGCCTATTTTGTTTTCTTTTGTCTCCTCTTTTTCTCCCTTGCTTACATACCTGGCCCCCTGCACACCCCTGAGCTGTGTTTCTGTTATGCCACCTGGGAGCCCATAAGACATCTTGCTTTTGCTCCTATCAGACTTTGGTATCTAATTTTCCCTTTCTTTGCTTCTACTTTGTGTTTTCTAGTCACAATTTGCATTTTGCACTTACTGCCAGGAGTCCTCTCTCCTTGCTTCTTCCTGACCCTTTGGGAACCTTATTCTTATTCATCTCACCACCCTCTTCCTGATTATCTCTGGTACAAAGCCCAGACCAAGTATACATAGAGTATTAACATACAGAGGCTTTGCGAATGCCTTGGCAGGTCTAGTATATTTTTTCTGCTGGGAAGTAATAATGTTCTTCCCTCATAAAAAACTTTAGATGATATTTGAAGAAACACTACAAGTTGGGAAGTATCCAATTTACAGATGTGGTCTGTCAGGCAAATGTGGGCTTTGCTAATGAATATACTTTTCCAAATTAATGTTATTTTCTCAAAATTATATAATTTGTCATATAAAGTACAAATAAATATCAATAATTTCACATTTTGCCAAGAATGCCAATATAACTACTGAATTGGAGCTATAATACAAGTCTTTGGGATCTACATTATTGCCTCTGGTGACATCTAATCAATAAGTTAAAAGCAAATATTTGTGCTCTTCAGGTAGGTATAGGCTCAAGCAGCAAAACCTTCTCCTGGCTCCAGATCTGAAACACGTCAACACCATCTCTGTGATGGAGATTTGTTCTGCTGCTCTCAGGTACTACATTGGGCCCTGAGTCTCATCATTTCCACCTAAAAATGGCCATGGCCCGTATGTGGGTTTCTTCCTCATTTTGGACTTCGGTTTATGTCTTTTCTTGTTCAAAATCTCGCAAAATTTCAGATGAACAGCAGCAGTAACTGGGTTTGTCCTGGCGTTTAAGCAACCTCATATTTTCATGTGTAAAATTTCCTAGAAAATAATATCTCAGCTTGTGACCAGAATAAACGTGTCTTGCATAACAGATTTCAGTTTCTGTAATCACTAGTATGGGTGTTTCCCTCAACCCCGTTTAAAGTAGGAAAAAATAAAACAAGAGTGTGACAAAATAACATGAACGAATTGAACACAATGTCTGACCTCTCTCATACAAATGCTTAAAGAACCATTTGATTATATAACTGCACTAAAAAATTTAATTTTGAAGAAACATATAATTATTACTGATTTTAAAATTAGTTTTCTTTCCTTTTTTCCTTTTTATCTTTTTAATAGAAGGTCCTCATATTAGCTGGCCTTGCTGCATTCATGCCACTGAACCAAAATAGGAGACAATAACTGCTGTGCATATACGATTAAGGAGTAACTAAGAGAGTTTTTCTATTTGCACTGACCTTTGATCTACCGGGTATATGTTGGAAGAACTGAAGCTGACAACAGTGCCCTGAGGAGGGCTGTCTGATGCTTCTTGTGATGTGAGCTCTGTGTGTGTGGAGGAGGAGGGGCACAGAGGAGAGTCTTATTGACATTAATGACTGCTCTGGGGTGGCTGGGAGGAGGGTGACTGAGTGCCATTTCACTGCTCTTCATTAATGCTGCTGGATTCATTACTGCCTTCTTTGTCCCAGAAAAGCAACTTAAAGTCTATGGACAGCACTGCCCTTATATATATCTCACCAGTGAGTGAGTAGACATAAAGAAGGCATAGGGCAAAGGGTTAGGAAAATATGAGCTCCAAAGAAAGACTCACAGACTATCCAATTTAGAGCTGTTTCAACCAAAGTGTATGAAGATGGGGTAGAGGATGAGTGCTAGCTCAGCCAGCCCTGCCCCAGCCAGCCAGTGACCCAGCAGCAGTGCTGTTAGGGGTGCACTGGAGGGCTGACTGCTCCCCATGTATCTCTGTGAGTTTTTACAAAGCTGTTTGGAAAGCATTTGTCGTAAGTTTTATGAGTACAAACTCAGCCTGGAGATTGCTGGGGATTTAATGAGGGTTAAGCAGCTTGACCTTGATATGTCTCTTCTTCCTGAATAGCATTTTAAATTTGGCCCCACATGTATTTGCTGACCAGGAGTTGTTATTCCAGGGCACTGACTGGAGTTTGAGCCTCATCTGTGGTTGATTGAGGAGACAATGTGACAGCATGGCACTGTGAGACTGTGGTGGGTAGGAGAAAAGTCTGAGAGGGGAAGGATGTTGTGATGCAGGGTTAGATGTCTATTGAAATTGCTGAACAGTCTGGGATGAAGGAGTTACCAGGGATATAAATGTCTCATAAAATAGATTATTATAATGTATTATTTCATGGTAGTGTCTCTGGTCCTTCAAGTCCAGGATGAGGCAATATGAGGCTGCACCTGTGACTGCTGCCAAGTGACCCTAGGAATGGCTGTTAGCACAGGTTGGTCCTGGGGACTGGAGCTTGCCTTTCCCTTTCCCAAATGAGGGAAACTCTTATGACTAAGGTGGCTGTGCTGAGCACAGAGTTTTAAGGACAGCCCAAAAGGCAGGTAAAAGAGATTTGAAAATTCAGTTACCCAAGACTTTGCATAGGGATACATGCTAGATTACTCAGACCAGCATCCAGCCCTGCAGGAAATGAGACATGGAGCCTGCCTCATGGTCCAGAGAGGCCAGACCCAAACCTGCAAGGTTGGAGCCCAAATATTTAGTTAAGGATCAACCTCAACCGAAAGAGGAATCATCAGAGCACATGGGTGAGCACACCACTGCGACTAGCCCAGGAGAGACCATTAACCCTGGTACGGGAGAGCTGCCCTGCCAGGTGGAAATTCGTCCAAATGAAAAGAACAACAAAATTTCAAGTCACTTTTTGAGAACTAGTTTCATGTTGAGGAAACAAGTGGTGGACTTTTTTTCACTAAGAGTTGTTTTCCATGCTTTTTTAAATGAATTCATAAAAGCATTGATTTGGTGTGCATTACATCATACTGGGAACCACATTTATTCTGTTGCCCATGAAACAAGAAGAACACATTTATATTTATTTGAATCAATTGTGAGTTTTGCAAATGTGTTTAATGAATGAAAAAGAAATTAATTGCTGTATTTCAAAATACAAATCATGATGCAGGTGCAGTATATGTGTTTCCATGGGAAGAAATTTACAATTCAGTGGCTATAAACATCTTCACTACTTAAGAAAAAAAAAGGTATTCACCTGCTATTGTTTACTCCCTTCTATTTTCTGTTAAAGGAATATATCATTTATATTAGTCAGGATATATGAATTTTATATCATAACATTCATACTTTTTGTTTATGTTTTTCAGTTAACAATGCAATAGGATGACGTATAATGCCAAACATTTAATGAAAGCAAATAGCGCAAACATGAATAGCAAGTCTTCTAATGAATAAATCTGAATAATAAAAATCCCTGTGGAGTGTAGAGGCAGATAGGTTAATTCTTTCACTTGAATTTTAATCCTGGATGAAAAAAATTGTAGAAGGGTTTTCACATTTAACACTTAGTTGTCCTTAAAACACAGAGAAAAAGCGCTTTTACTCTTCGTGTCTGGTCTATAGGTATATTTGATTAACTGAATCAACAAAAAGATACTTATAATGTGATATCTGTAGCATCAGAGGGCATGGAACATCAATGCTCATGCAGTGCTGCTCTGGTTGCTGGTATAACTTGTGGCAAAATGAAATTGAAGAACACTCATTCAAGCGGTTCTAATGTCAGCAGAAAAGTACAAAACGGACCTTTCCTTTCCCTCCTTGGCTCTTAAAAGTAACAGAGAAGTAGAGATTAGAAGTTCTATCAATTATTCTTGTCTACTCTTTGGGCCTTCTTTTTTTCTCTTTTCAGTGGTTTTTAAAAGGAAATAAAAAATAAAAGGAAGAAAAAAGTTTCTAATGATTCAACCACAAGTAAAGGTAAAACCTGACTTTTCTGAATGCCAATTGTTTTCATTGAAAATCATTAAGTATCATGGCTTTATAGGGGAAATCAAGGTTCTATCAGCATGTCAGAGTTCTATGTCCAAGACTGGATGATCTGTAACAAACTCAGCCTTGGTGAAGTCAATGTGTGTTTTGGGAATTAAGGTGCAGAAGATGCCTAGACTGTCTGGGTCATTTCTATGATGCTGTTCTTAACCTTGTTGCTTCAAGGTGGAAATAAAAAGGTAATTAAGATTATTTTTCAACATAGAGATTGTTCTTATTTCCTTCAATCTGCTATATAAAATTTACTACTTCCTTTAAGGAATTTAGAATTGTAAATTTATTTCATGACTAACATTGTATCTCATCAAATCTTCTTAGTGCAAAGGCAGAATTTGTTTCATGACCTATTTACAGACTGTTTTATCCTTTTGCAAATATGGATGTCAAAATTAGATGATAATTTGTAGCATCCAAGAAAGCACAGGACTGAAGACTAACTTTTGTGTTGGCCTGCAGAAATCATCACATATGTCAAACCATCCCACAACAGGAATAATATGTTAAAACCCATTGGTTCAGAATTGCACTTACAAGAGAGAGATGTCAAAACCAACAGCAGAACTACCCACAGGATGGATAACAACAACATGTGCAGAAATTTATCTAATCTCAGACATCCAGTCATGATGACAATACATTCCCTAGAAACTCAGAATATTGTCAGATTTTGTTAACAACATTCGATGGTCTATACAAAAAACTTAATATCAACTGTCCCTGAAAAAAAATATTTTTTTTTCTAACAAAAAATCAAGATGAATAAAGAGAACACCAAAAATTTTATATATGAAAATACACACACAGGAACATTTTTTTTCTTTTGTGATGTAAAGGAAGAGAGACATTTTGTTTCTTTTTATTTTAATTTTTTTTGTTTTATGATAAAAATACTTTATAATAAGAGTTGATTACTTTCAGGAAAGAAATGACAGCTCAAAAAGTGTTTGAAGAGAGATCCATTCTGATAGCAGTATAGCAATCATAGAGGACGTACCATAACAGACACTGAATAAAAAAAAAAAAAAAGTGTGTAGTCCTACCTGGGTTATCAGCGAGCCAGGAATACCTTTTCACAAAGACACGAAAACCAGATGCTCTAGCTGGCACTGTCACCTTTATCTTCACATACCTTCAGGCTATTCCTTGAGGTGTACAAGTGCTTTGCTAGGTTGACAGGGTCTGGCAGGCTGCTAGGTGTCTGGATAGCATCAGATTTTCACACCTGAACCACTCAAATTAAACTCTTTATGATGGGCAATGTTGAACTGCAAAGTCCTGTGGTAGCACTGTCCGTGCTGATCACTTCCTTTAACAAACAGTATGGAAACAGAGTGGGGTTTTGTATTAATGATGTGGAACAGGCTTCTGAAATGGAGGAGAAGAACAAAATAGCAAATTTAAAAATAAGTCCTAAAGTAAATGAAAGGGCAGGGAATGTCAGAGTGAGGTGAGCAACATGATGACAGATGAAATACTGTATTGTCTATAAGGGGATATTGCAGATCCTAAGCACTTATTTGTACAAGTCAGATGGGTTCCACTTTTCTGATTTACTGTGAATGCTGTGAAATGAAGATCTGTACAGCAGTGGTCCAAAACACCCCAAAGCAACTAATAAGATATTACAGTGTAATATAATACACTAAAAGGATGGGACAGTCTGTCTTTCTGAAAGTATTATAATGTTGGTAATGTGCCCTAGATACAGTATGGGTTCAATCCTGGTCAATCTATTTGAAAAAGAGATAAAAAAGATGTAGAAATAGGTGATGAAAATTACTAAGAGCATGGCACAATTTCTGTGATGAGAGATTGCCAAGGCTGAGATTGTCTCCCTTGGAAAAGAGATGAATTTTAAAAGATATGACAAGACTATATTAAATACTGAATGCTATATGGAAAAAAAAAAGAGCAGGCATTTTTCTTTACCGTTACATTTTCTCCTAATACAGGAAAAAGAAAGTCTTCAATAAAACTGAAAGTCAACCGATATAACCCTGAGGAGGAGAGAAAATACTCAAAATTCAGTAGCTGAACTCATTGCCACTGAGCATTTTGTTCATTGTAGGCACCATTTAAGTACCTATGCAGATAAGGAGAACAGGCACCATTTCTGTGATGGTTTAGACCTCTCTCACATTGCAGAGAGGCCCTGAATGTCTTTTCTGCCCCTCTTGCAGTAAATATAGTAAGACATTTATAAAATCATTGTGTCTCCAGTCACAAACTAACTTATTCGCTAATGAAGACAGACAAGTTTTACATAATTATCTACTGTGAATATTCTTACACTTCGGTTCCTTGAGAAATATTCATTAAATCTCTGTTCTGTGAGAGGCAGGATGCAGAGCTGGAAGAGCAGATCAGCCCAACCAGTTTCTATTCCTGTCTTTCCATGTTCCTGAAATACGTGTCGCTGTACAACATTGCCCAGTGTCCTGCTGTAAAAATGTGATTAGCTATAAAAGTGAACACATCCACTCACTTCTTAAAATTATAACAATAAATGTGAGAAACAATGAAGAGGAAAAGTTTGTTTTCCACTTTCAAGGAAAGTAGGAGAAATAAGCTTCATACCATTACAAAACAAAAATAACCGAAAAAAAAATCAGTGCCAAGCTCTGAAGAGACACTCTGGATAGCCTTCTCAGGGATGTATATTCTCATTGAAAGATAAATCGCTCATCTGAAGAGTGTATTTGCCATTTAAAAAGCTGGTAGAGAAATTTCTGATTACTATATCCTTTCAATGAGCAAATAAAGGTCTTATGAGCCTGACATGCAGACCACTGAGAATGTTCTCATAATCACCTTTCAGCAAGCAGTGGAAAACTTCATCTGATTTACATTGTGAAAAACTTTTGCCTTATTCTGAAACAATGCAGAGTCTACCAAAACAGTATATGGAATGAAGAGAGAAGCAAATGAAAATACAGGAGATTAGTTTCTGAGACTGAAACACACTCATTGAGAGAGAAAAGAAGATAATATAAATGAAAAGCAATTTAGAGTTTTAGTCCCATTCACATGCTTAGAAAACACTGGAGAAAATTGATTTGGGGAATCTATTTTTAAAAAGTGAAAAGATAAAAACATTCAAACATAGGGTGACAATGAAACAAGTGCAAATTTCTTCCTGCAAACACACAGAGAATTGAGAAAAGGCTGGAGCAGAGAAAAACATGTAACCTGCAAATGACAACAAATGGAATTACTTTAGGCTCACATCCTTCATGTAGAAAGAAAAAAAAATACTGGCATGTCCCAAAGCTTATATTCAGCTCACTCCTAGTAAAAAATCTTTGAAGGTAACTAGAAAAGAAGTTCAAGGAGTTACTGAATCATAAAAATTTTAGATAGCAAAAGAAACCCCTAAGGTTTCAAAAGTGACAATTTCATAACTAACACACTTCTCAAAGATAATAAAAACTGAGCAGAGGAGAGCAGAAGAAATAAAAGAGGGAGTATCCGCACTTTTTAGCATGTTAATTATTCAAGTTACTCCAAAGACCTATTCTTTTAAAAAGATGTTTTCTTTTGTATTAGGGCTGCTCATTGTCTTTTTTAGGAGAAAACTGTTAAGAAGTTCACTTCAAAACCATGGGGATACAGGCAAAATCCTTTTCCCACAGTCGTAAATGAGTCTATGTAACAGAGAGGAATCTGATGGGCAAGTAAATTCTGCCATAGACATATTTACATGCACAGCTTTAGGACTACCCAACACATTGCCTAGAAGAGGACAACTAGTCTGGTGAGAGCAAAGCCAGAAGTGTCATTAAGGACTAAGACTGTATGAAGGGACAGTATTTTCCCTTGTCTGGATATCTTGGGCATTGGACTACATGACCATTAATGGTCCGTTCCAACCCAAACCATTCTACAGTTCTATGATCTGCTAGGGATGACTTTGCAGAGAATGTGAAAGAGAAATGACACTGAAGAGATGACAGTCCCTGGTAATGAGATTTCTAGCTTAAACTCTGTCTTTAAATACTTTGAGCTCTGAAATGTGGAATATTATTTTGTACTGAAAATTTCTTCTCTAAATATAAAACAGAACATGTATTACACCACTGAAATTACTTCATTTTGGAGCTTAAATTATTGTTAAAGAGTTTGTTAGTTTTTATCTGCTCAGAAAAACAACTTATCATTTTTATTTCATAATAATAATTTTAAATCCTCGACATTTTAAGATGATAAATTAAAAAAATATTAAAAATAGAGATAGTATAACTTTTTTATTGTATCATTTTATCCACCACATCCCATTTTCCTTTATGCCTTTTGTGACTATTGAGCATTTCTGAAAAAAAACCATTAGCATTAGGAATGCTGGCTTGGCGACTTTTGGAAGACAAGTTTCAGGCACATTTTGGTCCACTTGCTTCCTTATGCCAAATCATTTCACTAATTCCTCTTGAGCTGAAGCTTGGCAGATCAGATGAAACATGACAGCAATATTTAAACACCACCCCCACAACAACCATAGCTTTTTATAAATATCTTTTACATATATGAAATTCTGCAAATACTCTTGACCTGAAGCAAATGCAAATACTGGCAGTACAAAACCAGCTGATCAGAACATAATTTCCTTCTTCCAACATCAGACCTCTTTCCACCCTGTTGCTAGGGTAAGACCATTGCTCAAACTGCTGAACCTAAATTGTGTATTGGATCTGGGAGTTTAATGTGTACTCTGATATGCTGAAGACTGATTATCTGCTTATGTATATTCTTTAAATAGAAAGTCCTTCCCAACCCTGGTGTTTAACCTGGAACTTAGAGCACTGCTCTACATAGGTTAGTAACCTCTCTTTCTGAGAGTTGGAAAAATTCATATTCTAGTTTCTGTCCTTATATGGTAAATAAAATTTCTCTCTGGCTTCTGCTTCTTAGTGTTTGTCTTCTTCACTGGAGCATGAAGGGTTTTATTCCTCTCTCTCCTTTTTTTTTTTTTTAATGAAACTATGTTTAGCAATGATGGTGTTTCTCTTTCACCATATCAACATGCATTTTGTGTCTTTTAAACCTCTTGGACATAATGGAGTTCATTTATGCATTGTGTGAAAGCAAGTATTTCCTCTCAGTGCAGTGCCTTCAGACAATGCCAAAAATTCCAGAGCTGTTTTCCAGGTAGGGTGAAATAAAACAAGGAGCGCAATCCTACTCACAATGTACCCATGGTATTCACCTCTTATCTAAAATGACTCTTTTCTAAAATGACTTCTTACACAGAAGTCTTTTTCTCAGCATTTCATTTTCCTGCCCATGAACCTGTCACTCTGTTATAGTCCAGGAATGGGCACAATAATCCACCTCAGTACAAAGGTATTATTATACCTGTGGTATTATTTTCTATTCCATTACATTTATCCGTGTTTCCCTCTTTGGTCATTATTTTGTTTTGCTGGGACTGGCATTTGTTACCATACACCTGTTCACTGTGGAAGTATGCTGGCCTTCCTTTGATTTCTCCTAGGTATGCCTTGCCTAAATGGTTTGCACCAAAATGGGTTTGATCACTACTGCACATAGATTGAGGGGATGCTGTCTGGGTGGTCCAGAAATGGATTTTGTGAAGTGAATGTGTTCGCTTGAGCCTTACATTCTAGCTGTGCCTGTGACATGACTAAGGCAGAAATACGTATTTGGTAATCATTGCATTTACTTTGAAGAAGCAGGGAACTTATAACCCAGAGACAATGACGTGCTGCCACTTAGCTGATGGGGCAGCTGTGCTGCTTATCCTGACCTTCTATATTCATTATTACTTTTCCTTTATAGTATTCTATGGACTCTGTCTTGTAGCTAAAGAGACAGCAAACAAAAGTAATTGAAGTAACAGCTCCATAGTTAAGAAAGTGCAAATTCTGACAAATGCATCTGTATTTATATATCTACAAGTACATTTAATTCAGTGCAGTTGTGCATCTAACTATTTTTAAACACACTGAATCTACATGTTGTAGACAGCAATAACTAAGCACTTCTGATTTAGGCTCTGGGCATATACATTTAATTTTTCATTTTTGTTTTACTTGTACATGTACTTTTTTCACGTCAACATTTTAAAAGAAATAACATAATGAAACTTTTAAATAAAATATAAAAGTTCAAACAGTGACTCTTGCATTTCCTTTATCTTAGTGTTCAAAGCAGGTAGTTGGCATTGTTTCAAGCTTCCTTTCTCTTATGCTTCTCTCTGCTCTTACTCCCAAAGCAATGGTCAGTTACATGGTTTGCTAATTTAGTGCCCTCTGTTCCAGACTCATTAAGATGCTTTAGGTGGGACTTTAGTGAAGCCTATATTCTTAAATCCTCTGCCACTCCTTCCTCCTCAGGAGGAGAACTTCTTGCACTGTTAACCTGCTCCACTGTTGCCCATGAACTTCTCCAATGTGAGTCCATGGAGTGCAGTTCTTCACAGACTATTCCGGTATGGGTCCCTTTCACAGTATGCACCCCTTTGAAAAGAGACTGCTCCAGTGCAGCTTGCCCAACAAAGTCACAAGTCCTGCCAGCAAACCTGCTCCACCATGGGCTCCTCTCTCCATGGGTCCACAAGTCGTTCCAGGAGCCTGTTTCAGCACAGGCTTCCCATAGGGTGACAGTATCTTTGGGCCTCCACCTGCTCCATCTGGGGTCCTCCACAGGCTGTAGGTGAATATCTGCTCCATCATGGACCTCCGTGGGCTGTAAGGAACAGCCTGCCTCACCATGGTGTGCACCACAGACTACAGGGGAATCTCTGCTCTAGTGGCTGAAGCACCTCCTCCTTCTTCACTGATCTTTGTGTCTGCAGGACTGTTTTTCTCACATATTCTCACCCTTCTCCTCTCTGGCTGCAATTGTCTCAACTTTTTTTTTCCCAATGCCACTACCATTGCTGCTGATGGGCCCAGGCTTGGCCAGTGGTGGGTCCATCTTGAATATGGTTGGCATTGGCCCTGTTGGACACAAGGAATGCTTCTAGCAACTTCTCAGAGAAAACACCCCTGTAGACCTTTACTACCAACACCTGGCCATGCAAACCCTGTATAGTTCTGTACATCAGCAGTTGCTGAAGGATGTGGCAGCATCACCCCTTTGTGTTGTGAAGTAACACTTAGAAGGTTTCTCTCAAGACTTCAGAGATGTTTTAATCACATCTTCCATTTCCCAGGAAAGTACGCAGGCAAAAAAGCTATTTACGAGGGAAAGCCAGATGAAAGAGAAGTAGTGGTGTGTTTGTAAATTTTCATTTCCTTCTATGGAAACAAGGCTATATTTAGCCAGTGGCAAATGCAAAAATATCTACCACAATGTATGAGATAGAAGAACAGATTAGATGACCCTAAACATTTGGGTTTAATAGCAATTTCAGGATAAAGTGATGAAATTTCAAGTTGTGCTTGAAAAGGGAGCTCAATGTTTTTGCAATGATGACTAAAATATAGTCCAAACTCTGCTTCCTGAACATGGACTTTTTGTGCATTTTCATGAAACTGTAACTGTATAAAAGAACATTATGATTATGGGATCAGAAAAAAGGGAATCCAGTCCCTCCCTGCACTTTCTTGACATCACTCATTTTGCTCCATTCTCCATGTGGTGAATTTTTTGGAAACATGGGACAGAACCAACAAGAGGAAGACAAGCAATCCCACTTCTGTGAATGCAGTATAGCCTAAGCAGCACTGGCAGTCTCCTCGGGAGGATTCAGATCACTTTTTTTGGCCACTTTTCAAGATTAAGACTGATCTCATTAGTTTTGAGAGAACAGAGCTAAGAACTAAATTTAGGGAAGAGGATGGACATGCATGGATGATCAGACTTGCATCAGATCATTTTTAAATACCTGCTTCCCCTCTTCTTCATCCTCCCACCTTTGCCCTCTCCCTTCTGTTTACTCATGTTAACACTGGAGCTATAGATCCTAGTGCAATGCGATAGAAGAGGAAGGTGTATTATATTAACAATCTTTAAATTCCAAGATTAAGCAGGAAACCACCTAGAAATGGGCAACAAAGAAAAAAATATTCATGGAAAGCAGATTTCACAGCCTCCTTTTCCTCTCCTATCCTTAGATTTTTGACATCTCTCTCACCGTGCAGATGCTTCTGTCTATCTGGAAGACAGGAACATTTCTTTTAAAGAACTGAGCATAGAAATAAACTGATTTTATACAAAATGCTCTCTCAGTAGGTGGGAGACCTGGGTTAAATTTCCCCAACAAATACAAGAGATTAAGCTCCATGCTTGCTGTGCTTTAATCATGAGGCTACAGGCACCTAATTCAGGGCCTTTGATTTGTCTCTTTGATGCTCCTGTGCTACAGAGTTCCTCAGTTATTGTTTTTGTGCAAGAGGAATAACCCTACAACACTTAAAATTTCAGGGATTCTGAAATTTCTGTGTCTTACCCTTGGTGCTATAGAATCGATCAAAGGAAGACAAATTAATTAAAAAAAAAGAAAATTATACATAGCACAGCTAATATGAAACAGTTCTTTGCTATACTTTTGAGTCCTGTAAAGAATAGTCATTTTTAGTGGGATCCACTAAAATACTAGTTTGCTTTGACTTTTGATCAAGAGTGTGAATTATTACAGTATTTTTATTTTGAAGTCCATGACATTTCAAATAATTCTGATTGCATTTTAACTTTATTCTCCAATCCTTTCTCCATCAGACTCAGGAATGGATCAAGCTCTCTGACTGGTTCAGTTTGGCTTTTTATTTTTTAAATGCAAGAGATAAAGGAAACTAAGAAGATCAAATATGTTTGACCTGCTACTAACCTGAGTCATCGAAGTCTGCACATTTCAAGTGAAATGGATGAGTAAATGTAAGGCATTTCTCAAGATTCTCCTCTCAGTTTAGCAACAGAGTGACGAAAATGTTCTTTGCTAGAGTTACTAATAAAGATATCCCACTGGGAATTTTAAAGAAGAACAGAAGCACAAGTTCATATATTGAGGTTGTACTTGAGCAAACTATTAAAATGAAAAGGAGAGCTCCTCGAGTCTGAGTGAACCAGAGCTCATTGGAGGGTATAATTTGCAATTTCTAAGTATGGGTTAAGTTTCCATAAATGACCTAGAGCCAAGAAATTATTTAAAACTTACCCTTCAGTTGCTAGGAATGGCAGCTCAGAGAAAGCTTTTCATCTCTGGCTGGATGTCCCAACCTTGGAAGAACAGGAGTAAATATTCCTGTTACACACCAGGTATGAGGGCAGAAAAGCTGAGATGACAACATTGACACAGCAGCTGCATAAGACCATGGAAGGTGTCCTGTGTGTCTGTGGTGAAGTGCTGAAAGTGAAGGGCTGCAGGGATGGCCTCTGAAGGAAGAGGTCTTGGCTGCCTCAGGAAGGACACAGCCATGACAGCCAACACACCCACCTCAGGGCAAAGCTAAGCCCATCAGACAAACCTCTGAGAAAACATATTAAAGAAAGGACATAAAATGTTGGACAGGAAGAAGAGGAGAGGAAAAAAAGAGTGAAAACCAGCAGAGTTCACATCAGGACAGAAGAAAAGATGCTTCAGCTGTAGAAACGTAGTTTTACTGACAGAGCCTATGGAGGCTATGGGAGCAGGGTTATCCTGGAAGACTGTAACCCACTCTGGAGCAGGGAAACAGTGTGAGAAGGAAAGAGTGGAAGAAAAGGGCAGCTATGGACGATCAAGGCCACACTCTGTGCCACTCAGCAGAAGGAAGAGGAGTCGATAGTGAAGGAGTGCAACAGACCCTGGGAAAAGGAAGAGGAAACCTATTGTTAAAATGTCCTTTTTTTTTCTTTTTTCTTGCAACCCAAATATATTTCGATTGCCAATGAATTAAATTATTTTCTCCATGTTGAGCCTCTTTTGCCCCTGACAGGAACTGGTAAGCAGTCTCTCTGATTTTATTTCAACCTTCAAACTTTCTCATCCGGTTTTCTTCTCCTGTGCCTCTGAGGAAGGGGAGTGAGTGAGCAGCATGGTCAGGGACACATGTGCATGAAAATCCTCCGCCATCTATGGGTTCTTCGGAACAAGAGAGAAGGAGTCACTGGAGAGAGTCCAGAGGCCACCAAGATGTTGAAAGGACTAGAACTTCTCTCCAGTGAGAAAAACCTCCAAGCAGGAGAAGAGAAAGCTTGAGGGCATCTTAACATGCCTGAAAGGAGGATGCAAAGAAGATGGAACCATGCTATTTCCAGTTGTGCCCTTGATAGGACAAGAGGTGATGAGCATGCATTGAAACACAGGAGGTTCCCTCTGAACATCAGGAAAGGCTTTTTCACTGTGAGGGCAACAATGCTCTGGCACAGGTTGCCCAGAGAGGTTGTAGAGTCTCCATCCTTGGAATCAGGTATTAAGAAGCTATCTGAACATGGTCCTGGGCACATGGCTCTAGATGACTGTGCTTGAGATAGGGAGTTGAATGAGATGACATCCAGAAGCAGCTTCCAGCCTCTACCAGTATTTGTATGTGTAAATGCCAAAAGGTGAAAAAGGCAATTTTGTCTTTCCTAAAAACAGAAAAGGACATTAAATCCTCCTAATAGGTTATAATAGAAACTCAACAGAAGGGCATTGCTTTAAAATAAATGTTGAATTATGACTTAATCTCTGTAGTCTGTACTGATTAACTAGGGAGAAATTATAAATGCAATGATTTTCCACAATTTTACTTAATATGAATGAAGGGATGAAAGTGATCATTCTCACGTAGGATATTCAAATATTTTTTTCCAATTTAACCAGAAGAGGTATCTGTAACTTTGTAAAAATCTGTAGTATATAATCTACAACTATCAGTTTCACCTGTCTCTTCTTAATTTACATGACAAGCTGATAGCAGATTTCTATCATCATTACTGAATATACATCCACTCTTATATAGTCTTCATAATTTTATCTAACATGAATATTAAACTAAATGAACTATAATTTCTTTGCTCATATAGTGTACAAGGTAAGTAATGTAGTTCATCAAACTATCCATACATACAATATTACTAGATGTCACCTCTCTCTATTACAATTTTTTTCTTTCAACACATTTTTTGTCACCAAAGTAGAAACCAAAATGATGTAACACATTCTAATTGTCACTGGCATTTTGCACTGCATTTCAATCTCACTGTTAACTTCATTACTTTCTGTGATTCCTAGGCTTTCTGCAATTTCTCACTTTCATACAATTACATAAATCTTGTGTTCACTTAGAAACACCACTGACTGAAATTACATGGCGTGTGTTTATTGAATTCATTTTGAAAGCAGAGCTTCTCCAAGATTGCACACAAACACATATTACACAGCAGATCAACTTTCCTTCATCTTCATCACATTAATCTTCTCACCTATAACCCTGCCATTGACAGCCTGTAGTTTTTACCTGTCTTTTTAAATCACATACACATTTTTTTTCTCTCATTTTTTTCTGCATGGAACCTGGCTAGACTCAAGCTTCCAAGGCCCATCTCTTTCAATACTTAGGCATAAGGCTGAATGCACAGTTAAGCCACATCTCATAAAATAGTGGCATTTTCAAGCCTGTCATTTCAGATGTCTATTGCACTCTGCAATATTTTTACAAATATATGCAGGTACTGATGTTGCCTCATAACTAATTAATTGCTCAGAGCCTTAGTTCCAAACTCAAAGAAAGTGGGGCAAATTAGTGGCAAAGGATGCATCAGGTAAAAGAGTCCCAATTCACTGGCATGCTGAGATTAAGCTTGCTGAAAATTGTTTGCAAACTTTGATTGAGAATGCTAGACAATCAGGAGAGTTTTTTGAATAAATGTAATATATGATATGACATAATCTACAAGGGCTATTGTAGATTATATGCTGTCTTTCTAATTTGTAAATATTTCTCGTTAATTGTGCAAGGGTCAAATAGACACCAGCCAAAAAATCATCTACCCTGAGCAAGTGTGAACCAACAGCATCTAAAATATAGTTGGCCTTGGAAAAGCACAGAAGTTAGATTTCGTTTCACTTAATTTTAAGGGTGGTGAAATTTAAATTTCATTTTATTTGATTGCATAATTTTCCAACATATTTGACATCCTAATGATTTAATTTCAAATATCTTCACTATAGCACAATTAATCCAGAATCTTCACTCTAAGTGAAGTAAAATTTAATAGCTTTGCTGGTGTAATTGGTAGGAGTAACATTATAACCCACACTTTCTAAGCATGAGAGGCTTTTTTTTTTTTTTAGTTTTAAGGTTGATAATTTTGGGTGTTTTCTGCTTTCATTTACCAAGTCTGAGAAACAACACTGGCAGAAAAAATTATAACAAGAATCTTCAAAGTGTGAATTTAGATTTCCATATTCTTAAGGAATTTGTAATTTTACTTACAAGACATGTAAGTCTAACCCAAGAAAGGACCCTTTCTTCCTCATATGACATCAGAGAGGAAAGCATGCTGGCTGAAACACCTTCTTTTTCTTTCTTTCTCCCTTTTTTATTTCTCCCCCCCCCTTTTTCTTTTTTTCTATAAAAAACATTCTGACACAAATTAATCTTAAGAAGATTGAGCAGTTCATATCCAGAAATACTTCTGCTTTTTTTTTAGTGTTAGGATACAGACAAAGTAGTTAAGGCTCACAAACTGAGAATTGCCTGAATATGGTGTCAAAGGCATGCACTTAACATATCCAACAAAAAATGAATACTCACTAGATAGTCAACCTTCACAAAGGCTTCATGACTTCATGTCCTGAGGCATAAAGCTTTACCATCTGGTGTGTACAATATTAAGTACCCCAAATAAAAGAAACAGCATATGCTTCCTACATCATGTATTACTGATATGTAGATGTATCACTGACTTCTTCAGAATGTCTTTAACTTTGCTTGTATATTTGACTTGACATTCAGGGTGAGAGGGTGGAAAGGAAATAATAAAAATTTATCTGTGTAGATGAATAGGGAATAACTGTTAAACTAAACTAGTAAATTGAGTCAAACAAAACTAAAACATATGTAAGCCTTATGTAAGCCATCAGAAGACTTAAAACGGTATTCTTCTAGGTGCACAATACCTTAATGGCTTGAAAAATAATACTAATTATACCTCGAAAACAGCTATCTAAGGTATGCTGAGCTATTTTATGGAGCAGAAAATGCCAAATGGAGGTTCAGGCTTTGAAGCACAACTACCATTTGCAGGTGACTTGCAGAGCCAGACAGCTGCACCACTGTCCTGCACATAAACGACATTTGCTATGAAAATAATAGTTGGGCATTTGAAAATCCCATTTGACATCATGCCTAAAACTTGTTGGTTAATCATATCTTTAAAATAAATTAGGCAAATCTGTTTTCTGCTGCACAGATGTTCTAACAAAAATGAAGAGTGAGTTGCAGTCTACTTGGAAATGTGGGCCATACCTTCTTTATGATCCATTAGAGAAAAATGTTGGTCCCCATTCAGTTGGAACTATATTCTGTGTTACATTTGGTGGAGGGAAGACCTGTGTTCCATTTTAATAGATGGTGGAAGTGGAGGATGAACAGGAGTGTATAGGGTATCTGTTTAGGCTATCTCTTCAGGTCCATTTATTGCTTGATTTTTATATAGATTAATTAATTCAGGGTATAATTTGCTCACCTACTGTATTTATATGTGCAAAATAAGTACCTAAATAAAAGAGAGGGTTTAGATAGGGCTCATTCTCCTTTCCCCTTGAAAAAATCCAAAAGCTCCTGTAAGTCTGCTGCAGGTCACTAGATGGGGAGTGACAACCCGGGAACAGAGACCCTCGGGAACGGATGGGGATCACTAAATCACCTGATATGATGTAAAACTGCAATATCCCTTGCCCTGTGGTGTGCAGGGAAGCCCTGCACCTGGCATGTAGTGCTGGCACCAGAGCCCAGCCCGAGCCTGTGAGTGATGAGTCACCTCCCATCCTACCACGTCAAGTGCCATTGGCTTTGTGACAATTAACTTACTCATCTTGGAACTTCATATTATTAACTCACCTAATACATTCGACCTAGACAGCATCTCCTCTATCCCATTTTAGGCTTCTCTTTATGTTGTTTTTTCTTTTTCACTACAGTTTTTAAATTTCACAGTTATTAACAGATAACTGGATCTGTTAAATTGCTCCAGCAAGACTTGAATCACTGACCAGGCACCGGAAAACCTTAGTTAGCATCATTTTTCTCTTCTCCATGACTCTTTCTTTAAGGACTTCTCCATATCCAATACACTCCCTTGGCACACCTCTGATGGCAGAATCCTGATTTTTATAGGGAAAGCATATTTTAAATTAGAGGCCTCAGTGTGAAATAACAGATGTCACAGCCTTTCTCTTTCTGAATGCAAATAATGACAGATACGGAATATCAACCTTTTTTTAACTCTATCTAGGTCCATAGGAGCTTGTTCTTGACAAGGATTCCACAGGGTTTAGTTTCATCACTGAAGGATCCTTCTGAAGGATCTTTCAAGAGTTATTAGCTGTCTTCCCTGACAGTTTACCAAATCATTTATGCTACGCTTAAAACGAAGATCCTTGCTTTTAATAATCTTTCCTTTGTCACTCTGTCAGGGAAGTCTGCATCTTAGGTAATTCTCTGATAGACTCTTTCACACAATACAGTTATTCAGAATTAGCGGAAAGAAAACCCCCAAACTCTATTTTGTCTAAAAGCAAATCTCAGCAGCTTATGGCTGCAATTTGACATCAGTAAGACTAAAGTTGAAATAATTGAAAAATTTTGATTGTCAGGATAATTAGAAATTCATATATGTTATCATATAAATTCAGATTTTCTTTTCTGCATTTGCATTTACTTTTTTATCTTCTATATTTATACATATTCTTTTTTTCTCCCTGGTGTGATTGTTGTCTTCATTATAGGATTCAATGTTAAAGGCTTATTTGGTTTATCACACACACCAAAATTTGTCTGAACATTTTAGGATATGCTATCCTCTAATTTTTCTGGTGCTATTATTCTTAAAATTATCAGTCTTGCTTGTACAAGTTGCACACCTCAATGCCATAAGGTTCCAGAAAATAGATGGGTTTTGTAGTTTATAAATTCTAGTGCAGTGGTTTCCTTGTCAGGTTTATGAAAAATGGTGTGGTCTATAGGACCTTGATCACATCTAAGATAATTCTTCACTGGATCTGACTTGAGATATACTTATAGCTTTGCAGGGAGTCTAGACAGGCTGCTACTAACTGCTACTAATCATGAGCATTAAGGTAAGGGTTAACCCAGTGCAGGAATGATTATATTAGATTCTGAGTTTCATGTTGTGAAAGTCAGAAGATGAAATTCTACAGGGGAAACGCTGTTACTGCTATTATCTTAATATACTCTAAACTATTAATTACTGTTTTCTGCTCCATGTGTTTTACTGTTAATATTTTATGCTATGACAATGTCAAGAGGCGCCCAGTAGATCTGAGGACCCACAAAGCTGACTGTGGTATGAAGCTGCAAGTAGATTAACTCTGAATTTGAGTTTCTCCCAAAAAGCAGGGGTTATAGGAGAGCTGTGGTCATGGAAAGTAAAGTGTCTTGCTCAGAATCACACATGAGATGAACCAGAGTCGTAAGTTGGACCTAAATGTATTGTCAAACCTGGGAGGGCCAAGTCTGCTCTGTGTCCCAACTCTACAGATGTCACCTCTCAGCTTCTTATGAGTTAAAATCCAGCAGTTAACATAAAGTATCTGATACTGTTTTAGGAGCACAGTTTCCCAGTGGCTCTCCCATGTCATATCTCAATTTTTTATAGCAGTGAGATCTCATACTGGGAGAAACAAGGTAAATTTTCACACACCTACCTGAAAGTGAGCACGTAAGAAACAACTGAACGAAACATCCCAAGAGGAAGAGGCTGGAAAGACCATTTTCTTGCCCAGTTATTCTGTTTGTTGTGACGATTTGCATTTCCCTGGAATGCATCCAGATGACAAGGAATGCAGCTGACTTTGTTATATATGACCGAAAAACATCATGAAGAATAACTCATTTGAAACCCTTTGGCCTTTATCTGTTGTTCTTTTCGTTTACTTTTTTTTTTTTTTTTTTGGTATGAAATTGCCTGCTTTTGAGGCTTAGCCAGAGCCTAAAGGGACAGTGCACCACAGGGTTATAGGGAGTTCAAGGAACAAAGGGAGGGAAAGTAAGGAGCTGCTCTTTAAGCAAAAAAGCACAGAGTACCTGTCCAAACTAAACCATGAAAGCCTTTTTTTTTTTTCCCCGGCTAGAAAACATATAAGTAAAGATATATGTAAAGATATACATATATAAAACATATATGTAAAGATCTGATTATTCTTGTGAGCTCCCCCACCTTTCTCTGAAGTATCCACTTACTTCAAATATCACCTAGCTAGAAAGTCTTCTTAATTTTCCTCACTTTTCCTCTTAGCAGCTTCTCCTGACAGGAAGGCTAAACCCAGTTTTTTGGACTATATGAATAGCCTAACTGTGGGGCCAGCACTCAGTGCCACACTGTAGCTCCCCTGTACACCTCATGGCGCCTCCTCCCACCTGGTCCAGGTATACCCTCACCCTGCCATACATGATGTCGAGCATAACCTGTATTTAGCTGCCCCAGCAACATCCTTTTAGAGACAGTTTTGTTCCCTGTTTGTTTTCTCCATGTTGTTTGTAGCCAGCACAGCAATACCACAGCCAGTGCAATTGCCGGTGCATGCAAAAGTACCGCAGGATTGGGAAACACTTTTCTAAAACCCTTGGTGGCACCTGCAGTTCTTTCTGTGAAGATTTTGAACTCAGCTCTTATATCTGTCTGCTTCTTCTTCCTTCCTTCCCAGTCTTGTTTAGCATCTTTAGGAAAGGGGCAGGTGTCCTGTAGAGCACTGCAGTGGCTGGGTCCCCCAAGGCTTCCCCCACACTGTAGCAGGTGGCTTGTGCTGAAAGCACAAGGTTTTGGTCTGCAGAGGTGAAGGATGCCAAGAGAAGATTCATAACACAGCATTATATAATGAATTCAAGGAAATCTATCCAGCCTGGGAAAGCAAGTCTTCCTGTGAAGCTGTGATATTACCTGATTTGAATTTCTTATGCTTATTCAGAGAAGTCATTTCCAAGAAATAAAATCCTTTAAAATATAATGTTCAAAGTATATGCTTCATCAAACTGGGCTTATATGCTAAATAAAGGGACTTCTAGTAGGAGTAAATGACAGATTTTTTACTTCTGCCATGTTTTGTTTTGATGGATAGTTTATTCATAAAATATGACCAGTTTTGTCACTAGCCATCATTTGCTTTCTATAAGGAAAACGTAAGTTGGAATGATGAATTCAGTGATGACACAAGACTCCTCAGAAATGTGGGTGAATTGAGTTTTCTATCTCCCTCAAATGAGGTTTTTGTTTTGGACTGTGGCAGGGCAAATCCTGCCTTGGGAAGAAGTGAGGCAGGAAGGAAAGAGAGAATTAGAATGTTATTTGCGATGGCTGGTCACTAGATTGTGGACTCACTTATTACAAAATGATAGCCTGAAACTCTGAAGCTTGCTTCCTCATGGGGAATGCCTTTATTGTCTATATGCCTGAAAATAAATTTGGTTAAATTTCCTTCCATCTGTGTGCTCCAAATGACTGACCATGAGTTGAATGTGTCAGAGCTCACCCGAGAAATAAAACTGTGGAGGGATTTTAGGGCCATGACCATCCAGTTGAGTCCATAATGCAGTATGAGTGTTACAGGCACTGAGACAACACACCTTCATGTAGCTGCCAGCTCCTTAAGGGGACATATGGAGCTTTGCCAAGGAGCACACCAGGCTTTACTGAAGTCCCTGGCTCAGCCTTCTGCTGGAGAAGGAGTGTTTCTCAGGGGACCAGATGTGAGCTGAGGAAAGTCAGAAAAGACTCAGCTGTAGCCAAAGAGTCCTGCAGTGGCAGGCACCATCCCACATGCAACCCCCTGCTCTGCCTTTGGCTCTGGCAGCAGTGGACAGACCTTGACTTCCAGAACTCTGGCAGGAGTTATGTATAGCCTTATGCCCGTGGCAGTGTGTTGCTCCAGGCAACTTCCAGTCTTTCTGTTTCACATATATATACCTGTGTGTGTGTTTGTGTGTATTTATCTCATAGCGTTATTTAAAATATGAGAAGAAATAAAACTAAACCTGAATGAACTAACAAAAATTCAATCAATAAACAGTTCTAGCAAGGTTTTTCACATCTACACTGGCACATAATGATCTTGCATCATCCACACATGGTGGAGTTTGCCCTTTAAATATTTCCAAAACAACACAAAAGTCGAAGTAGTTCTTTTTATTATTTCTGTGTATCAGCAGTAACACATGAGGAAGTCCTGGTGACTACAGTGCCTTTAGTTTTCCCTTCTCAAATTAGTAATGAAGGTTAGATATGGAAATAAACTTCAAACACCCTAAAGCAAAATTGCATCTTCTCAGCACATATACCTGAAACTTTTAATCTTTTATCATCCTCAAAACTTATTCTGCATAGTCTTATTGATCATCTCCATGGTCCCTTGTTTTTTAATGGGGCAGTATTTGAAATAGGAGGGTTAGCAAGGTGTAAAACATTTGTGCTAACAGTTTGTGCTTACAAAGGAAACTGCTCTGGTATTTTTCCTCACCATATTTTAAAAAACATAATTCAAACATAAGACAAGTAAAACACAATATTCAACAATTAAACATCCCAGAGACTAAGAAATGACCAGAAAGAAAGCCATGGACCACTGTGTTATTTAAAGTGGCGTATTCATTTTAGCTAATTCTAAATGAAAGTTAACTGAAACTAAGGTACCAGAGCAAAAGAAAGCAAGAGAAGCTAAACATTGGAAAGTATGATCCTAGTCAGCCAAGAATGAATGACTGGATTGGCACAGAAAACTCCTGAGTGAAAACCAGTGGCGTATTTATGCAAGAGTTAACAGTGATACTTAGGAAACAGTAATAAAAAACAAATAATCCTTGAAAAATAGGTGGTCTCAAAGAGTTCTGTGAAATGTTCTATTGCTTTCATCTCTGTTCATTTGTTTACATTAAGGTCTTATAATTTTTATTTTCCCCATAAAGGAAACAGAAGTTAGTCTTTATATTGTATTTAATTCACAAAAAGCATCAAGTGTTGTGCTAGAGAATGTCTCTTTAATCAATGTGTCATGTGTATTTGGCTGGCCCATGCAATAATTTATTTCCTATTGTTTTGGAGATTGGTGGCTCTTCTTGAAATGACATCTGCTGAAAGCTCCTCTCTGCAATTTTGTTTCTCTTGAGAGTTCTGACACTGAGATCAATCATTTGGAGCACACAGATGGAGGAACTTAATCAGTCTGATTTCAGATAATATTGACCATTATGTGGAACCCATCAGGTGATAAAAAATCCTAGGATTTCAGTGTTTTGTTGTGCCATAGTGGAGAACATAACAGGGTCATTGAATGTTAGAAAAGTTTAGACCAAGAAGAGAAGTTAAAAATTTTTGCATTCACTTAAAGCAGGTTTAGCATCAAAATAAGATCAAGGAGCTCATTGTTGTGGCTGAACTCTCAGATATCCTGCCATGACTAGGTCTCTGTGATAATAAGGAAGGAACATGGACTTCAGTACAGGAACAACCCTCACCTTTTCAGTCCTGTTTGCTTTGTGTTACAAACATAAATTTGAGACTGTGTCAAGTCCAGACCTGCTTTGCCTCCACAGATCCCAGAAGCATACATAAGTAATGTGTCTGTCCACCTTTGGGCACACCAAGGCATAAAAGCATATATATGAACACCTGCACTACCACAGTCTGGCTATTGCTATACCTGCAAGGTGGATTCTCCATTTCAGACACCAGTGTCTTGCCACATCAGAGTCACAGGGCTCCCTGTCTGGGACACAGGGTCTGACACATGTGATTGTGGACAACTGGACTTATCTACTGCAGTGAAGTAGCTCACATGAACACAGGTTAAGAAATGCCTGAAGGTCTGGCCTGTCAACAGCTATTTTCATAAAAGAAGAAATGTATCTTAAACAGCTAACTTCATAATGAGGAATGTTGGAATGTGTGAAGCTGTTGCCTCATCTTCAGCTACACCACAGTCAGAATTAACACAGGAGCACTCTGTAAGGGCTTGTCATATAGACTTGCTGCCTAGAAAACAGTCCTCTGATGCATGCAAAATGTCCTTTTCCAGCTCAGAACAATTTTTACCTTTCTCTTTCCTCCAATTCAGTTTTGTTTGCATTCAACTTTCCCTAATTAAATAGAAAGAAAAATGCATCATTTTTCATATCTTTCATGCAGCTTCTTCTTGAAACAGTTCATAATTATGCAGAAGTGTAGTAAGATGCTTACACATTTATCTCAGAAATGGGAAACGAGGTCTAGGGCCCTCTGCCTCCCTATGCTTGATATTTTCCTTACCTAGCACCTCAGTCTGTTATCTGCTCCAATAACCAGTGATATCTTTGTCCAGTCAACTGCTGTATGCATCCCCTGCAGGTCCAGAGGTTGTCTTTGTTACTGGGTACTCAGATTATGAAAACTGTCTTCTGCTCAGAGCCCTAGCCTTCCTGGAGTCACTATTTTCAGATATGTTTGGACCTGATGTTTTATTATGAACATCTCACTGCTCGAAGAAGTTGTTTAAGGGTATCACCCAAGTTCACAAGCATTTGGGGCATTCCAGTAATTGTCCAGTCACCCAATTCTAATCTAACAATGTAATTCTGTTTCTTATTTTTCCCCCTTTTGTATTGTCTTCAGAAAATCCTATAAAAAGAGTAATCTATCAGAAAATCCAAGCAGAGGTCCACTAAGTATATAATCAGCATAACCCTTATTTCTTCTTGTATCTAGAAACTGGCCTTGTCTTTTAGAATCCCTTAAACTAGTGATATTTTTTATTTGTATATATGAAAAATGAGGAGACAATTGCCCTTAAATTATGAAATTAAGTTATAGTTTGCAGAAGGTCACTAAATCAAACAGGGCACAGCCCACAGAAATACTTCATTGCAAACTAGTTTTCTTAGAATTCTCTGTGTTATTGCCCCAAGTTAGCAGTTTAGAAAAACAATCTTACCCAGATGGTCATAGGAGGATGGATGCACTCCACTTTCATTTCACTAGATCAGCTAAAAATTTGGCAATTTTCCAGACAGGGTCCATATCTGGAAACATTTACAAGGCTATTTCTATGATGACCACATAATACCACCTTGCAACCCAGTACAGAACAAGACCAAATCTATCTGAGTGGGGACAGTCTTCACCTAAAGCACTGACAGGCTGGGATACCTAATAAGGGCTTCTCTCAGATTTGGTGTTGAAGCATTCACTAGTTTTAGAAACAAAGAAGAAATTGTGTTGTGAATAGGGACCAGAAAAAAGGATTCAAGCAGGCTGCCTGTTTTGTCTGTCTGTGACTCTTGCAGAGATGTCTGTCCAAACCTCCACATTGACAGGACCAGAGAAAGGCTCAGCCCAGCTATATCTTGTGTGTACTAGATAGGAAACAGTTGTGGTAGCAGTGGCTGTCAACCTGTTAGGCTGGGAAGATCAAGTCTCCTTCTAAATGTTAAAATCACTATGTGTTACAGTATGCATCTCTACTACCTCCTCTTTGAATAAAATATTCCTATACATTTTTTAATGCAAATGGAAAGTTATCTTCCAGCAGGGGCAGGCTCTGACATTGAGTGGAACAGAAAGTGACTCTGACTCAGTAATTAAGTTCCAGAGAAGAAAAACAACAAATTCAAATAGTAACTGAATTCAGCATTAAGAGTTAAAGAGTTCTCCTGACCTTCTTAGGAAATTTAAAGGCTTTTTCATCTGCCCTCTTGAGAGATGCAGCTCTTTCATGTGCATGTAGGATTTATGATTTTGAAGCTTGAATTGAAGTCCAAGGAATAGACACAGAGAAACCTTTATGCTCTCCTTTCAGATACATGTAATTATCTACTGACGCTTTCAGGTTTCTCTGGGAACTTAATTTTGTTGACATCTCTTCCCATTCTTCCTCATGTTTATTACTGAAGGTCTGTACCCTCATTTTATCACCTGTGTGGTGTTGTCTGCATTTAATGTGCACTGTAAACTTTTTGCAATATGGTGCTTTCAGCCTAGAACAATAATAACAGTTTGGGTTATTACCCTTGGAAAGTATTTTGAGAACAATCAACAGTCTCATAGTTGACACACCATGCTGACTTAGTTAAATGTCAAAAAAATATAATTCATACTGTAGTTGGGATCTTTCCTTTAAAAAGGTGCCACAGCCGTTTGTTCTCTCCTTTTCTCCAGACCATTTGTGCCAATTGTATATATTGCTCCCAGCTGTAGTAAAGAGAATCTTTGCAAAATGGAAAAAAGAACACTTTGTAAATTCCTTCTCCTTTTGCTCAATATCTTGCTACAACTTTCCCAACAAGTTTAACTGCTTTCCCAATAGACAATGCAGGTAGAATCAATGAAAACAGACTTCCAAGACATGTCCCTAGCTGTCTTTTCTCATCTTTCCAGATATTTTTCTTTTACCAAAACCAGCCTTTTCTAATAGCTTTTATTAATAGACAGTAAGAAAAATGATTTAACTTACTGATTATTCTCCTTTGGCTTTTAAACTGCTCTGGAATTATCACAGTGAGGATATCTTTTCTGTATAGAAGTAGATGAGGAAGAATAGTAGTGTCAAATCTTTATGCAAATGAGTTTGTTAGGTTTATGTGGTTACCAGGAGAAAATAGCCTTAATGAGGAAAGAAGCTATATAATACAAGATAAAGTGTTTCATTAAGACTAAATAGTATTGTTCAGATATTATTGCTGGAGAACTTGGATGAAAGAAAGAACTTATTTTCTTGTGATTCAGTAATCCTAAAATCCCTAAATTGGAGAGTTTGGGGAGTTTCAGTCATTATCCTAGTTTGCCTTGCTGAAGGTAGTCAGTTTGTCTTGACATCAGTGTTTTTTTATGGTGTACTATGTCTTTGCATACTGGTATTCTGAAATTTCACATTTTTCTTTTCCTATCCTTTTCTAGCTCAGGACAACCTCGCAACCATCACTCAAAACTAAAAAGAAAATTCAATCTATCTTAATTCCCTGTTGTATTTTATGCTTCTAGCTGAAAAGCTATCTTAACTTCAAGCGCCGTGTGGGTGAAACCAGGAATCATGGGAAGTCTCACCAAAATTAAGTTGTTTGGGGATGGGAGGGAGGAGGAAGGAGTGTTAAAACATCAGGGCAAGGGTTAACGGAGGAAGCTGCCAACTGGTCTTGCTGCAAACACACTGATGGCACCCTGCAGGGATGAAAAAGTTCTCAGTTCCCAGGCTGATGTTTTCACCTTCCAGTCAGATTTGCTTCACTACAAAAAGAAATGGACAGATGATACTCTCTTTTGTAGGTGATGGGGAAAAGGGGTCAGTAATTTCCCTCACTTCAGGAAAAAGGAGAAAGAAGACTAAAGGAGTTTTTTCCTAGGTGTGTTAATTTTTAATTTCTGTTTTATCTTGCATCTTTGGAAGGTCTTATAGCTGGTGCTTATGCTTATAGCTTAAGGAGCTGGACTGTAGGGAACTTGTATATTCATTTTCATTTCCTTTCCTAAGTTCTACAGAACCAACTTCAGCTTGTGGGATGTAATACTGGGAGTCATGTCTTTGAAGTATAATGTCTCATGTAATAGCTTAGCATGTGAGCAGAAAGCAGCTGGATTCTTGCATGGCAATTGCTGATCTCCAAAAGGATAGGTATTTTCCAAACTAGCTTACTGATATGCTTTGGATCTGTTCTTTCTAGGGCTCTTCTACCATAACACTGTTTTCTACATATATCCCACTGAAGCCTGGCTTTCTTCTGCAAACAACTAGTACTGCTGGCACTTCTTGCTTTTGGTTCAGTTTGGTTTTCAGAAAATAAAAAAAAAAGAGAGATTCTGTGAGTCTCTAACAACACTGTTTGGTACCAATAGCTGAGTATCACTGGTCTGCTAGCATAAATACAAGGTCAAGATGATACTGATTATGTGAGTTATCCAAAATGGTCTTCTTTAATATAGAATAGAAAATATATGTCAAACATATCCTTTCCAGATTATTCTGTACTGGCTTTGTAGTTACCAACCAGACTTCATGGATATCTTATAATGGGAAGCAATGAAAGACAAAAGTTAGCAGAAACAGCACTGATATCATCCCGATATTATCTACCATTTTCTGTGATATGTAGATAACTCACAATATTTATATAATTCACATTTTTTATCAGGATCAGAAAATAGAATGAAAAATTTTTAACATATCTGATTGTATACTATGCTAACTTTATGTTACCAGTTGTTTCAAAAAAGACTGTCACATTCCAGCTTTTTAACTGGAAAGAAATCACCAGCAAAACTTGACTTTCTGGTCCAGGAGTCAGCGTTATTCAACTAAATGTGCTGGCATTTGTCTATACATCTTTTCTTGAACAGCAGTCACCATTAATAAGTCCATCAACTTTCTGAGTGTTAAACTCAATTTGCAGTTGTCAGGTGCTTTTTGGAAATATGGGAAGATTGGATGAAATTCTAGAAAACTCCATCTGGCTCTTTTTTTGCTCCATGGAGGAAGTGACACGTAATCTGTTATCACCATGCCATCCGGTGCTGACTAAATATGATCACCTGAGACTCTGAAGTACCTAGACCCCTCCTGGTTTAGAATAAGAGGAAAAGCTTGACTCTGAATGTAAAACAACTTGAGATATCATGCTATTCATCATCACAAAATGCAGACTTTTTAAATGCTATCATTCTGTATCACAAGCCTTACTGAACACATTATCTCAACTCCAGCAATAGTCTATAATGAGAGCAAACCCTGCTAAATGTGGTCTGTCTTCTATAGTACAAATAGGGGGAGGAAGTGCCAGGCTTTTTAAAATAACTTAACCCTACATTTACACCATGTAACATTTTAAGCTGGCAGGAACAGATTCTACAGCTCCACAAACAGCATGCTTCTGCTCCCAACAGATAAGAAAATGCTATGCACAATGCATTGATTTTCCTTTTAGTGCAATGCAATAACGATGCCAAAGTTGCAATGACATTAGCAGATATTTAATATGGATGTGGATCAAGTGTGCAGTATTTTGTATTTACAGTGGAAATTACAGGAAGGTTTTGTATATTGTTTCCTACACATGCACAGAACACACACACACCCTGACTTTTAAAAATAATTTTGTCCTTTATACTTTCTGTTCTTTTTTATTTCATTCATGAGGCTTGATTCGATTTAAATTAGTTTTGGATGTTGTCCCAGATGCCACAGGTTGCTGAGGTAATTTATAAATAATATAAATTCAGTAGCCATAAAATTGTGTTCCATGTTTCAAATTGTTTTCTATGACCTTCTAGTCTGCATCATGACCCTTCTTCATAAGCAGTGGTTTGCATCATGAATTCCACCTGTTCCTTCAGGAGATTGGCTATCCCTGTTTTGTGCTGGGAAGAAAAAAGAAGTGACAAGTCATATGCATCTTGCTTCGTGAATATTGAAATGAACTGGGTAATGTGATATCGTAGCTAGTAGCAGTTTTCCAGATAGTGTGTTCAGTAATTTGCTATTCATGTTGTGAATTCTTATTTCTGGCTATGTTTACTGAGTATATCTAATGGGTTTGCCCTTATAATTCTCCCTGCCTCAGTTAAGCTAATAATTATGACCCTTTCCAGCCACCCTGATGCTCTTCCTCATCCTAAAACAAAGTCGCTGACTGATGCTATGCAACTACAATGCTCAGTTCTTGCAGGCAAATTTTGACCTAGTGAGAGTAGAATTTGTTTCACCTGAGAGGTTCTTATAGACAACAGTGAAGGATAAAAACCTCTTTGGTCAAGTATCCTTTATCTTTGAATATGTTACAGTAGACTTTACCAGATAGTATGTGAATACTGACAGGTAGTGTATACAGTGCTGGGATATAGCATGCTTTTAGCTCTTCGCCTTTGCAAGAATTTGTGATCTCTTCTGGACTGAGACAGATCCCTAATGTGTGGTCTTGGAACTAGGCCAATCACTTTAATACGTATGAAACTGATTTATATGGGTGAGAGGGAAAATATAGCTCAGTTAATCAAAGTTCTTTGACACACTGTTAAGGAAGACTTTTGCATTTTTCTACAACTGTCATGACATCTTGTCAGAGAGCTATTTACTGACTTTCCTACTGAGGCAAAAGGCATCATCAAAATTAGCTGCATTTTCGTCCAAGATTTCAGTTCTTTGATTTTGGTACAGCTATGATCTCGCCTTGGCAGTTTTTTACACTTTCCTGATAGGCCAAGTAAAGTGATCTATTAAAACAGCATTACAATTCCAACATATTTTTACCACCTACCTAACTATGTAAACCAAGGTCTGATAGCAATAGTGTTTCAGAAGCAAGCATCTGAAAGCTGGAATGCAGGTTTTGGAACAGGAATAATAATTCTTGACCAGTTTCTAGAGAGTATTAGAAGTCTATATAAGATATCAAAGCTCCAAAGCCCTTCTGCCAACCACTCATCAAACTTTGTGACAGAAAGATGGAGATTAATAATGGTACCTTCTTTACAACAGGGAAAGAGACACAACTCTTTATTTAGAAGTAGAAACATTACCCAGTTGTGACTTTGTTCTAAAAGCTTGTTTGGAACTGTGAGAAACAGTCCTTTCCTAATTTCTTTCCTCATTCTTCATTTTGTATCTCCTTACAGGTCTTCTTTGTAAATGTTTTGTTGTCAATTCAAATCGTCTTTTTCAGGGAAGTGACTTAAAGACTTTCATTGTCCTGTCTCAAAGACATTGGTCCCAGCAGACCAACTCTTTCATCAGGTAGCATGCAAACTTTGTCTCCACTTCATCAAATCTATCAGTTCCTTCTGTGAAAGCGTAAGAAAAATGGCTCTGAATGATAGAGTATGTGCACGTTTTAGAATGCTTTCTTGGCATTTCTTCTTGGCATGTCAATGTATACCCGTCAAGTGGCAAAAAATACTGGAAAACTTCTCTTTAGTGGCTAGTTCTGTGTGAAGGCTAATGACACCCCGGAGGGCCAGCCTTTGTATACAATCAGTTGTGTCCATTCCAGACAGATACTAATTTTGTGACTGACAAGTCTGTTGGTGCTCCATGGAGACGGGTTCCTAGGGTACTGTTCCAACAGGCTAGCTCTATGAAGAACAAAACAAACGTCCATACTGCTTGTGGAGATAAATCCTTCTGGTGTAGTATTTAGTTTGATGGATCCAGCTTATTTAGAGCAGCTGAAGGGCAGAGATCTTGTTAAAACTGTAATTGTTCTGTCTCTGCTCCTGATATGATGTCAAGATGCAGTCTAGATGGATGCAAGTCAGTCAGGAAATGTAGTATGAGTCTACTACTACTGTTATATTTTATGTCAGTGGCTATTTTTTTCCCTGTCCCACCCTCTTCATTGTTTGTAATTATAAAATATGCTATAAATTACACACTTCTGATTTCTCCAGTGACTGCCTCAATAGCCAATCTCACTCTCACCTATGTTTTATAAACAGCTTCATCAGGTGAAATTCTCCTTCAGCCCCTGTTCACTTATGGACAGGTATAGTCTCAGTGTTGTTGGACTACTCTCCATGGAGAAACTGTTCAGGAATATGTGTTTGCCTTAAAGTAATGATAATATGTTTGTTTGGTTTTTTTCCCCATATCAACAGATTCAGGTTGGCTCTTTTAAGGATATTTGACTAACAGTATTAAATTAGGAAAAATTGTGATAAATATAAAATACTGAAAAGTGGTTTAGAGGCCTTCCTTTGTGGGATAAAAAATATTCAAACACTATTTATTCACATGTAAGTAAAGCAAAAATTCAATTTGTATTAAATTATGTAACTAAATTCACAATTAATCATAGAAGACAGTTGATCAAGCATGGAAAATGGTAGCAAACCACAACAAACACCAGGAAGGCTGAAAAATTTTGTTCAACAATAAAATGGTTTGTTTGAGCTCCTTGTCTGCAAATAAAATTCTATTAATGACACTAATGTTTGGATATGTTTGTGTAAAATATGTACTGGCTACTTATAATTCAATGAAAATTTGTATTCTTGCTTAATTAATCACTGTGATTTTTTTAACCATCGTTGTGCCACTTCAGTAAATCTGTAATTTATTAAAAACAGTTTGAAATTAATAAATGGCAGCTCTTACTTTAATGAAGTGTTTCCCGGAATTAGGATGAGCTTCAAAACTTCACATAGTTAAAAATATAGTGAATATAACTAGTTACGCATAAATGCTACCATTCATTACTAGACTTATTTTGGCAGCAGCCACTGCAAATATTGCAGTACTGCAGTAGTGACCTTTTGGGAGACTTTTGGTGCAAAATCATTCTGAGTACCAGGGATTTGGGAGGCTAATTCTTGTATAGAAATAGTTAAAACCCCAGCCTCTTTTACTGGAGTTGAAAAGGATATCTATGGCTTATAACTAAGTATAACCTAAGAATAATATTTCCAATAGGGTGCACTATAATCATCTCTTTGTCAGTTTGGAAAAAAAAAACCAACCCAAAACCTCCATCTATACTTGAAAGGTTCTTTTTAGTCAAAGGTCATGTTTACTGTTGAGTTTTCTACTTACTTAAAAGTGTGTCATTTACTACAAGAACATATGTTCTGCTAAAGTTCTGTGTTTGAAGAACTTTGTTGTTTGCAGTGTACATGACAGTTTCCCAGAAGAAACACTGTTGACAGGTTTGAGTAGTTCATCTGTGTGACTTTTAATGCAGCATTTAAGAAAATAAAATCTCTTTTGAAATAAACATCTTTAAAAGGTTGCTGTGGTTGTAAGGCAAAATCTTCTGACTCCTTGTTAGCTGACTTTAGTGCTGTATAGTTATTTATGGAACAGACTGAAAGTATAAATACCTCTTCATTAGTCTATGACTCACATTTAATCAGTGCTGAGATTTGGGGTTTGGGGATCATTAACGCAGTTCTACCATTTACCCAGCTCAGTGACATCACTACCAGTTAAACATAACCTTGTAAATGAATAGTATTCTTGCCATCTCTTCATTGCCTTCTGGGAGTGAAATGCCTTTTGGCTTCATGCAATGCACCTTGTTGGTATGCAGGTTTCTCAACCATTAATCACTACACTCAGGATTCAGAATCTTTCAACATTAGAATTGTGACTTCCGAACAGGACTTTCTTTTTCTTTTTGAATGTATCTTCATGGGGAATTAGGAGAAATATATGTACATTGGACTCTAGCCACCAAATTCCCTTTGGTCTGAATAGGTAATGCAGGTGTCAGTAACTAAAGACATCATTTCTGCACCTTGAATAGAAAGTTTTTAAAAGTGTTTTGGAGTAGAGAAGAAGAAAGACATACAATTATTTCTACATACAATTATTTCTAAGTTATCTTTCCTAAACACGACTAGAATCTTGCCAAATTCTTATGCTAAGCAGAGTAATATTGAAAATGAGGCAGAAGAGTTTTGCTTTCATAAATGCACAGATAAGTATAGGCTGTTTGAAAAAAAGGGCACAATTCAACATATTTATGTAAAGGATAAATTGCAGGAACTCTACCATATTTAACTATTCAACCATGTTTTAGGTCTGCTAAATAATTTTTGTTACTCAATCATACTGACTACAAAAGTGAGACATGACTTTGTATGTTAAATTTATTTGCCAGAATTTTTGTGTATTTTTTGAGATCTTGGAAATTATGTGATACAAATTGCTTAGAAATGTCCTTAAGGAGCAAAAATTTCTTTGGTATAGACTGGAGGTTTTTGCAACACCTTTTAAGCTCCCTCTTTCGCTCCCTCAACTCTTTGTGCAGTGATTTTTGCTTCTTACTAGCCTGTGCCAGTGACTATAAGTCACCCTGTGGGGAGCATGGTATGTATCTTTAGTTACTTGGCATCCTCTGAATAGCCCTGGTAATTTTCCATTTTTTAAGTGATTGGGTGACTGTATCTTGAGCTGTAAGTGCTAAGATTTTGGAGGTTTAAGTAGCTTTCCTAAGCAGAAATGCCCACTGAAAATAGTACAAAGCTGGTAAAGGAGATATAAACTCTTTCATTATGTATGCAACAAATATAAGCAAGATTTTGATGAGCAAAAGGAAGCAACGGAGAGAAGTGTGACAAAAAATAAAATAGACTGCGACAAGAACGGCACAGGAACTCTGTAAAGGACCACTACTTACAGCTGTTTTCACAGAATCATTAAAGTTGGAAAAGACTTTTTAATCATCAAGTCCAACCACCAGCATAGCACCACCACCATGTCCACCATTAAACTGTGTCCTCAAGTGCCATATCCACAAATTTTTTTAACTATTCCAGAGATTGTGATTCCACAGCTTCCCTGGACAGTGTGTTCCAATGCTTTACAACCCTTTCCTTGGAAAACATTTTCCCTAATATTGAATTTAAACCTCTCCTGGTGCAACTTGAGGCAGTTTTTTTCATCCTGTCACTTGTTACCAGGGAGAAGAGACTGACACCTACCCTACTATAACCTCCTTTCCAGTAATTGTAGAAAGCAATAACATCTTCCCTGAGCCTCCTTTTCTCCAGGCTAAACAACACCAGCTCCCTCAATTGCTCCTCATTAGACTTGTGCTCCAGATCTTTCACCAGCTTCATTGCCTCTCTCTGGACACAATCCAGTACCTCAATGTCTATCATGTAGTGAGAGGATCAGAAGTGAACACAGAACTCAAGGTGTCGCCTCCCCAGTGCTGAGTGCAGAGGAATGATCCCTACCCTGGTGCTGCTGGCCACACTATTGTTGATACAAGCCAGGATGCCACTGGTCTTCTTGGCCACCTGGGCACACTCCTGCTATTTCATGGGAATAGTGCTACTGCATACACCACCTCTGAAACAAAGATGTCTCCTTGTCCTAGGAGTTCAGTTCTTCTCCCAGGGCCTTCCTTGGCTTCTCATTATTTCAGAATCACCAACTCCCACTATCCTGACCCTGGAAAATTATAAGGGAGTCAGTTTGTCAATTGGGCCTGCTGTGTATAAGTATAGCTATCCATAATGGAGGACCAATTTCAGCAAACAGCTTCTGAATTTCTTCTTGTTAAAGGTGAGGCTCTTTTTCATGCAAAACATGCCCATTAAAACAGTAAGAAGCTCTGGAAGAGTTTTTCCACAACAAAAGACATGTGTGACACTTCACAGGCAATGTTCTATAACTACCTTATTTTTTTCTCCTTTATCTCCTCATGTACATGTATCTCTTCCATATGAGAGGCATAGATCTACATGTAAAGTAGCCATTTTAAAATTAAATTAAAATTTTAAAAATAAGTCATGGCATAGTTTTGTGTTCTTTAGGAAGTGCATAACTCTCAGCATGGAGAAATAAAGTGTCTTAATTTGTTGCATTTGACTTGACAGGGACAAGAGTAGACAGAGTGGTAAGAACTGAGCTTTTGTGTCCCTGGGATTCTGCAAATGTGTATCTGTGTGATGTCTGGTTTTCCACCTGAGATCTCCAGGGGATGTGAAGGTCCATGATGACTTCCTGAGTCTTCAGCAGACTACTGTGTTGGCACTTCTATTAGATTTCATCCAGCACACAGCAGAGATCAGTGTGTCACCTGGCAGAGTGGAAACTACACTGCTTCTCCTTTCCTGCATTTACCAGAGTAAATAGAACCAACTAGTAAGCTAGGAGATGGAGGACTAATTGTCTTTGCTGTGAAATGTTTAGCTGTGTTAAACAATTGTGCTTTAGTCCATACCTTTACATAGTCATATTTTGCCTATATTTGGTCCAGAAGAGGCATTCTCATGCCCCTCGTGTAAGCCAACTTTGATTACTTAGTGTCATTAAGATGTTCAGCTGTTCAGATGTTCAGATGTTGCAGTACTTACTACTAATATTTACTATTTAATAGTAGTGTCACTACACAGAAGCAAGTAGGAACATACAATAGATGGTTCAGGACAAGTTGTGATAGTATTAACTAAGGTTAAGTATTAAAAGCAGCCTTTACTTAACTTCCTTACTCAGAATGAAAAAAGCCATTTTCTATTTTCCTTGCTTTTCCTAGATGCTGTGATTTATTCTCTTAAAGCTTAGACATTTGAGTGACATGTGTGACACTCATATGAACTAAAGTAATTTCAAAGCCTTTTTATGAAATTGTTCTTGTAACAGAAGTGCACCTGTCCTGCCCTGCTCTTTTCCTCCCCCTACCTTCAAAATCTAATGTTTTTCATAAGCAAGTTTGGCTGGCTAGTTCAAATTCTGCAGTTAGTTTTCATGTGTGGTGACTAGCCACTGGTCTTCGACATCTACATCAGCTCCAGTACACGCTGTTTTCCGGCTCCAGGTGGAGTATCTTGGTGAGCATCAGATAGCTAAATAGGTACTTGGTATTCATTTAGCGACGAACTTCATTTACATCACAGAATGCACCTGAGAGGCATGAGAAAGCAAAAACAAATGGAAGCAGGGACCACCTTTGGTGACTACAGGAATGCAACATTTCTGAGAAAGAAGTGGTAAATCAGTTCCAATTCCAATTCACAAATAAGTGAAAAGAAATCAGGAGTCATCTGGGTGCAAGGAGAAGGTGGCTTAGGTAACTTTGGAAATCGTGCAACTACATGGTGCCTGAGAGCAGTTAGTCGTGGGAAAGTGATGAAACTCTCTAAACTCACAGGCAAAAGCTAGACAAGACTCGACAGAGGCAGGGAACAAGTTAGAAATTTTGCAGCTTTGGAAAATCCAAGACTTTAAAAAGGCTGAGACTACTTCCTGTTGTGACACCCAGCCCCCCTACCCTGCCTCCACATAAGAGCAGCACTCTAAGCTGGGGGATCAGCTCTCTCTCAAGGGCTCTGTAGTTTGTTGACTGCGATCATATTCCTGAACACAATTCGTGTCATTAAAACAGACTATAAATATTAGGTACACTGGAATCAAACCAAAAGAGAAACAGCAGGGTATTCTCTGACTGATCAGCCCATAACTCATTCTGCAGAATTCTAATTCTTGTTACACGTTGCATTTGATAGAGCTGTTGCAGTGGGAACACAAAGTCACACATGAATTCTTAGTTAACTCCTCCTCTCCTGAAATACATGTTAGGGTTCAAATTTCACATGCCTAACATGTGAAACGAACAAGGAACAAGGATAATGAATGTACAGTGTTAGACTGGATCCATTTTCTGCACAATACAGGGTATGATAAATAGTGTATGTGGAGATGTCCTTAATAGCAGTGACAGCAATATTTTGGCTGACAACCATTGTATTACCTGTAATCACACAGTGACCATACAGAGATCCTACCACTTACAACAGCTCTCATTTTAGTATCCTATATAATTTTAAGCCCAAATATTAATTTCTCTTTCACTCCAGAAATTTAAGAACGAGAGTTTAAACTTCTTCTAAACTGGAAAAACACTTTGCAAAAATTATGAAGCTGACCTCCCATACACATACAACCTGATGTCCTTTAAGTGTCGTGTCAATTAACTGTGAAGGTGATGGCAAAGCCCAAAGGAACAGTTTTGCATTGGGCTCCTAGCAGTGAGAAGACAAAAATAATATCAATTAAAATCATTTAGTAAAAGCAGAACCAGTCTCAAGTATACAAATATGATACAAATATGAAATAGGTGTATTCAATATCTCTGTTGTCAGAATACACGTGTGTGTGCTTGGTGTCTGAATACATGTACGTGTGCTCTGTTGTCTGAATGAGCTTGCATTTCCATTCTGTGTGGAGGCAAGCATACAGCAGAGCTGCAGTCCACAGGTCTGGTGTAGGTCATAACCTTTCTGCATTTCTTCCTAAAGATGAGGTCACAGAGGCAGTCCATGCTTGGAATCGTATTGTTTTGCTATGGCAATGCCTTGACTGATGTATTTTTCATGTGTGCCCTGGCAGTCTCAGATGTGTATGTTGTGGGAAATTTTTCAGAATGTTTCCACTGAGCTTCCAGTATCAGAGATCTACTACAAGTACAGTAGAAATATCACCAAAGAAATTGTTACAGCTTTGGGGGAAAACAACTCTTTGGAGAAGAACAACCAATGTTCTTATTTGCAGTCATTGGCAGCCTACCAAGCTGTGCAGATCTCTGTTTATTGTGTTTTGAATGGAATTGGCTTCTAGTGTGTATAAATGGGAAGTTATAATGGTATTAAGTCCCACATGTAGACGCCAGTTTATAAAGACTGAAGCTGTGAATGTAACAGTGAAGGATAAAGTCAGGTAGCAGCCAACTAAACTGAGGTTTGTTTCTTTCCTGGGTTATGCTCCATAATCAGCCCCATAGATCGTCATTTTTATAGTATGTTGGATTTTTATGTTGTAGACTGAATGCTCCTAACAGAATGTATACATGTAAATATAAAAATATAAAGTGTTCTATAATATTTACTAATATTTACTAAAGCTGGTTTTCCACAGAGCCACTCAGCTTTCCATAAGATTTGCACCAATATATTTAAAAGCAAGTCATATTCCTTTTTCTCTCTCCCTGTGTTCCTAATGAATGATTAAATATTAATTCTCTTCAGTGCCAGTTGATGGCATAAAGCGATCTGACAATTATGGTTACTTACTGTGTTTAAAAACATGCTTACATGTTATTACTCTGAAAAACAACACTATTGTCAATGGAATAAAGGTAGGCAAAGCAGGCATTGATGATTTTATTAATTTTTTTTTTAAAAAATCAATACTTGTGTCTTGGGGAAAGACTTAAATCATAACTGCTATGCACACTTTGTTAACCAATGGCAGCTTTTCTTCTTGAAGGGATTTCAAACAATCTCTTCAGATCACCTTGCACTCTGAGCTGCAGGTATGTAATTCTGAGTCTGTTCCTCAGAAGACCACAATCATGTGGACACTGACAGGTCCATTACTGCTGATAATGTGGTTTGACATGATGCCTTAATAATCTTTTCAGAATCATTAGCATGTTGATGCCAGAGTGCAGAAAGAAGGGGACAAGTTTATTGACACTTGATCTCCAGCAGTCCATCTTTAAAAAAATGATTAATACTCAGCCCATATCTCCTAATATTTTCATCTTTATCAACTTTATATTTCCAGAAACAGGTAGACTTAAAGATCAACAGTGCAGTTCCAAACAACCTTCTGCACCTTCATATCTAGATGTAGATTGAGAATTGTTCTCACCAGTTGCTGCATGTTTCTCTACATGAGGATCTGCCTAGTATCTGGTCAGAGCTGACAGAAATTTCCAGTCAAAAAAGTTTTAAAAGATGGACCTGAGTTTCTAACCCAGTCAAAAAGTTTGATTAAAATTTACCTTTAAATTTGGTGATCTGAAAAGAGTGAAAAATATTTAAGAGTGAGAAATATGTTTTGATTGTTGTTTTAGTATTTTTTCAATATGTTTCTTAAGCTCAGAAAACTGAGCTTATAGATTTCCTATATCCCACTTCCGGCCCCCCCCCCCCCATCCCGGCCCTCTCCCCAAAGAGAATAATATGGGGGAAAGAAAGGATTTTGTACATTTTTCTTTGTAACTCAGAAGATATCAATGTTGAAAACCACTTCTAAAAATATAACAAATACTTTTCATATACCTTTTTTCATCCATCTTGATTTAGGTGCTCATATTCCCCATGAATATAGATAGATATCAGCAAAACAAATCTATGCTGTATAGTGACTGGCAGACGATTCAATTGGTCACTGAGGGCTGTGTTAATGTTCTTTCCATTCTGCCTTAAGCCAAATAATTTTTAACCTTGTTGACCAACAGAAGCAGGGTTTATCTTACCCCATTATAGGGAACTTGTATTTTCTCCCTTGCTTCTTGATTGCCATCATAAAGGAAATAGAGATATTTTTTGCTCCTGCAGGAAGAGAAATAGTTTTCTCCACTGCCTTCTGCTTCCACAGGTGATTTTGGAAAGCAGACATCTGTCTTTGGCAGTCCAGGTAACGCTACTTCTTCCTCTTCCTGTCTAATGCCTGCACCACAGTCTTACCAGGGTATTTTTTTTCTCTGTCTTCCAGCAGCTGTTTTTTCAGTCTATCCCTGCAGAAATATGAAAAGTCTAGAGTAATTCTAAGGGAAAAGTAAAACCACTGTTTTTTGGAAAATGTTAGATCAGAATCAGTATCACTAGGCCAAGAAAACAGACAAACAGGTGTATACTTCTTGTAACCAACACAAGCCTCAAACAGGTAACAGTGATTGATTTTTCTTTTTTCCTTTTCAATTTTCCTTCCTTCATCCTTTTCTTCTTTGGTTCTTTTATTAGACTATACTGATCTGTTAAGTCAATTTCCTTGGCTGTTATTCCATCTGATATATTGCAATAAGAAGAAAACCAATTGATTGTTCATGTCAGAGATTATATCTTTGGCTATTTATGGCATTTGTTTGTTTATTAATCTTTGATGAGGAACCTTTCAAAATTAGTAAAAATAGCTCTGTGACCCTTCCACCGAAAATGTTGTGAAAAATAGATGAATCTATTAACATTACTAAAACCAGGAAATAAATGCAAATACAGATACACACATGCACACACATACCCCCAAAGATGCAATAATAAATATGAAAAAGTTAAAATACAGTAACCAGACAAAATATAATAAAATTAAGATATTAAAAATATCCAGCGAGTGCAGTATAGCACTCTAGCTAAATAGTCTTGCTATGCAAGTCTGTGCTTGTACAGAGCTTAGAAACCAGATGTCAGAAACCTACATAACATGTAGATAGATCATATAATTTTCCTTTGGCTATGGTAGAAAGACATACCAAAAAAAAATAATAGCTATCATGACCAATGTTAGTTCACTCTTTAAGCTGTGAAAATTTGATATTCAAAATCTTTTACTACCCATAGGAAATTTGATATTCAAAATCTTTTACTACCCATAGGAAGTATGTTAGGATTGTATACAAGTTCTATCATATTATAGAAATACTGAACACTGATGGCCCAAGCCCCAGAATTCTAAAAAAGCAAAATATATAAAAATAGTTAGGGCTTTTCAAGCTTTTTATTGTAATTCCAAAAGTGAGGTTTGCCATAATTCATTCACTGTATTCTATGAGCTTCATCCGACAGAATTAAACACAATTTGCTTAGTCTGGTGACATAATCCGAAGAGCCGTACCACACCCACAATATAAGAGTCATTTCACGTTCTTCTGGGTAACAACTCGTCCCATTACCCATGCCAGCATGTCTCTCCTGAAGAGGCTAGGGGTTCAGTCAAGCAGCATGGACCACTCTGTGTGTGTCCCCTTGCCAGCCACTGACAGAACTCCTGACATCCCTCTGCTGTCCGCAGGGTCTTTCTGTCACACTGGGATCTGCACCCCTGTCTTCAGCTCTGTCTGGGGGAGCTTTTTCTCCTTTTGAATGCTGGTGAGAGGTGAGAACTCAGTATACTGGGAGGAAGCAGGTGTGAATGAGAGCTATTCACAAGAAGGACCATGGAGAGAAGCAGCGTGGAGTGGGGGCATGTATCAAGACAGTTGGCCAGTTGGTTCAGGTCCACCTCATCAGCCCAATATCACTCATCTCCATGGTGGATGCTCCAGAAGAACTTTTGCAGTGATGGTGTTTCAGATGACAGTCTACCTTATTAAATTGTTGGCCATGTCAATGGGGGATTAATTGAATCATAAGTAAATAGAAATACTTAGCTCAGGAGAACTATTAACCTAACTTTGGGCTCTAACCTGTCATAGAAGAGAACTTACAGCAAGATGTTAATTTAATTACAAATGATTTCTTCTCCTTTGAGCTCATTCAAATGTAGTTAATTTATTTTCAACACATGAAATGCATTGAAATAGTCACAAATTTTTGCTGAAAGCAAACTAAAAAAATCAGTCGTATTTTGAAAGACCTTGCTCTGTAAAGGATTCAGAATACCAGGAAGGAATTTTAAGCTTCCCCATACTGTGGAAGAGGCAGGATTCTAAATTTTTTCAACCTTCTTAAGAAGGAAGTGAACTGTTGAACTGGAGCATGACAGTTTCTCCAGGCTAGATTACTCCATTAGTTATGTTTTGTTAGATATGAGTTATATAAAAATGTTGTTCTGTCATTGCCATATGGTTTCTAAACAACAGAAGAGAAAATATATCCTGAAGAACCTTGTTAGTGGAAACCACACATCAGTTAAATGATGGTTTACAAGTCTTTACTGCATCAAACACAACTCACTCTCTTGAAAAGTTGTAATTTCATGCATGGTCCACCGTGTTTATGGATGTGAAAAAATGATGACTTATGCCTAATAAAAACGTTAATCTAGATATTACATGTTTAGGAAACCACTGGAGCTCTTCTTGGTAGGGGAATATATTGGTTTGATTTAGTCATTCAAGATGTTGATATTCCTCAGATGAAAACATTTTTTGATTATTCTGAACTTAACATATCGGACATCAATCTTAAAATATATTTCTTTTATTTATATTACAGAATACCTAAACAGTGTGCCTATGCACACTTCATAAGATCATAAAATCATAGAATTATTTATGTTGGAAAAGATTCTTAAAAATCATTGAATCTAACCATTAACCCAGCACTGCCAAGTCCACCACTAAACCATGTGTCTAAGCACCATGTTTGGACATCTTTTAAATACCTCTAGGGATAGAGGGTGTGGTGTAAGTCAGTGTATTTTTGTGTCCCCTTAATTTTTGCTTGCTAAAACCACATCTGTTTCTGTTGGGCACTACTCAAGTAAAGTCCCTGAGGTAAGTTGCTCTACTAGCAAGTGGAATAAATTAACTAAATGAATAGTATATAACAGTAATGAACAGTAAATTATCACTGGAAGAATGTTTGGAGTTGATTTAGAAACCTCCCTTAATAAGTCAATATCTATTTTGTGTTCAACATCTCTGAGAAGGAAATACAGTCACAATGGATGAGCTAAAACAGAAGTCAGTACTAAATTGATAAAGGAGCTTTTGTGCGGTGGGCTTCCTACTTGAGAAAAGTTATTGAAAACATGACAGAGGCACCAATTACACTGAAACATCCATTGCAAAGCAACTGTTTGAATTTTATTTGCTGACACGATATGAGGACTTGTTGCAACACACTGACATCTGTGGGTGTTTAAACATACTTGGTCTGCTGAGCTAGCATGGGAATTAGTTTCAATGTTTTCCAACATCTGTGAGTATTTAAATGTGCTTATTGTGTTTATAAATCTTTGCCTGTGTACTTCACAAACAAAACATTGGTTTGGTTGACAAAGCAAATGTAAGAAGAGAATGAGACAGTTCTGATGACAGAGATTTGTTATGCAGTAATGCAATTTGTCATTTAAACATAAAATGTTATCAAATACTGAATTTAGAAAACAAGAATAGGATGTGCAGAAGATCTTTAACCAGGAAACATCTCTTCTGACTTAGACATATGGGTGGCTTTTACAGGATCAGTCCTTATTGCTTACTTCATTCCTCATTTCCTAACCTCTCCTGCAACCTGCTAACTGGAACCTTCCAAATCTTCAAGAGTGGAAGGAATGATAAGGAAGCATTATTGTAGTAGCAATCATGTTTAACACCAGCTATCTCCATTACAATTTGATAGAGTTAAGCAGGCCTAAAACAAAGTCCTAAAACTAGGTGCATTATGCTGACTTTGAGATTATTAGGCTTTATGGGCAAAACATATATGGAGTTACACTGTTTCAGCACAGCAATGCTCTGAACACAAAGTGTGATACTTGCAATGCCTTTCCCAGAAGTCACTGTAATCTGCCAGGAGTTGCAACTCAAGTCAGCCTCAGAAGGCTCTGTGTTTAGCTCCTCACGGCAGCACCCTCTCCTGGCCAGCCATTGATGTTAGATGCCAAACATCATTGATGTTGTCTCCCTTTTATGGTCCCACCAGGTTGATATCCATCTACTTTCTACATCACCTCCTCCAAATACCCTCATACTCCTGTTGAAGAAAACTGGTTGTGGTAAAATTGACTTTTGAGACCTGGAGCTCTCGTGACTGTAACATCATCAGTCTGCGTCCCCTATGCAGTACATCCAGAGAGGTACATATATGCCTTCAGGAAGTGTGACTGCTAGTTGTGTTTTGTCATATATGTCCCAAAACTATCTCTTTCACACTTCAAAAAAGGACAGTAAGTGTCTTCATTTTCTTCAGCTAACAGTGAATGAAAGTGTATACCCAGAGTGCCTGGTGGAGAAGCCAGGAAGCAGGTTGATAATTTGGTCACTATGTGAATGAGTGACAGACAGTAGTAGGTAAGGAGGTAGGATGAGTACATACCCTGCTTATTTAGAAAGTGTTTCTCTCCTACAGTTCCTTAACTGTCAAGTTTGGAAAAACAGAGGTGGCTAAAAAAGTAATGCCATGGTCTGTCTAGCAATTTCAGACATAGTAATTTTGTTTCTCTTTTTTACATAGGCTGAGAAGAACTGATTGACATATTTTTTTCCCTGAGTTTTGCGGTATATGCAGATCAGGAGAAGTGGAAAGAACAGCTGTAATTCTAAGACTATTTTATGAAAGGAAGTTCATGAGTACATAAAAAGTGATAGTATTATGGAAACTAGCAGCACGGAAAAAGTGGAAAAAGTTTTGGAATTGTAGAGAGCATGTCATGAGACCATGTTGCAGCCCTGATTTCAGCTAGCATCTAAGGAAATTGTTAAAGATCACTGCCTATCCCTCTGCAAATCAGGGACTTGAAGCTTCATAAGGTGACTTTCATTGTAACTAAAAGATGTGATTCAATGGGTGTCAGAATGCATTTCTTCATAAATAGATTACCTGTATCACTAGTCTATGTTGCTCTCATTTCAGCTGCCTTCCATTTTTTGTGCTTGTCTCCTTGCTTCTGTATCAGGACGGACGTTTATAGATGATACTAGCAGACTGCCTCCTGGTTTCTATGGGTTTTTTATTCATACAATTCTATCATTTGTCCTTAGTTTCAATCATTCCAGTGTCATATCCAGTAAAAGTTTATTGAATTATGCTGCAGTACATTAGGATAGTGTTCTCCTGCTGTGTGACTAAGTGCATGATAAAGATACCTTTAATAGCCCTGAATTCTGGCCTTTACTGGAACATAAGCTGTTGGAAGTTCTTTGCATTCACTCATGAGTTTCTTGTATTCACTCTGTGATAAAATTTATTGTTGAAGTGATATTTTGATGCTGACAGAAAAATATTGTTAACTTGTTCTGAGTCTTTTTATATTTTGCTTTCAGCATAGAAATTCCTGAATCTCAATCATTATTTCTCATTTGAAAACCAATTTTTTGATGATGATGATGATGACTGTTAAAATTCCAGGACAGTGATTTTTCCTTTCCTCTTTGGAATGTACAGAAGATTTTGTGGACACTATCCCAGGTAGGTACCAGAGAAAGTGACAGCTAGGGAAGGTTCAGCTTAATTTATAAGCAATCCAGGAGATTGGTGATGATAACTGACGAAGCTGTCCTTTACTTCTAGAGTTAGGAAACAAAGCAGTAATTTCTTTTCCTTGGTAGAGAAGTGAAGGAGGAATTTGTGTAGAGATATATGCATAGATATATAGAAGTACCTAAAAAGACCTCCTGAATTTTCAGCTTTCTATGTGTCTAATACCACATTTAATCACAACTCAACAAAGTAAAGGTCTGAAGTGCCATATTATGTATGCATCCACAAAAGAGAGAGATAAAAGTAGAGAATCACTCATGCCTCAAAAATTCTATTAGAAGTTATATATTGAGGAAAAAAGCAGAAAGCAGTAAATGCCCTTTTTATGAAAATTACATTTACCTAAACTGTCAGAAGAAATCAGGAACAATTTAAATAAAACATTACCTCATGAGGAAACACAGACAGTAATTGATGATCTCATTTCTGTAAAACATCAAGTCTGGATGGGATTAGTATTGAATACCCCCCAAAATATAGTGATATAATTTTCCCTTCTCACAATATATATTCACACTGTTCTATAAAATGAGTATTTTCTTCCTTGTTCAGAGGCATATCTACAACTTTAATTGCATTGCATATACTCTCAGAACATTGCAGTGGGAATATTTCAATGCTTTCCAAATGAAAATATATCACACTAAAAGAAAAAAAAATGTATTAAAGGGATTTTTCCTCATGTTGTACATAATGTTGTTGAAAAGATACTTGCAAAAGATTGTCTGTGTGGTGCCTGCAGCCATTTGGCCTGTGAAACAAGGTTGCTTACACTAAGCTGAGATGCTCTTACTGTGTCACAGGTGACTTCGTGAAGTATCACCTTGGGTTCCCTGGAAAGGGGCAAGCACAAGCCATAATGTTACTTGTGTTTTGTGTTAAAATGTAGCTGTAGCAGAGGTTTTCTGAATGGCTGTAATAATAATTATGACTAGCAGTGACAGTCACAACTTATGGACAGTCAGTGGAGACATAGATAGAGAGAACCTTAAATATAAAACTCAGTCAATAAAAAAAAACAGTCCAGTTTGACTCCTTCCCCTTAGTTTGAGGATTGTTTTATATCCCTTCTATCTGCTTCCCCATCTGTCTCCCAGGTATTTGAGGGAGTTCCATTGTCCTCAGCACTGAGTAACTGTCCTTGTTAGCCCCCATATATTGGGTCTGGCTGAGCTGGAGTTCATTTCCACACAGAAGCCCTCACAGTGCTGAGCTTTGCATTGGTAGCTAGAAGGGTGCTGATGACACACCAATGTTCTCGCTACTGCTGAGCAGCACTGACACAGGATCAGCATTGACACAGCATCAGCACTGTAACATCCCTTCCCCAATCGAGGGCAAGATCCTGGGAGGGGACGCAGCCAGGCCAGCCAACCCAAATTAACTGGAGGGTTATTCCATACCGTATGATGTCAGCTCAGATACAAGAGCTAAGGAAAGGAGCAGGAAGGGGCATCATTTATTGTTTCCAATGGCTGCCTGCTAAGAAACCATTACATGTGCTGATACCCTGCTTCTTGGGAAGTGGCCGGACATCACTGCCAAAGGGAAGTAGAGAATAAACTTTATTATTTTTTGTTTTGCTTTTGCATGTACAAGCTTATTTTTTTTTCTTTTTTGCTTTAGTAAACTGCCTTATCCCAACCCATGAGTCGTTTTCCATCTTTTTACCTCTCCCCTTTTCCAACAGGGAAGGGGAGTGATAGGGGCCTGGGTGAGCACATGATGGCCAGCCAAGGTCAACTCAATGTCACATATCAGATAGACATACAGGTGCTCCTGCACTGCTATGGAGAGATGTTATTAGAAGTTGCATCACTTTAGGGAACTGTGTTTTGTTTATTTATTTTGTTTTAATAGCATAATATTTTTTTTGCAGAGATTATTAGTTAATTCAGATCTCACAGACCACTCCCCAGGATGTCTGTATTATGGCTGGAGGCTCATGCTGACAAACTGGGTTTCTGGTGTGGAAAGGTCAGAGTTCCCATCACAGAGAAGAGGTGAGCTGCCCTGCTACCCCTGAGTACTCACACCTACTACTACTCTGACCAGGCTCAACCAGACATGGCAGGCACAACCTGTGAAGCAGGTGACAGGCTACTGGGAGGAATTTGGTGTGCTCTGTTTTGCCCAGGAGAGAAGACCATCAGGAAGCATAAAAAAGTGCTGTTTCAGATGACACATTCTGTGACCATTGAAAGAGAGAGTTGTGAGAAGGAGGTGTAGGGGCTTAGGAAAATGCTAGAGCAGAAAATGCTAGAGCAAGAAATGATTGTAGTACCTATCTGCAGTAGTGAGTGTTTTGGTAACAGAAAATGGGGTATGGAATAAGGGAAAGAAGGCTTAAGTGTGTCTGAGTGTGGTCTCAAGGTGTGACTGCTATGTTTTTCCTGTTTGTGGAATAACTTGACCATCTATGTGTTGTGAGTAAGAGTTTGAAGTATCAATAATTCCTTGGTTTTGATCTTATCTTTCACATGTGTGACCTCCACCTAAAGCCTGTTCAATATATCATGCTCCCATCCATCAATCTTTTGACACTAAGAAGGAAGAGTTTTCATAATCACCTACTGAAAGCAAAGTTAGAAGGAGAATATGTCTTTCTTAAATTCAAAGTGGTCTTACAACTTTTCTATTATCCTTAAGAATGAAGGACCTCAGATAGAGGACCTGCTCTTTCAAAAGTAAGAAAGGAAGCATGGGAGTAGGATATCATAGAAACTTTTGACCAGGTGTTGTCCTGAAGTAGAACAGAGCAGGAAGTTTACCATAAGAAATCCAAAGTTTTTACAGGGACCCTATTTACACTAGTTTTCTTCAGTCTTCAATAGGAAGGGTAGATATTGCCAGAGTTCATTCAGTTCTGAAGCACCCAAAAAAGTGACTGAGAGACTCCAATTATATGGGGACCATTAGGCATGTTATTTACCTGCCTAAAATTAAGCAAGATGAACTGAAACATAATCAATTAAAAATATGAGGTATCCTTTGACAACACAAGAGTGGAGATGGCCAACTACCTTCCTGGTACTGATTTTGGCAGGAAAACAGAGAGCAACAGCTGTTGGAGCCCTGCTCTGCTACCTGAACAGTATTGACAGCATGTGTTGAGCCCTGCCTTAACCCAATAACTGGATTCTGTTGGTGACTGTGCAGAGAATGATACCCTTTATGGAGACACCAATGCTTCTTGGTGGCAAATAATGCCTTACTCATGGCTGAAGATTTACACAGCTGATATGTTCTGATTATCATTTTCCCCTTTTCAGGTTTGACTGACTGTTTCCTAGCCTGCAGTGTGGGGTGGGAAATATAAAATATGACCGATGGTCCTGGAGAAAGTGCAGTGTCCTCTATGGACTATAAATCAAAGGGAATATAAATTCCTCTGGTTTTTTGTTTGTAGCTTTTTGTTCTTCTTTCTATGTACAGAATTTCTTCTGTAGCCAGCAAGAAATGATTCAAAGAACCACATGCTTTTAGTAGCAAAAGAACTTCCAGTGTGCCTTTGATTTTCTTTTTCTTTTTTTTTCCTGTTCAGCAAGAGGTTTAATAATTGGATGTTTTATCTGTTTGCTTTGTATATAACTTTTTCACCTCTATTCATTCCTATTATAATTCCAGTGGTTTGATGTATGAGGTGTTTTCCATACAACCTGCAGCTCAGTGACCTGAAAGGTAATAGATTCAGAGCTCTTGACTCTATCTGAACTGTTGTACACAATGAACTACTTGTCATAGGCATCACATCCCTCTGCGATCTTAGCCATGCCATGGGAACATTTCATGAAGTATGCAGCAGAATAGAAGGGTACTGAGGATGATTTGAATTGCCTCTGCCATTTAATGGACACATTTTTAAAGTATTTTAAGCATTTGGTCACATCTAGTATCAAATAACATAAAATCACAGACTATCCAAATGAACAAGGATAGTTACTGAGAGCCTCATCCTCATATGTTGCAGTATTATCTGCTATCAGCCTGCGCCTACATGGAATGCAAATAAAGAGATCATTTGCGCATTCAACTCTTTAACTGGGTTATGCTCATGAATCCAGAGGTACAACAGGTATATTCTCATAGATCTGACTTGAGATTCAAACAGGGTTATGCAAGCAACACACATGCACAGACTTACCGAGTCAGGGAATGGCTACAGCATTGCCGCAGCCTGGGAAAACTGAAAGCTGTGATGAGCACAAACCTTGAAACAGTCAAGCGGATTGGACACATCTGAAATCAGTCTTGCTTTCTCCAGAGAGCTTAGCTAATCCTTGTCCTAGGCCAATGACTATCCTATTTAAGCAGCAGACACAGTCATTTTGGAGTCCCTGAGGCTGGCAGTACTGATAGTTACTGTTGCCATTGTTTGTTCTGCAATATCCCAAGGCAGTCATTGCACTGGGTTCTGCCTACAGCCTCTGAAGTTACAGGCTTGGTTTCTTTCACCATCTTCTCTAAGCTAAAGCAGATTTCATCCAGAAGCTAAGTATTTATAAACCAGCAGTGAATTTCACATAAACTTAAGCAAGAAATTATACATATCCAGGCTGTACTGGATACATAGACAAAGTTAACATACCATTTCCTAATATTTAATTTTAAGATACTGAAGTTCCATTAAAGAACAACATAAGAAAGAGAAGGTATACCTGGAAAACAAAAACATTACTTCTGTTTTCCCCACATGGCTTTTCAGCAAGGGACTTGGTAATATTGTTGTAATCTATCACTCACCAAATGTGCACTGCACACCAATAAAACTTTATTACCTTGCATACAGACAAGCTGATGAAACTTGAAATGTCAAGGCATACATTAGGTTGGAGACTATTCACTATGGTCTCCTATGCTCTCTTCTTCTCCCATATGCCTGCCTCTCAAGGCACTCTTCTGCCTTGGCCCTACAGCATCCACTTGAGCTTTGCTGAAGCAGGAAGTTACAATAACCCTGTAATTTCAAACAGCAGGAATTTGGGGAAAAGCCTGCAGTAAGGGAGAGGTGAATTGGTCTCTGAGTATGCCAGTAAGTCTCACTGATCTTCAGATACAGTATAATTAGTCTTGCACCTTGGTGTGAAAGATGATCTTCCCAACTTACACTATGAACTGGAATTGAATATACTCTGCCCCTCCCTCTCCATCACCCTCCAATGTCCGCCAGGCCTCCTCTGCCAAATGCTAGGCAAAACATCTTCTCTGCCTCCTTGACTTACCAGTTTTCAGCTGATGGACACAGAATGAGGGTGACCAGCAGAGATGCTGAGGGTGTTCATGGTGCACCTTCTTGCACCCTCCACAGTCCTGTGTAAATGAGTAAGATACCAATGACAAACTAGCTTGGGAAGTGTCTGCCTCCTGGATGTTTAACTGGGGAAAAGAGGGTTCACAGAAGAGAGTTGAATAGACTCGTGACCTTCCATGCTCCAGCTGCTGCTGCTACAGAGTTCTGCTGCTCTTCTGCAACAATTTGCGCATCTCAAGCAAATGGTGGAATGGGATAAGAAACAGCTATTCCTCATAAGATGCCCTTACTTTCCCATATTATTATTTTGACCAGCTGATCTCCACAGTTGAAGCCATGGCAGACAAGTCTGCTTAGGCAGAGGTTACCCTTGAGACAGCTAAATCTGTACTTCTTGAGCAGCAGTGACCAGCTTGCCCAGAAAGTGTTCTGCCAGGTGGCAGGAAACAGTTAATTGGTTCAGCCTCTGACTTTCAGTATCTACAGACATTATGCATTTCAATCCTTTTAACAGCTGAATTCTGGTGCCCTGAAAGCTAGTCCTGTTAATACATAGTGTAAACCACTAATGGGATTGGCTTTGAGGGTCTTGGTGGGAGAGCTTTGACTGGGCCCCAGAGACACAGACATTTCTTTCTATGATGATAAACTGGAGGAGTTCTCAAAAAATATTCTAGAAGAATTGGGCTTAAGTGCTCTCTAATGTTTATGTACTTTTAAGAAAAGGACCAAAAAAGTATGTGACATGGGACTGAGAAGAGTGTTTTGCTTCCATTACAGTAGTGAATGGAATAAATGTTAACTTTCCCCTGCTTTATTTATTTTTTGTAGATACAACATCAAACCACCAGAGCTTCTGCACTGCCTTTGTTTATCTGCCATTGTGAGAAGTGCAGTGCTTTCAGAGTGGGGTCGAGCTGGGATGATCAATGACAGAGAGTACTGCGCTCTCTTCTCCTCCCTGCCTGAAGTCTGCCTTTTGCCACCTACAACTGCTGCTTGAGACCATCTGAAGTTCGGTTTGAGACACTTTTATTTTTGGCTTAGAAACATGTTTATTCTGAAAGCAAGTATGATCTTATCAGTTTTCAAGCTATAGCAGATAATAGAGGCTCTGTACTGCAGAAATAGTAGAAAATATAGGAAAATACAGGATTTAGATAACTAAAATTAATAGTATACATTCAGTACATCTCCTATACCCTAACATCTATGGCTTCTTAAGTCAGCCTTCAGTCTTTGTATGTAGTACATGACATTGCACTAGCAGATGCAGCAATCTTGTTTCCAGACACTCAAATACCTGTGTCTTGTGGGGCTGTGTCTGAAATGCAGATGTTTTGTCCTGTCCTGTTATCATCAGTGTCTGTAAGGCAGCAATACTGTATCTAGAGTAGATGGATGTCACTTAGCTACACATGTTTTATGGGAACACAGTGGTTCCTTGGGCTGTCACCACTCAATCCAGCTGTCTCAGAGTCTTTGCCTTTGCTCTGGAATAAGAAACAACCTAAGACTGCCTCTGCAGTACAAATAGCAAAGTGAAGTGGAAATACTCAAGCAAGACATCATAAAAACTAAGCAATTATAAAAGATAATGCATTACTAGGAAATACTTCAAGGCATAAACAACTCAGGATTCATATTTCTCAAATATTTACATTCTAATTATCCCACTTGCAACCTCTCATTTGTGCTTACCTGATCATTTCTTTTACACAAGGGAGAAATGGATAAAGCGATGGTCTCTGGGCTGCTTTTCTGCTCAGTCTCAGAGTCACTGGTGAATCTGACACTATGAATATATCCATCAATACTATAACAGAGCCTGTAGTACAGCTCTTTCATGACTGGCTCTAAAGCACAGAGAGGACAGGTAAAAGACACCTTTTTCTTAATGTAGTAACATTTCAATAACTTAATCAAAGCCACTGAGGAAAAATGCCCTTCAGAAAGTTCATGTAATTGCAAAACTCTATCATTAACCTGAACCTTTATCTCAGAGCTCATAAGAAAAAGAAAAATCTGGCAACATACTTGCACTGATTCTTTCAAAGACTAACTGGCAGCAGTAGAAGCTTGCTATTCAAAGCCCAGTATTTCTGATTTGCCAGAGGCCAGGAAAAGCAAAATGCTTCTGAGGATGTGAAGGGTCACTGGGGTAAAATAAGAAAAGGAAAAAAGACAGCAGGAGTCTCTAAAGGGACTGCAATCTGAAAGTGGTGAGTCTGCTCACAAGATTTATTAGCTGTTGACCTCCTTTTGCCACTTAGGCTACAATGTGATGACACTCTGACGGCAGTGGAGAGAAGCCACTTTTCCTCAATGATGCTGACCTAGAGAATTAGGATCATGAACCAGTCTCACAAGCATGCCTTATAAAACCATTCATGGCAATTGCATTGCCACCTGCTCCCCTGCTATTTAGTACATCAAGGACAGTTGTCAATTCTTCAAAAGTCAAAATAATTTCAGATCTTGCAGCTGTTTCCAGCCTTCAGGGAATAAATGCAAATAAAATGTCGATGTGATTTTTCTGAACTGTATGATCTCATTTTAAGTGATTTTTTTTTTAATTGGGAAATTCACCATATCGTCACTTAATTTAGAAGTTTTAAAAATTACTGAAGATGGAGCAGTATAAGCGGATCTGGGAAGGAATGAGTCTCTGGATTTTTACAGAAATCTGGCAAAAGGTGCACCTTATATTGGGAATGGGGCAAAGGCATGCCCACCCTGCTTTTCAACCAGTTGGGACCAGATCACAGACCCTTATGCAAATAGCCTGCCCTCTTGTCTTTTACCCAAGAACAACCTATAACCAGATTTACATAGCAATGTGATACCAAAAAGATTAATGAAAACCCTCTTATTGACTTTTTGCTAGATTTGAGAAAGCAACAGACTTTTTTTAACTTGTTGACATCTTCCCACTGGTTTAATTTTTGGGGGAACAAAAAATTAAAAGTTTGGGGGAACAAAAAATTAAAAGTTTGGGAAATCTGATATAAAAATGGAAGCCCTTCAACTGAACCATCAACTGTTTCACCTCATGATCATGCCAGTCCTTAAAACATGATAATAAAATACTTGACTTTAAAATTAAAATATTATTTTGACATGAAAATAAAAGTATAAATTGTTCCATTGGAAAATATCTAAATAGATGAAGTTTTCTCATCCTTTTCTTTTTTCCACACATTCTACTTCCCATTCTAGAAGGGCAGAAACTTCCCAAAATTCACAAAAAAAAATGCAATCACCTGAAACTACTGATTTAGGTGAATTTATTCTTCATTCTCAAATTCACTGGTCTTCAATCTAGACAGAGATTAGGCTACCAGATTACTTTTTTTTCGGGTTTCATTTCTTTCTGTAATTATTTTATTCCCTGTAGTGTCACTAGAAAATCAAAAATAAAAACATGTACTCTAGTTTTCCTTTTTCTTACACATTCCACATGATAAAAAGGAATGCAAGATTGTGCCTAATTACAGTATTAGGGAGGAAAAGCCTTTTAAAAATGGTATTTAAACACCTGGATTTTTCGAGGGCAAAATTAAACTAGAGAATATTTTTGCATACTTGTTGAAGTCACCATATATAATGGAACCTTCCAGTCAAAATAATTCAAATAGCTATGAAGAACATAGTTTGACTTGTTTCACTGAAAAGTGACAACAGTTCAACAGCTTTACAATTCAGTGTAAATAAGATCAAATAACTTGGTCTAGCAGCAAACAAGAGAGAGGTACAGAGTGAAGTTGTAAGTGTGTCGGCATTTTCACTTACTACACAACAAACCCACCTCTATAATTACAACATTACTGGTCAATTAAGTATTGCTAAGGAAAAAGAAATCCAGAAATTGTGAAAATGTAAGCTCTGAGCCTTGCTGCTTTGAGAAAAAAGTGCAAACAAAGTTAAGTAATATTTTTTATAGAGAGTCTTCACTTTCAGAAATTATGCAATGGAATATGAATTGGACTTCTCATTCTTTCAAGAGAAGAAAAAAAGAATCTTCCTGAGTCCTTAATATAGACATAGGCTTTAAAATGAACCATTCTTACTGAAAGAGCCTGCTAGATGATATGAGCTACAAGCAGAAGAGGCTTTTCTCCTCCAGCTGTTATTAGATGATGTCTGAGGATTGCCGTGTAACTCTGAAGCAACAAGACCAGTGCGGGACATTGGCTGCACCCTGGGGTGGCAAAGATGCAGGGAACTCACCTTTGACTGCCTTTCTCTTCTTGTTTCCCTCCTCCATGGATAAGAAACCTGAGATTCACTTCCCCTCACATTATAGTTCCCCTCACTGACTCTTCCATCTCCCTATGCTCTTCACCTTCACCACCTCTGGGCAAGAGGTGTATCAATAAATGCAGGAACAAGAGGGCAGGGACAAGATCTACCAGGTACCTTTCCCCCTTTTCCAAGTGTGAGAAGAGGAAACCCTTCTCCACCTCCCCTGTTCCACAGTCTGAGCCCCACAGTGAGGAAACTAACCATAAAACCAAAGCATCCTCATGGAGGAAATTGCACTGTTGCCAACTCGCGTGGTTATATTGTAATTTCACAACTTCAGAGTAGTTCTCACAACTGCAGCTCCTGGAATCAAGATCTTACAGTAGATCCTACTTTTCAATTTTAAAGGAAGTCTTTATATTTTCTGGTTATGAAGAAGAAAGCCTTCCTGTGTGAAGTGAGTCCAAGGTAAGGAACCAGAAGGCTAATAAAAAGAAAACTCTAAAGCATGACTATTATTATTTAATCATCATATAGAGGAGGAGAAGAGTGTGACTCATGGGTTTTAAATATTTTTAAGGATGGGAACAGTTAAAGGGGAGAAGCAGAATATCTTGCTTTTTTCTGAATGTTGCAGTTACTGTTTAAGTGACAGAATTAATTAACCATATTTGGGGATAGCAGGATTCATTCTGCATGTGAAAGGGTTGTGACTCCAGAGGACAAAAAGTGTTTTGAAGAAAGAAGTTAAGGAAAAGGCAAAAAGAACAAGGTCATACAACTTATTTTGTAATTTTCGTTTCAAAAAGAGCAAATTCAGGTCTGCACTTTCATTAGGAGTGTACACAATACACAGGTTCATTAGTGACTATAAGAATGCTATTTGTCTGGATTAGGGAATGTTTCTCTGTCAGAATCAACATTTTTACAGGCTTTTGGGTTTTGTCATTTACAACTTAGGTATTTTCCACTCCTAAGATAATTTCCTGCAGAGGAAATGTTATTGTTTTCATTCAAGTAGCATTTTTTAGCAATTGTTATTGTTTCCCATCAGCAATTCTGTGTTTTGGTATGGATTCAAATTGTCTGCTCTAAATTCCATCTTTGCTGCACTTTCTCTAGCATTGCTTATGAGATAGCAATTTCACAGCCCATAATCTGGAAAGATTAGAATAGAATATACATAACAGTTTGTGCTGCATTTATATCAAATTACAGGTGATAACACTGCTTCTTCTGTTCATTATGATCATCTGGTACAAAGAGATTTCCTTAATTTCACAGGCTTGCATGATTTTAGTGGTGTATCAGTGTTGAAATATTGAAAACCTATAGCTTTAAACACCATATTTTTGCTATGGTTTGTGTAGATTGTGCGTCTTATCTCTACCTATAAACCTCTGTGTAACCCACATAGATCTTGGGGAGGACTACCACGATGATGGCACCCCCAGAAGCCAATATTATCCCCTCAAATCTAATCCCTTTGTTTGAAATTAAATATATGTGAGAAATAACCATAATACAGTTCTAGATAACAATGAATGACTTTGAAATGCATTCCAGTGTTCTCTGGAGACAGTGTTGCATGTCCCTGGTGCAAATAAAACCAGTCATGGTATTTAAAGAAGTTTTTGTTATGTTTATCTGTGTAAGTGGGCTTGAAGCACTTCAATGTTTGAAAAAAAAAATCCCAATTTTTTATAATGTCACAGTGAAGTTTACAATGGTGAGATTGTACAACAATCACAGATTGTACTATATACCTCTATCTAGGGTCCAAAACCATCATCACAAATCCTGTGTCCTGTTGCTCCAGTCTGTCCTGGCACTTGTGTGAATATTTTTCCACCAAAAGGGGACGAAAATTATTGTCACATGCAAAACCAATTCCTGTGTGGTGTAAATCACTGCAAGTCCAATGAAGTCACTCTGGATTTGTATATGGCCAGTACAGAAAGGCACTTAATGAGAAGCTTGTAGACCAGTTCTTTACTGAATAGCACAATTCTACCTGATATGGCATGTAACTCCTTTAGGAGCATGTAGCTCCTTTAGAGCTTTGGCTAGCAAAACATGTCAAGTTTCCAAATGAAAAAGAATGTAATTGGAGGCCTCAGTTCCATAAGCAGAGGAGATCTTCAATGATTTAGGGCCATGACTCATTGTCATAAGGGAAAGGTTTTCAGGAAAATGTAACAGATCACTTCAGATACTTCACACTCTACTTATATATTTTAACTGAGCTGATGAATTTCTCTTACCTAGCAAGGCATCTTAACTAATTGGTCCACTATTGAAAATGGCAGCATGACATAAGTCATTTCCCTTGCTGCTGGCCCTAGAAAATATCATGGTAAATGACATTTTTGCTCCTGTTTAATCTCCTACTCAATTATTTGTTACCTAATTTAGCTCATCACCAAGAAAGAGAAAACTCAGCTTTTTGCATTTAATGGAAATACCGTTTTCTCCACACAGGTATTCCCACAAGCTGCACATCTTTCCAAAGAGATACACTTGTATGGTTCACCCTGAAGTCATGGCAGAGGACAAAATTTCAGGAAATTAAATCATGTGCATACAGAAGTTAGCTGAATCTGGAGCCTGTCCAGAGCTTTTAGTCAAGCTGGCAGTTCCTTGCCTTAGCCATTGCTGCTGAGGCTTCCAGACCAAGCTTATAATTAACTGTCAAAAACTAAACAGAATTAAAATATAACTCAAAGCAAAAAATTACTTAAATATATGCCCAGAGTTTTCTTATGTTTTGGAAACTATGACTCAGGTAAATTTCCTCAAGCCTATTACTAAAGAGAAGAAATTTCATCTCCATTCATACAGATAAATTTAAGTAACCAAGGTCACAACTCCTGAAGCGTCACTTGTAACAGGTGCTTTAGGCTCTTCCATTTCAGCCCTACCCATAAACAGCACCTAACACCTGCTTGCTGAGTGGTAGGGCCCCCTGTTATATAACGGGCATTAACAAACACCTGTGTTTCTCTGGTTTTGGTACTTGTCCACTAATCTCTCCTTGTTTTAAAAGAAGAGCAACCTTATACTTCCAGTTTTCCTAAGAGAGTCTTAGTGAAAATACCCACTGTATTGTGTTCTCAAGGGAGAGTAGTTATTTATGGGATGCAAGCACCTTTGTTTCCTAAGGTATTGTAATCTGAGAAGATGCTACAATACAAATTTTATCCTTTCTGTAAGATGTTACACAAGATTTGCATATTTTAAAATTTACATTCTAAAAATGTACTGCAAGCAAGAATATGTATATATTCTTCTTAAAGAGACAGTGTGCTACACAAATAGATAAACTAAAATAAAGACATAGCTACAACATAATTCAAGAAGTTTTTCATGGAAACCTGAACACAAATTTCCTAAGAAGTAAAATATGAACTCTTACTCTATACCAGCAATGTTCCAAAACCAAGGGACATTTGTATTTTTTTAACTTTGAAAAGAATTCCAAATAGAAAAAATATATACTTTTCCCAATTTGCCATCATTATGCAGCTTTCTCACAGCTTTTTCTTCTGTCTCTACCCATGCATTTTCTTTGGGTTTTTTAATGGTTCCCTCAGGGCAGGACCAATTATTTATGACATACTTCTCCATGTAAAATTTATTTGGGAAAACTGTTCCTATGGAAACCACTGTTTTCAAACAGGTCTGTATTAACTTCAAACAATGTTATTGCATCTACAATAGAGAATACATCTTTTATTATCAGGCATATTCGAATGACTTTGACAACCAAATAAATTGCACAGAGGAACAAAATGAGTTATATTCTGTGATATGATCAAGTGGGTATTCAGCTGTCATCTGGTCAGTGCAGGGAATTAGTGTAACTCTGTTCATTTTTCCGAAGTCCAATTTGAAGGCCTCAAAATTTCAAAACCAAGCTTTTAAAAATATCAGTCAAAAGCCAGCACTGGAATGCCATGGAAGACCAGCGAGTGCCTTAGGTACAAATAAAATACTGAAGTATTTTATTTCAGAAATGACATATTTCATGTGTATGACATACCTACACTGCAAGGCTCTGGCACTAGAAACAGATTGACAGGTCAGGATGCTACAGACACTTGATTTCTGTGGCTTCAGGATCAAGCTCTTATAATTATGTTTTGTCTTTGTGGTGTTTGCTCTCTCCTCACTTTACCTCCTATTTATCTGGTCTTTGCAGTCCTCCAGACAAAATGAAGCATGGAGGAGCTACAACACAGCTCACTTGAGCAGTTTTCTAATGAAAAAGGAAAATAATAATTTTCATCTGCCTGAACAAACAATTTACCGTTAAAATAAAAGTAATTTAAGAACCTACTTCATTAATTGCCTTGGAGGCATTATTAGATTTCTAGAACCATAATACCTGATAGTAATCTTGTCAGGAAGCTGGCACAGTAGGTCTCATCGCAACATCCTAGTCTTCCAGTTTGGACTCCTTCTTTGGTCCTGTGCAGAAGTTAATGTTGTTAATACTAAAGTCCCTGTTAGCTGACTTTGCACAGGCAGGCTCGCAGTACTTGTTTGTTATGAGTCATCTTCTTCAGGGGAATTTGGAAAAAATAACTTCCATACATTCTGTGTGCTCAAGTGGCCTTCACTTATTTAAATGATTAGCCAAGAGTGCTTTATTTTTTAAAAGGAACTAATTCAGCCAGGGACTGAGTAAACTCCAAGGCCACAATATATGAAGGAAATAAATTGTGAATTCAAGCTGGAGAGTTTTCACAGTCGAAGATAAGCTGGCTTCAGGAGTATCAGGAGAAAAAAAGAAAGCAAACAAAAAAAACACAAAAAAAAAAACAGAACCCCAAAACCAACAAATCTTTGCTATGCTGGTGCTCCAGTGTATATTGTCACATGTGTGTGAAAGGAGAAATGTGTATTAAACTATTTGTCTGTTAAAATCCAAAATGCAACATTGCCAACACGAGAATTAAAAAAAATAGTGAACTAGATCACCCAAAAACACTGACTACTCATTATTTGTATGCTGATCTCATGAGATTGGTTGCAATTGCTCAGGATTTGGGGTATTTACAAAGAATTACTTTCAACCTCCTTTTTATGTCATAGAAGTTCCATACTGGTACTAACCTGTCAAAGAACTGTTGTTGACAAAAATGTTCATGCAGCTGGTGACTCAAGTCATCACACGGGACATTTGGTAGATTAGTAGTAGTCTTTCTACACAGCCCTAGAAAAAAAGGAGCCCAAATGGTCCTAAAAACATTTTCAGAATTGCCTAAGCTCAGGCAAATAGTGTTAAAATTGGCCTGTGTTTCAGATCTGAAGACGTTTTCCAGTGGCTGGGAAATAACTTTTAAATAACTTTTAAAAAGGTAATTAAAGAATATCCTATATATAATGCAATAAATAAAAAAAATAATTTTGCAAGTAGTCAAAGCAATTTCTATCCCCGGGGGCAATGGAGAAGGTCCTACACCAGTAGAAACAGCTGGGGACTGTTCACTCTGTAGGGAAATGGGAAAAGTCTCTGCCTAGATGTATGGGTGGTCTTTTTTGTTTTCCTGTGTTGCTTTTAAAAACAGAATTATTTGACCTGTAGGGTCAGTGCATTTGCTCACACTCACCTTTTGTGCAGCCTGAACTGACTCCATCTGGTTCCGGCTTGTGGATTGGATTCAGCTACCTTATTGGTACTGAATACCATGGTGTTTCACTGAGCTGCTGGAGGCAGCATGTCTTCTGTGCTGCAGACTGGTTTCCTGGGATTTGTCTCTTCATTTTTGGGAAGAACTTACTTGTCTATTTCAGTATGAGAATGCAACACACATTGATTTCTTTTTCACACTCTAATCCCACAAACAAGAAGCTAAAAGATCTAAATGGATGAAACACATGAATTTCTATCCCCATATCATCATAATCTTCACCTTTTAACTTCTTACAGACTGCTGATCTCCCTCTCAAGTGAAAAAAAAAAAAAAAGGAAAAACCTGTTTATTTACTTTACTGGAAGAAGATCTATAGTGACCTGCAGGCCCATAACTGAATTAATCTCTTCAATTTATATTCCCAGTGGTGGCAGCTTCTTTGATTTTGATTGTATTTTCTAATTTTCCAAAAGCTGATCCACTATGTCCCTATGAGAATCTTTACTTTCAACCCTTTGTGACAATGCTGGAAAATATAACAGCTCAGCACCCAGAAGGCAGGTGGACTAACTTTTATAATTAATTATATATATTCTTACACTAAGGATCATTGTGTAACTAATAATTTTTAATATTTACTGTGTGAGAACTTCCTGAGTCAGACTCTCAGTTACATGGAAACTGGAAGAAAAAACATATTTGAATATGTATACATTGCATAACAAAAACAACCAAAAAAGGCATTTTTGTTTATCTTCTAGGTGTGATCGTAAGACGTAGAAATGAGGAGTGTTTGCAAAACCAGGGCTCTGAAATTTGCTGAAGACAGGAGATTTTCAGAAAAGCCAATGACTCTATACTTCTTGTGTTGTTTGATGTGATATTTATTGTTTTTTTCCCAAGTCAGTACAGGGTATTTCTGAAAAACTCACTCAACCTACTTCAGGTGATTTATATTCTCATTAAAAAAAAGAAAAAAAAACAGCTTAAAGAAAATGGAGGTTTGAGAGTCTAAACATAATTTTTAATCCCTAAGTGCAACATCAGGTGTTGTAGTTGTTTGGTTGCCAAACCTCGCACTGCTACCACTTAAAGAAGAAGAAGAACATTTTTCATCAGCACTTTCTCTCCATAAACTGCACTTTTGCCTTTGAACATTTACACAACAACGAAAATGCTACACAAACCATCACCGGTAATATTTATCTCATATCCGTGATTCACAGCAAATCATTTGCAAGCTTTTGTCATATGCAGGCTTGATCTTCCCAGTCTGCTCTGAGCATTTGGACTTCTCATGCTGCTCCACCTGAGTAGAATCCTGGCAACAAAGTCCTGCCCTGGGGTTCCCTAAACCCACCAGACAAATGTCCCTACAAAGAAGATAAGAGCAGAAAATAGCAGAAAATACAGCCCATCAGTCAGAGACACACCTTTGCCCAGTCAGCAGCTGATACCTGAACACAAAAACTTCATCACTTGGGACTTTTCCCTTGCTCAGAAGTTGTGCAATGGTTAGATTTTGTCTCTCCCGCCTCTCCTCTTTGTTAATATATCTCTATGTACACTGAAGAAGGGAGGAGTATCTAAGTATCCCAAGTTAATATGAAGGTCATTGTGTTTTTGCAATACTCTCAATCTCTATCTCCCTAATGAATCTTTAAATTTGTGCTTGACATAAAGAGGTCAACAACCACTATTCTTTCTTCTTTTTTAGGGAATAAAAAAGAAAAATAAATCAAGATTCACTCAGACACTTCAGTCCAAGAAGTGGGGTTCATAATTGTAAAAGAGGTATATCTCTATCCAGTCCAAAATTAAAAACATAGTACCTTTTGGAAGAAAAATCCATGAGTCCCTGTTCTTCTCCAATTTCCTATGGGCTAGAATCACCTGATTCTGCAGCCAGCTTGTTGGCTTCCATGTATGTGCTTCTACAAACCCACACAGCTCTCCAAGCAATCTGGGGTTACAAATTCCCCTGAGCAGAAAGCAGCCAAAATTTTGAACATCTCAGTGCTCAATAGTGCAGAGTCTAATACTCCCTTGCAAGCCTTGTATTTCTGTAGTTACAGTACTGAACCAGAAAGAGTTGCTACAGCTACTTGTACAATAAAATAAAAATTTTATTAAAAGATGAGCATCACCAAAATTTGGAATCTGAAAAGAGATCAGTAGATTTGCCCTCCTTTCCTTGTAGAGAAGAATTAACAGAGAAGTTAATATTGATGCTTCTGTCATCGTATTTCGAAGCCTAAGTATCTGACAAGAGAAAAAGAAAAATTTAATACACACAAAAAAAGTAAAATGACTCAGAATGGAATAAATATCTTTACTTTTAGAAAACTGCTTGTTTCATTGAGGTGACATACCAGCTTTGTTCCAAGTACATATCAGCCAATGAAAGTTAAACAAAATTTATATATTTGAACATTCAACTATTTCAACATTCAGAAATTAAAGGGTAATACAAATCTAACATACGCCCCAGGATTTTTCTTTTTTTGTTCGGTACTAAGAGAATGAAATTATTCAGTTCTCTGAAGATTTAGTGTTTCCTTTTCTCTGGCTTCTCTATCGAATTTATATTCTTGATATTTTTACTTACAGTACTATTGTTTTTAAAACACACATGTAATGTACTATTCATTTGTTGGTTCCAGCTTAATCAGCAGTAAAAGCAACAAAAATGATTACTGTCTTTCATTAAATTCCTAGATCAATCTTGAAAACCAAATTGAAAAGCTTTATTTCCCACAGGGAATATGTCCTTTAGAGGCTTGTCTGCTATAACAAGATAGCAGTAGCTTATAATATCTTTGTGCCATCATAAACACATGAAAAACCTGTCTTCACATGGTAAAGGCATTTGAGAGGGAGAACAGACTCCCATGGTTACTTGCAACCTCTGCATAAAAATGCAGAGAGATTATAAAATCACAGAATATGCTGAGTTGGAAGGGACCCATAAGGACCTTTGATTCCAACTCATGGCCTTGTACAGGACACCCCAAGAATCACACCATGTGCCCAGAGCTTTGTCCAAACTCTGACACTTCCTGAACTCCGACAGGCTTGATGTCATGACCACTTTCCTGGGGAGACTGTTCCAGTGCTCAACCACCCTTTGGGTGAAAAACCTTTTCCTGGTAGCTAACATAAACCTCCCCTGACTCAGCTTCATGCTGTTTATTTGAGACCTGGCTGGACATGAGAGTTAAAAGATCAGTTGTTATATTCCAGTTCACTCTAAAACTTCAGGACAAGAGGAAAACAAGTGCTCATTTCCATACAGTTACATTTCTGGTGCCTTTTGATCTAGTAATTTCCAACTATGTCTTGAGTTGTCAAGTATTTTTCTTTTCCCACGAGAAATGATAAGGAAGTGTTTGACTTACAGTTAGTCCAGGAACAGGTACTAGTTGTATCTGGTGCACAGTATGGAGCCTTCTCCCAACAAATGCTAACCAGCATGAATTTGTGATACATATGCTTGGCACTTGCCTTGGCTGCCAATCAGATTTTTCAAGCCAGTCAAACTCTTGATTATGATCTCTGTGGAGTATTTATCTTTCTGTCTTCTCATTCATGTTTTCCTAAAAACATGGTCTGATGGAGTCCAGCTTCTATCCTGGTGAGAGGTGAGGGGAAAATTTTGCGGGAGGGGAAATAAAACTCAACAGATTTTTATGGAACAGAGTTCCACACCAGATCTAGTTGAGCCTAAATCTTCCCAGTTCACAGAGTGTGCAGCAAAACTCACCTACTGAAATAAGTATGTGCTAGCTCATAGTCAAATGGAAAGTAAAGGAAGCTACCAGCAGATGATTTTATTTTAACAAACTGGAATAAAAGAACAAGAAAATAAAGATCTTCCTCCAAGCAGTACATTTGGCATACCTCTAATATTATGAAACCCTGTGATGCTATCATGATAGATGCTGTGAAAATCATCCATGTCCAGTCACAATATTATAAATAGGACTGATTTGGAGGCCAAAAGGATGAGCTTATTTTCATCCTTTTTGCAAAGACAGTATGTATACCCCCTGCTCAGCTCCTTGCCAACCTCAGACACTGGTAGCTAGAAGGGGAACCTAACTTGTAGTGGCTGGACAATTGGGAGGGGAAAGAAGAGAGCATGAGTGCAACCACACTAACTCTAAAGAGCATTGCATAAAGGTGGGAGAGACAAGTACCTGGAAAAGGATTCACCTGGAAAAACAATGAAGGAGGGGATTTTTTGGTTGGTGGAAATTTGGGTAGGATTTTTTTCAAATTAATTTGGCTTACAAACCAGAATGAGATGTGGACTATGTGAAGGCAACTTCCTGTTAAAGGTGGTCAGATGAAAGAAAATGCAACAAGACCTGAATGTTGTACTTAGCAGCAATTAATGCCCATGTTAAAGCCTGACTGGAAGATATACAAATCCCTCTGATTTTCTTCTAAGGATTTTAGAAATGGTAAAGCCCCTATTAATTGCCACCTAAAGGTATTACAGCACTATTTATATAGAGGTTTGATTTCTTTTTCTCCCCAGGAAATCATTAGTTAATAAAACTGCACTAACCTTTTTATTCATTTCAATATTGAGGCAAACATTACAACCTGGAGAAGTCTAAGACATACAATTAAGACAGCAAGTGAATCATAAACAAATGTAAGAGCCTGTTTAAACCTTCAGTGGGAACAGAAGGTCACTCCTGATTAATCATTTGGATAAATTTAGCCTTTAATGGAGCCTAGAACCAAGAGAAACACTTTCTTTTTTAAGACGTTCTAATGGAAAGGGAATTAAGACAAAATTGCCTTGCAATTCAAGCACAAAATTGTTGGACTAAATCAACAAATGAGAACATGACACTCAGAAGTCTAAGATTGTTATCCAAGCTAAGAGAAATGCAAAACAAATGCATAGCAGAGAAGTAATGAGAAACAAAATTCTGACTACAGTTGCATCCATAAAATTTCAGCGATCTTGCTTGGGCTACCTGGTGATAGATTTTTTTAAATACTTCCTTCTTAGTCAATTAAGAGAGTGTTTTTCTAGTAGGCTACAAACACATTTCTTTGACCTGAAACCATCTTCTTTTAAATGGCAGTTTAGTACTTTAGAAAATTATTATTTCCTGCAGATTTTTTAACAATATCTCTTAATAGGAGTTTGATTCAATCTATATACAGATTTTGAGTGCATGAGTCAAAGCCATTATAAAAACACATTTCTAAACTATAAAGCATGTACAGAGATACATTTTATATTTCATTATCAGAGCAGGAAAGCCGCTTCCAATAAATTGCAAAAATAATGCTTTTTTGTATAAATCATTCTTAGAAAAACCTACACAGGACACTACTTTTATCATTTGACCCTACTCAGCTTAGTTTATAAGAAAATAATATTTGGAGATATGCTGAGCAAATTAGCCTTCTCTTCTAATGAACATCAGTAGAAGGAAGCAGGTAGCTTCATCAGGAGTCATCTCCAATTCTTGGCTCTGTGTTGCAGTCAGATTCACCTTACGTGGCATAATAAGTACAGAGCTTGGGCTTTCTCACCTGTGCTGCATGTTTGGCATTTGCCCTGGAGATGGAGGAAAGGTGATTTGAGGTAGGAAGAAAGGTGTATTCTCAGCTGCGGATATTTGACAAAAGAACCATAACTTGATGTGGTAGGTTGACCTTGGCAGAATGCCAGGTGCTCATCAAGCCACTCTATTATTTCCCCTTCTCAGCTGGGCAAGGGAGAGAAAATAAGATGGAAAACACCTTGTAGGTTTAGATAAGGCAGTTTACTAAAGCAAAAATGAAAGGTTGAACGCACACAAGCAAAGGGGATAAAAACCAAAAATTTCATTCTTTCATTTTTATTCTTTCCATGAGCAAGCAATGTCTTGTAACTTCCCAGGGAACAGGGCTTCTGTAGGGATTCTTTCCCATGGGAAAAGAATAAAGGAGTCGTTAGACCAAGGTCAATAGACGAGTGCTGTAAGATAAACAATCTTGCAGCCCTGAGAACTTGGATGAGGTCATGTACTAAGTCGCCTTCTGATTATAACCAATAAGTGATTGTTATGTGTGTGCTGTGCCAATAAGCTTAAGGCACGTCTTGTCTGAAATACAATAAGTATAGAACTTTCTTTAATAAAGTTGGAGTCTTGCTGTAACTCATATTGAGTCGTCTGCATCCTTCCTGGGCCCGAGAACCTTCATTAGGCTTCTATATATGTAGTGACTGCTCCTGAAGGCAAAAGTTCTAAATAATGAATGCTGCCCCCTTCCTTCCTCCTCCTTTCTTTAGCTTTTGTACCTGAGCAGAAGTCATATGGTATGGAACCTTCCTTTGGTCAATTTGGGTGAGCTGTCCTACTGTGTCCCCTCCCAGGATATTGTCCACCCACTGCCTACTGCTGGTGGGTGGAATGTAGGAGAGACGGTGCCAATGCTGTGCCAGCCCTGCTCAGCAGTAGCCAAAACACTGGTGTGTTATCAACACATTTATAGCTACCAACACAAAGCACAGCACTATGAGGGAAAGTGCAGAAAAAGAACTCAATCTCAGGTAGACCCAATACCCCTTGATAAGGAACAACCAGTTCCAGAAGCATTCTTGTCCCTCTTCTGAGCAGAACACCAAGTAAAGTCATCCAGATAAATCAAGGCAGAGCACTCTAAGGCTCTGCCAGAAACCTAAAATCTTCACTATGGTACAACTTGAAAATATGAATCTAAATCCTCTACATTTTCAGGAAAGACCTTGCTTACATGATGTTGGTCCTGGTATTAACACTGCCCACGCACCACCACTCACTTCCAACATTTTAACAAGTAAACATGCTCCAACCTGTATGAGTGGCAACAGCACATATTTGGCTACCTGTTTGTCTCTCTTCTATTCTCTCTGCTACTTCTCAGGTTTGACAAGGTCCCTATTCCTTGAAACTAATACAGAGGAGAACAAAAATGCCTTGCAAAAATGAGCGTCCACATCTTTCAGAAACCTTAGCCTTGGAGTTTCCACAGAGATCTCCTCTGTCCTCATGCTTTGAGACCCTTAGTGAAAATGTATTACAAAGCTATACATGCTATCAGTGAAATATACAGTAGATTATTCCCCCTTGTCTCAGTTTGAGACAATTTGGAGCAGTAGACACCTCTGACAGAAATCTCCCACAGGCTCAATATCCCTGGTTTCTCCAATACAGAGAGAGAGACCAAGTAAGCCCCAATATAAGTGGAAAAAAATAGCTCTTTACCAAGAAGAAATGCTAACAATACTGATAAAAGTAAGTTAAACCAACTGAGGAGAAACTTCCCAAGCCCCTCTCACTGGACCAAAGTGAGATGGCAGCTGGCCTCCCTCACCTGAAAAAGAAAACTACATGTAGCCAAAAGACAGAGACAAAATGACAACCCTTCCCCTTGGTTTACCCTCTCCACACCTAGAAAACCTGGCAGGAATGGCTGGAGAGTCAGTGCTGGCAAGAAACAGTGGATAGCTGTAATTTGGCAGATAGAGCAGGGCTGCGGATCCCCCAGGTGACAGGAAGGTCTTCAAGATACCTGTTAGATCCAAAGACAAGACATGGTTGTTGCAATTTCTGTGTTTGCTAGTCAAAATGGTGGTTGTGGTTCTGTCAATGTGGTGGTAGAAACCCTAGATGATAAGGAAAGTCCCATGTGGTGAGGGAAGAAAACCAAATGGTGAGTGAAACCCAGGTGTGGTCTTTTATTGGGTTTAGGGAAAACGGGAACGTTCCCTCCCCTGGGGCAGGGAGTTCTACACTGGATGATGTAATACTGGATCACTGACATTTTAGGAGTCTTTGACAACTTCTAAGATGTTACAACTGCCTGTTAAGTCAGCACAGGTGGATCCATTATGGCCTATCAGTAGAGGTGAAAATCTTCAGGCTATGTGTGAATTGTTCTGGTGCTTCCTCTGAGGAGAGTTATTACAGCTGAATCACTCGTGTAAGGACAAAGAAACCTACCCTGCCTAGCAGGATTTGCCTCTGTTCTTATCTTGTTTAACACCCAGCTCATAGTCTGAGGTGGCAAGTGTGCACACCCTCAACACCTGGGTGGCCACTCTAGGCATTGTTAAGCAAACCAACCTGCTCATTGAGCCCTTAGAACCAATAGTCCAGTCTCTTACCACACCTTGGTCGTCACTGCAGGTGGTCAAATGTTTGAGTCATTAACCATTTCTTTAAAGAAGGCAAAGCAACAAGGTGTATTTGGAGAAAAGAAGAGGTGAATACCAGAACTTTTTTATAACCCACAATATCCCTTCTCTCTTAAATGGGAGTAGAATAGAAACTATTGAGAATTGAATCTCAGCCTTGAAAATATTGGAGTCATTTTGGTCAGAAGGAAGAAGAAGAACTAATCATGCTTACTCTTCTGTCAACTTCTGGTGGCTGTCGGCTCATGCTAGTAAGGAATTAATATCAAGAGTAGTGAGCAACGGATGGAGGGTGATCACTTCCCTGATTCATCTTTTCGTTTTGTAAGGATCCCCTTGGATCTCTAAAGAACAACCTTCAGATTTTTCTAGCCATTTCCTCTCATCCTTCCTTCTCCTTATGCTGATAGGAAAGGCAGCAAAAGGGGATATATACAATGCTTAAGGAAAAGTTTCATAAGCACTGAGTCATTTGCAAAGTGAAGTGCTGTGTCCTCCTAGTTTCTGGGGAGGAATCTAAGCTCCTAGTGCAAGATTTTCTAAAATTTTTGCTTTCCTTACTTCTTGTATTTTCCTTATTTAATCATCTATTTCACTAGAACAAATATTAAGTCCTTATCTATTTTATTGTGAAAAAACCTGATGATTGGTCAATGTTGTTCATAGTCATGAGTTATGAGAAATAAAAAAACATGATTTTATTACAAGCAAATAGCTCATTAACTCAGGTTTTTCTTTAGGCATACCACGGAAGTTGTAAAGTACCAACTCCTGCCTGGAACTGGTGCTAGGGACAATTTGCATTCGGGAATAGGGAATTATGAAAGTAGATAAAGGTATGGCTGAAACAAGCCCTGTCACATGGCAAGTTCTTTGTGTGCAGTGGAAAGCGGTCATTCTGACCAGGAGACCCTGTCTCCCTACACAGGGGGGCATACCAAATCCAGTCAGGAGAAGAGGCCCACTCCTCTCACCATGCTCACAAGGCTGGACCCTTGGGACATACAAAAAGGATGATTTTTGGAGTGGGTGTGTGGTTTTCAGACTTTTGTGGCCTGAGCACCCAGCATGTGCTGAAATAGAAACTTTCCTTTCCTGCTACACTTCTTTATCGCACAGATCTTTGTATCTTCTCTAAATTGAATAAAGGAGATTTTTCTCACACAAATGACACTTGATGCTTTTAATTTCCTGGAGAGGGTAAAGAGTATAGAAAAATGAGCTTTTCACTTGACAAATGAAAGAAAAATAATTCAGAATTCCTATTTGTGAAAATCAGTGATTACCAGGCTCATTTAACTATGTACTTGTACTCTTGACTGGGAAAATTCCTAGGTGTTCTCACAGTTTCTACCAGCTGCTGCATTATGGCATTTCCTGTCTGTTTGTACCCATGCCAATCTTTATATTCTTATCTGAAGAGGCTCCCCGTGCCTTCTCTCATCTGTCAACCCAAGCTGGTTTTCATTACAATACGACAGTGTATGCAGGTTATATTCTTCTTTCAGCCCGTAATAGATACAGTGGTGGAGTGCAGGAGAATGAAAAGGTCTATGATGCTTAAATCATTGCTTGTACAAATAGGTCTTTACTATTTTTCCTGTATTCATTCACATCTCTCACATCTACTTATCCTGTGAGTGCACTAACACTCAGATGCAGAATCCAATTACTTCTGCTGCTAAAATATGACCATCTGGTCAAATTATGCATGTCTCATTCCTTTCCTGTGTACAGGTATGTTTGTCATTCACACTGATTAATTTAAAATGTTGACATTGGGTTTTTTTAAATATAGAATTGGGTTTTTTTTCCTTTTCTAGCTTGTTTTTGTATCAGGCAATACTTTTTTTATTTATTCTGGTTTTTCTAATTAAAAATGCATCTATAATGAATCTATCCACAGGATATTCTAGAAGAACTGAACCTGTTGCCCATGTGAAGTTTGTCTGTTACTACATATTACACTGTAGATCATTCTTTTCAGTAGGTCAGATACTTCTATATAAAATATGAAAATATCATAATGTACGTTTAATAGTATCTTTTGGAGGGTTTTGCTTCCTTTTTCAAAGAAATTCAGAAACAGCAACTACCTTTTAACTGCTTTACTGAAAAGGGTCTTATATGCGTCTAGCCTAGAGATCTGTCTTTCCTGGAATCCATAATAAATATGATGCAGCAGCAGAGTTAAAAAACAAAACAAAACAAAAACCCTACACATACACACAAAAAACTCACCCTAAACCTCTAATTTGCAGTTGATGTCATAGATATGAGCTGTGTTTATCTGGGAGTAATACATAATAATGAAAAAATGTTTAATGGCTGCTTTAATTTCAGTTAGCTTGGTCAGTGTTCCTTTGGGCGCACTATATAAGCTGGTGGGGTATTACTCTGTCAGGTTTATTGCTATTTTCTCCATAGAATCTCCAACTTATGCTTTTCATTAAGAACACTGTTATTTTCTAAGTAGCACATTTAATTCTCCTCCTAGAGTAACAGAAGGAGAACTTCTGTTAGGTTTTTCTTACTTATGGTTTTATGAAGCTCTTCAAACACAGTTTGGTCAATTCTTCCAAAATGTCTGTGCTTTCAATCTGTTTTCTGTGTCTGGAAAATCTGGCGCAATTTTTCATTCCCAGTTTTGCATCTTTAGCTCAGTTGGTTAGAGCATCAAAGTCATGGGTTTGATCCCAGCACAGGCCATTCATTTAAGGGCTGGACTTGATGATCCTTGTGGGTCCCTTCCAGCTCAAAATATTCTGTGACTCTCTGAATATTTTTACTGTTTATTTCATGTAATTTCCTAATTTTTATTTTGAATCCAGGAATTAAGTTATTTTATAAGGATGTTTAGAATTATTGCTTTTTCCTAAGAGAACCAGATTTTGCTTTATAACAGCATTCTCTTGTAAAATCATCTGTCAGTCAAATGCAGAAGGCACAGAATTTCAATTTCTGTTCCATATTTGGGAACTTTTTTAAGACAGAAAAACCACCATTCTTGCTTATTTTTACTCCAATTGCCTGTGTTTAAAGCTAATCCTGAACAGGGTTAGATGGTTCACCTATTACGTTTTCATTAAATTTAATTCTTATGCTTGATGAGCTTTTTCACTGATCAGTCTTATTCTGAAGTAGAAAACACAATGGTTTATCTGTATCATTTTGCCCACAAGCAAAACAGTGTGAGCAAAGGAGAAGCCAGGGAATTATGCATACAAATAAGTTTGATTTTAGTTCCCCATAAAGGCTCTGTAATAAATAATCAAACTGACCATTTTGAAACACTGAAAAGAAAAATAAGGGCATGGTTAAAAGTCAATACGCATTAGTGCACAAACCATGTTGAACTGATCTAATTTCAACTGAAAGCAGAGCATGAGGGCTCATGGGCCGGAGATCTGCACATGATGTTATTGCAAGTAAATAAGGGAATTTGTTCTGTATGAATATAAAGGTAAGATCATCTCAAAAGTGTTGCTTCTATCACCTGTTTCTTAATATCTATATTAAGTATGGTTAACGTTTACCAGATCCAACCTTTCATGTAGTTCCATACTCAATATCCCTTTTCATTTTAATGATGATCCATTTATAACTGCTTTTTTGGGTACATTTTAAAGAAATTTCCTTCATTGAAAAAAAATATTATAATTCAAAATTATCTTGATAACTTGCTTTGGGAAAAAAATCATATGCTGCTCAATATGGACGAGAGGGAGACCCCTCACCTAGAAAGATGTCAGGCTAAAAGCAGCTCAGGGATTAACTAGCTGGGGTATCAGCTCTTCAGAAAGGGATCTAAAGAGCTGAATAGGAAAATAAATAGGGATCAGTATTGCCATACTTGTGAGAAAGGTATAAGAAATCTACTTGAATACAAAAATAAGAAGGTAACATATAGAAGCCACTGTAGTAATAATTCTCTACTCAGACTTGGGAAGACTTCAGCTGGAGTGCTGCAGACAATTTTGGATGCTGCAACTTGAGAAGGACATATATCAATTAAAATCAGGAAGGCAACAAGAATAGTTAATAGTTTATAAATTGTGATATGGAAGGAAAGCTTGAGATTATACTTTTTATACCTTTTAGGGGTGATGACAAGGTCCTGTTTCTGAGATCAAATTTGCCAAATACAGATATAGAATCTGTCCGGTGGCATAGGAACAGAACAAATAAATTTTTTAATATTTCTGCCTTTAATATTCCAAAAAAGTAATAAGTCTTGCACCAACATCACTGTGTCCAGGACCCTGTGCCTGGATTGCTGACTACACACATGTTAATATACTAAATAGGAAAGGGACATGTGCTCAGGTCTTGATATGTGACTGATGATTCTGTATCTAATAGGTAGGAGCCCTGGCATAGTTTTGGTCATGCCAAGGAATTGTCTGAGGCACAAGTCTGTCCCAGGCATTTTTCCGAGCCAGCTGAATATAGAAGGCTATCTTCTCCTTGGGGTTGTAACAGGAAAGGGTAAAGAGCTCAGCTGCAGAAGTATAGCTGTGCTCTGCCCTTTTTTCAGGGCACAAGAACAGCTCATACCCTGTTGAATCTATAAGCATAGGCAGCAGCATGCTGTCTTCATAGACATTGAAGCAAATATGAAGAATCCCACACAGCAACTGTAGACTGTTTAGATCAGTCATAGAGCTACCCTTGACTATCTTGGACCTGTTCCTCTGGTTCCAATTAAGTTTCCCCAATTATACTCAAAATATTCTCATTGTCCTCAAAAACACTGCTTTCAAAATCCCAGAGATCCAAATCTACCTCAGGATAACTGTTCCCATTTCCTCCTTGTTTGGCTCTGCCTGTTCACACAGCAGTCCAGCTAGCAAAAACAAATTGCCAAACAGGGCTGAAGCAGAAAGGCAAAGTAAAGCAGTCACTAGTGATATTACAGAACCCTCAGCCCCTTGTCCCAGGGCGGTAGAAACAAAAGGGAGGAGAGAAATTTGGAGTGAACTTGAGAAATGACATGGGAAAAAGGAGCAGTGACAGCTAGAACTGGGAGGAAGGAGTCCCTTTTTGAGGGTTGCAGTTACAGTCAGTGTTGCAGCTACTGTCACCACCCACCAGCAACCTTGTTACTGACAGGTCTTCAGAGGTTCGGTCAGATGGTGCTACTGTCCCTGATCAAAGAGAGCAGCTGATGGAATAAACATGCTGAGCTAACAGTCTGCTTATAATAAACCCCAGCGATACTGCTCACTCTGACTGTGGGCAATTCAGTCTGCTTTCTCTCAGTCTGCGTTGCTGGAAATCAATTCCTAATGAACAGTGTAGGTGGAAGATAAGCGAAAACATCCTATCAATGCTGGCAAAATGTCAAAGGCTTATTTCAGCTCCATCAGCACTCATCTGACTGAGTGTGAATCCTCACGTACTCTCTCTTTTCACCATAACTGTAGAATTGAAATAATTCTTAGAGTATTCTCCTGAGGAGAGCGTTTCTCCTTGTTGTTATAGGAAAAATAACGAATATCTAGTAATGCAGCCATTTTAAATAGTTAACAAGAGAATTTTATTTTTTTTCTAGGAAGCTTGTTAAATGAAAACTCAGATGTTACAGGTAGATGACTGCATGGCGCATGGCAAAAAAAAAATATTTATCAAGCAGGGGTTGCTATTTTGGTTTGAAATGGGAAAGGGATTAAAGCGAAAACAAAAACCCAAACCAGAAATAAAACAAAAAAAAACAAACAAGTTTTAGTAGCTCATATTTCCGAACTCCAGAGTTCCAATATTCTTCAATTACATGGGCAAGGTCTTCAGATCTTTTTAAACCTTTAATAGAGGTTTTAAGACTCTCACGGATGGAAACCTTTCTCTGTTACAGAAGTTGTATTTCCTAGGTGACAAGTGGAGAATCTCATCACCTGTGGAGTCAGCAGCTGGGGCAAGATTAATTAGCAAAGCTGAGAGAGTTGTGCCTGAGCCTGCAAGACAAAAGGAAAAAATATCCTCACCTTAAGAGCAGATTTCAAGAGGAACATAAATAAATTCTTTTTCTTTTATATGACTAAGACTGAAGTTTCACTTACCTATTCAAAGCTGATATATATTTTAGAGTAACAGCTGAATACAAGTGATAGTCAACCACATAAATGTTAGAAATAAGCCATAATATTTTGTTCACGACAGCTCTCACATTTACTGACATAAACTTAGAGTTACTTATGTCAGAAAACTGTAATTCTTGTGGGAGTTATATGTGATTACATCTATCAGCCTGATGTATACTTAATTTGGAAGCTGAGTTTAAACTCATATTTCTCGTTTAGATAGGACTGAATTTCTTCATGCATTAAAGGGACAGTTAATCCAGTGAAGGTGAAGAACTCAATCTTTTTCAAAACATATATGGATCTAGCTAGTTGGGATATGTGACTGTCAAATGAATGTCTCAGACAGTCTAAAAACTTTCTTATTTACTTGGTTGTTTGGCATTATTTTATATACAAATATATACACATATATACACAGATCTGATGTCTCAAAATCATAATGTCATTACCTTAATGCTGGGCATTCATTTACTGGCATAATCCCAACTGTGAGGTCTGTTAATAGCCTTGTTGAATTTAGTAGCTTTTAAATCAAGTCTCCATCCTCTCTGTGAGAATATTTATAACTTCCCCATAAAATCAAGGCAATGTTAGTGTAAGGGCTGGTGGCCGAAAAATTTCTTTGATATTAACATATCATTGTTTATGAAACTGTCATGACAAATAAAAAAATATCAATTCACAAAACAATTTGAGGTGCAAATCTCACTTCTACAGCATGCTTGCTGAATATCTATTATAACTTAGCTCATTTTAAAATTGGTAAAGTCTGCAGAATACTGCATTCCCTCTGGACCAGGAGTTCTACACGTATGGTCTTGTAGGGAATACAAAAATAATTACTGAAGATCACCCTTTCCCAGACAAGTGCTGCAGACTGTTCAACTACTCATTTACAATTTAATTCTAGGATCCTCATTGAAATAGGTTTTCAGGTGCTAACTGAAGGCTAAAAATTGATTATTTAAATTAATTATATTTCAAAAAAAACATAAAACATACTTTTGATTGTGTGGTAGAATTGAGAATGTTATTTTTGTAGGGAAAAGTGGAAACAATGGAATAGGATTGTGTGATGGTTGTTGGTGGGGTTTTTTTTCCTTTCATACACATTTTGATTTCTTTCTGATTCAATATAATTTCTACTTTTTCCTTAACTTGTTGATTAAGTAGAGTAATAAGCAATAGTTTACTATTTCACCAGGTTTTTGAAGATTTCCACAGATTTTAAAAATATACACTTTCAAATGTTTTTATGAGAAATATTTTTAAATGTTTGAGCACTTGATACAGGAGCATACTTCTCAAAAATGGCAAGTTTTTAGTGGTCTAATTATATCATATTTGTTTTGGAAACAGTTAATGAGTGCAACAAATACTGTAAGACTTGTTTTCTCGTAATGGAAAGTATGTGCTACATGAAAACAAGATATTTTGGGGTTTTTTTCTAAACCTAACTCAGTGGGGTTTTTATTGCCCTGTGTAGCAAAAGATTCAGTTCATGTTCAAAAGATCAGATTTTCTTTCGGTGTAACTGAATTGACTTTAGTTTAGCACTGCTCATTTAAACCATCCAAGATTGCTTTTTGTTGCGACCTTTTCCACCCCTTTCCATCTGTTTCAAACAGCATTGCTGAAAAGGCACTGGGGTCCAGATCTGCAAAGTTATTTCAGTGGCCATTCTTTCTCTCTGGTAATTTTAAAATGAATGAAACATTGTACACCAAGGAACTCCCAGGAGATCTCCCTGCCATTTTTGGTTCTCAATCTAGAAGAGTAAGAATGTCAATACCACAAGCCTGCTTTTCCTGGGCTATAAAACTTGCTTTTTGAGGCTCACTGAAATGCTGTGTCCTACACTGACTCACTGACTGACTGAGTGACCACAATTCTGCAGAATTCATTGGGGATCATCTCAGGTACAAGAAAGAGATCAGCACAGTTCTCACTCAAATCACATTTCAAATTAAAAAGTCAGGCTCATGATATATTAAGGCTGTTATTTTTCATAAAAATCCAATAACTCTGATTCTCAACTTTGATGTAAAGTAGCATATTAAGAAAACATAAGAAGCAGCAAGTAATCAAAATCATAAAAATATGTTGTTAGTGCCTATTATTAATCACTTACAGAGACAAGTTAAATGTATTGTGTGTACTGCCAACAAAAATATATTGTCAGAATGGTATTAGTCAAAAGATGTCTTCTACCTCACAGTGATTTCAGATTGATATATGGCATTGAACTCTGTGGTGAAAATATGGAAAAAATGCCACATAAATTATGATATAAAAGATTTCTTGCAAGATGAATTATTGGACTGAGAAGGTGCTAACGGAACAATTATCCTTATCTATGTTATTTAATACTTCAAAATTCATACAATTATTGGAGGTGTTTGTTTTTTGTTGGTTTTTTTTTGGGGGGGGGGAGGGTGATTTTTCTCCCTCCCCCATGGGACAGACAGTCAAACCTATGAAATCTGACAAATAAATTAGAAAATTAATTCCTAATTACAGTCTTGGATTTAAGCTCATTTAAGTGCATCTTGTTAAAACTTTGAAGGATGTCAAAGAAGCATATCTATAAGCTGAAGATATTTATTGTTTTGTTTCTCTAGAACTTCAGAAATAATTTAAGGTAAAAATCATGCACGGAAAACAAAGCAAGAAGCAACTGGAATTGCATGGAATTTCTAGTCATGAAAATTTACTTTTTAATTAATCTAGCAATGATACAGAAATCTTAGACAGAATATTTAAATGATGAAAATACTGTATAGTTTTATTCACAAGAAATTACCGAGAGTCTGAAAAATTAGTAATAGGTTTTTTCTATTCCTAAAAAAGGACTCAAGAGAGAATATATGTGTACTAAACTAAGATACCTAAGAGCAAGCATGTATATAAAGCAGAATGAATAAAGCAAACCAAATGTCTAAGAATGTAGCCTTGAGGTAAAACCTTTAGCCTTGCCTGTAAAATGAAGCAACTTTATCAACATTTACAATAATGCCCTTGGCAGTCCACTGCAGCATTGCAAGGTCACATCTTACCAGAATTTGCCTTTAGGAATCAATTTTCTGCATTTTGAATTTCAGCCTAGAATATTTTTTTTGATCCAGGACTCCTGTAGAGTTCAGCAGGAAACACCACCGTGGAGCGTCTTGGCTTGTGGTACGAAATATCTCTGTAAGTCTGAGTGGCTACCCATGAGCCATGAGCTGGACACAGCTCTTAGCCTCAGGACTTGTGCTACTCCCATTGTGTTACCAGCAACATGATCTTGTGTTATCACCATTGTCCAAAAGAGAGCTGCACTGACCTTTGAGACTCTGTGAGAGAAAATGGGCTAATAAGGTGTTTAGAACAGAGTTCGCTGACAGCATGCCTTGCTCAGTTTTGTCCTACAGTGGAGCAGTGGGCGCCATTTCTTGACTGCAAAGTGACCCCACCGCTTTTCTTTACTGTGGATGTTTGACAAACCTGATACCTACCTTGAGGATAGGGAACCCAAGGATAGTTTTAGGATAAGGCCCACGATGAAGCCGATTAGACCAAGTTAGTGTTAGGGGGCTGGAACGATGTTTGATGCAGGTTGCAAATCAGGAAATCTTTTTGATGAACTGCACTGATTTTCACTCTAAAGCTTGCTCCCACTGAGCTTCTATCCCAGATGCCTGTTTCTTGCTTGTGTTGATGAAATTCACCATCTGAAAAGCATCATTCTCTTTTTCATCAGCAGGACCTACTGTAATGGACATCAAGATGTTGACAACATATTAACTTCCACTAACCCACAATAACTTTTTAGGAGTTTTTTAAGCTCACAACTTAATCTAATGGTATTTGGGTGTCATTAAAGAGTGAGCAACTGTTTTCTGGAAGAAGTGACTGTGCAGCTCATGGTCATCAGCACCTGGTTCCCTGTTTGCTCCTTCGCAATGGTCTTAAAAAATCCTATTCTTACCCTGGATGTACCCTTAGTGTAGACATTTTATTGTCCAATGTACTGCAAGATGAGGCTCCACAAACCACTTAGACATGGGTGAGCAATTCGTTAATTTTGCTGGAGACACACAGTACAAAAGTTAATTATATGTATGTGTTCTTTGCTGAATCAGGGTCTGCATTTCTTTAAATAAAAATAAAACAAACAAACAAATCCACACAAACAAAAACAACCAACCAACCAACCTCAAAAAGCCACAAAAAAACCCACCAAAAACCACCAAACCAAACCATGCCCAACAGTAACTTAAAGTAAGTAAAAAATACAGTTGTGGTAACTAGTAGTAGTTCATATGTTAGACAGTGGAATAGAGAAAGATATTTAAGAAAATTCAATTTCTCTGGGACTAAGTATAGTAGATTTTTTTTTCTCTCCAAAAGAATGTTTTGTGTGGTAATATATAGCTAGCTGCACACTTGTATGTAACTGTTCAAGGGAAAAATATCCATGTTAAAATAAAATCAATGTCTCCTTGACAGTCAAGTATCTAGAGGATCAGCCATTTCCAACTTCAGTGGAAGAGTGTATAGATAAAAACATGGAAGCCTTATCAGCTGATGAAAAACAATACATTCAGATTAAAATATCATGAAATATATTTTATTTACTACTAGAATGTCTGCTAAAGAAAAGACTGCTTTTTAGATGTTAGTTTTCATGCTTTTCCAAAGATGTTATATGTGCATTTCTACATAAGAAATTTCAGACATTCATTTTGATTGCAATGAACACTGCATTGGATTCCAGAGGAACATTATTTTCAAGGTAAGCAGGAATTCTGAATTGGCACAATACCTGCTGCTTCTTAAACTGTCTATAACATTTATGCTTTTTGCACTAATATAATAATTTCAGAACCACATTGTTACAGCTTTTTGTATAAAAGCTGAAAATAAATTAATTGTATTTTGATTTTATTTTTCTCTCTAAGTAAAATGAAGTTTGTCATCTGGTCAAACTTATTTTGCTGACAAATTTGAGAAGAAAATAAAGCCTCTTTCTCTAATTGTTACAGCTATACAGAGATACTTTCATTTTCAAAATGAGATTCAGAAAACAAACAAAGTTTTTGTGATTGAATAGCATGTTGAATATATTTCTATTTCTTGGAAAGGTTATGTGAAAAACCATCCCAAGCAGCATGGTAACTTATTAGTATAATAATTTAAGTAAATAAGCAGATTAAATTCCCAGAAAACCAAAACTGAAGAAAAACTTTAATGTTCTTTATATTAAGTGCACTTACAAAATTATTATTCCAGTGTGTTCTCTCTTAAGAAAACATACCTGCATTAAGTAGAAAACTCACCTATTGCATTTTACCTGCAAACTTTTTATTTCTCCAATGAATCCACATAGATTTAGGCATAAAAGTCCTCAAACTGGGAAATTAAGGAGTTGGGGTGTTGGTTGGTTGGTTGGTGGTTTTATTTTGAGGAGATTTCCTAGTTTTAGTTTCAATGCTCCATCCATACTCTATATGCACTAACTTGCTTGTTTGGGAAAAAAAAATAATCCCAAAACCTAGTACTGTTTGAATTACATAGCTTTGTATATATATTTGAGGTTAATGCAAAAATAGTTTTCTCAAACTTTGAATAAGTGTTTTAAACATCTTCAATAGTGATTTTTGCTTGTTGTTTCTGTCCTCATTTATAGAAATGCAAATTTTAGACCCATATCTTTTACTTCCTCTCATTTTGAATGATGTTCATTGACCGTTGAATGATAGTCTCTTTGAAAATGTGTATGGTAGGACACTGTTGCAAATGACTGTTTTACGATCGCTCAATCACCCTCAGAGATATCAGCAAAAGCAGGTTTAATATAAAGCTGGTTGGCAAGGTTCACTTACTACTTACTAAATGATTAAAGCACACAGAGAAAAAGCAAACTAAAATCTAAAATCAATCAATATAAACCAAAAATCAACCAAAAATTATCAATGCAGATGCTGGGCATGGAAAAGTGTAGAGATAGGAAAGGGTAAGGACAAAAGGAATAAGGGACATTATCCCATTGAGTCACATGAGACTCACTTGCCAAACTTAGCCCTGGACTTGACCAATGGTTCAGGCCTCAAGGTTTAACAGCAACAATTTAACAAAAGTTTCTATAAGAATTTAGTGTAAGTACAACAGTAACTCATTTATAGCACTAACTTACTCACAAATCTAAAGTACTTGAGAATCTCAGGGAACAACATTCATAGCACATTTACTAGAGCAAATTCACACTTGCACACACACAGGCCTAAAGCAGTATGTACAAGATATATCTTGAAAAATTCCCCATGAATTCAGTAAAATACCCATGTCAGATGCCTTTGCATCTTCTTGAAGGATGAAATGTTGAGCCTCAAGGAGCAGTGGTATCAGCCAAGGCTCAATTGGCAGCATTCAGCTGTTGTCCTCCAAGTACAGCAAACCTGAGAGCTGGCTGGCTCTGAAGGGTGAGCTACTGAGAGGGGCATTGCTGGTCACAGCCTGCTGTGGTCCGGGAGGGCTCGAAGGGTCTCACTTAGGACTGCTGTTTATAGGGTCGCAAGACAATTGGCTTTAGTCACAGCAATTTTCCATCCTGGTCACAATTTAGATTGGTAACTTTGTTTGAAAGTCCAATAACGAAAAAGTTGTTCCACTTGGGTTGCTATTCAGGCAAGAGAAATAAGTTTCCAAGGGTGTTTATTAGAAAAATGAGAACTCGTTATACAACATAAGTTCCTGGGAGCAGACAGTGTTTCTGATGAACTCAAGGGGAACTTAGCCCGGGTGCTATTTGTCAAGGCCAAGAGTTAACAAGCATTTTTGAGATCGTAGCGTGGCCCAAGGAGGAGTGGGGGAAGGATGCAACACTGCAGACACATACATGCTAAAGAAAAGATTTTCTTTAAAACACGGATGATTTCCATATTTATGCCCCTATTAGTCACTGACTACATACTGTGAAAACTGTCTGGTGTAGAGATGTGGCAACCACAAAATTAGACTTTTAATTGCCATCTGGATTCCAAACTTCTTTTATTTTATTTCATTGATATTCAAACCATGTAAGTATCATTATTTTTCTTACAAGTCACCCCCTTTCACCCTAGTTATTGTAAGTAGACATACAATTATAGGATGGACCACATTACTGAAATCAAATTATCTTTCAAGAATATGTATTTTGCTAGGACTAAGGATGCTGGTCAGGAAAGCTTACTGTGACTAGAGCCATATGGGTGGTTAGCACAATGCAGCAGTACAACATATGTGGCAACAAATGAGGAGAGAATTTGAAGAAATTAATATGAATTTGTTCCCTAATTTGACATCATGGAGTATGCTGATAGGACTAACATTTGGACTTCTTTAAATCTCTTTTCAGATACTGCCTTATTTCTTTATCTTTGTTATATTCAGCATTAAAAGAGAATTTTACATCTTTCTCCCCTGGCTGATGAGCCATATCCTTAGGTCACTAGTAAAATAAAATTCATTGATTTTGCTTTCTGTGAATTTGACATTGTCAGTTATGTTCACAAGCAGTGATTCATTTTACCATATTGAGAAAAATCTTAATTTTTTGGGAGTGCATGAAGGCAGAACCTCAATATAGGAGTGGATTTGAGTCTGTGGAAGATAAGAAAGCATGCCACAGTTCCTTCTCTTATGAAAATTAGAGATTAAAATGTTAACATGCAGACAGTGTTGGCAGAACTAGAAACAAATGATTTTATCTGTGCAATCTCTGTTCCAGTAAGATCAATTAGAAATACACCTTCCTTTTAACCACGCTACAAAACAAGGATGAAAAAAGAAACTATTAGTGAATATATTATGAAGTTTTCAGTTTTTCCACATTTTTTGGAGATAGACAAATACTTCAGAGATGAGTTACATCTTGGAGTGGGACTGTAGGGACAGCACAACCCTGTTCCTTGTTCTGACCTCCATCCTTGAACATATTGTACCATGGGAAGGCACAAGTTCCTCCAGAAGATCTGTGAGGGAAAAGCTCTCCATTTCAGAGGGTAGCAGCAGCACACCTTTCCCCTTTCATGGCTGGAATGATTCAGGTAAATCTCATTTTTGTCTGTTTTCCTGTTTACCTTGAGAAAATCTGAAGAGAGTCTATACTTAAGTTCAGCAATTGCATTTTCACGTGGCCCATACTGAGACAAGGGATGGTTCTTCCCTCCCAGTTCCAGGACAGTTTGCCAAAATGTGATGATTATATCAAAGTCTCAGTTCCTGTTCTTTTTTCTTTTTTTTTCTTTTTCTTTTTTTATTCTTTTTTTTTTCTTTTTATTCTCCATTCAGAATGAGGTAATTATCTGGCTGTGTGTTTGCTCATTTAAAAAACATAGATGCAACAGGTTCCCACAGGCAAAAGATTAGTATCATTGTCTATTGCCTTGTGACTTTATTTGATTTGAGGATTAATATTTTGTAAGTGAAGTTTTGAACTGGCGGCATGTGATTTCATGTGTGAAAGCCATTGTGTAAGGAGTATGTGTAACAGCCTTTGGCCATCATTCCAGACTGGTTATTTCCAGTGGAAACAGTGATTGCTTACAAAGCGAAGCCACACCCTGTCTCTGGGGCTAGTGAAGACTTTTTAAATTTTACCTGCTTTATACTCATTCTTTGTACAAAACCTATTTATTCAGGCATCATGCAGACACCAGACCCAGTATGGACTCTTCTAAATATGATGTGTGGAGTTTCCTTGGATATACCATATTTTTGAATTAAAAAGTTTAGGTACTCATTTAAGAAGATAATTCAGCAGCAGCTTTTGAGACAAGAGGACAATCTTTTCTCTAATTGTGTGGTACAAGTACTGTAAATTATATTCTATATCTCCATTATACACAATGGAAGATTGAAAGCGTTGGGAAAACAAAGGTGTCCCTCTGTGATACAGTCACACCTTGAGTGTGTGTGCAGTTCTGGTCTCTGCATCTGAAGAGAGATGTAGAAGTACTAGAAAATATGTAAATGATCCAAGGCACGCAGGAGCTGCCTTGGAAAGAAAGATTAAACAGTTTTGACTGTTTAGTTTGGAGAAGAGAAGACTGAGGGAGGGCATAACCAAGTAAGTCATGCAGGTGATGGTTAAAAGAACGCATATCCATGGTTCACCAATTCCCACAATACAGAAACTTGAGGACACTGGATGGTACTGAAATCTGTTTAAAATATTTAAAAGTACTTTACACCATGGGTGACAAACTTTGGGAACTTTTCACCACGGGTGATTGGGGATAGCAGATGATTTCTGCAGGTTAAAATTGCAAAGAATACATATGAAATGAACAAACACAAATGTGACCTGCAATGTCTTTAATTCAATGGTAGCATGTCCTAGGGAACAAGAAGGACAGATAGAGAAAACTTTCAAGGTTTTGCCACGATCAGAAACCAAATCCTGTGCTAGATGGAGTATTTGCTTAATCCAGCAAGATACTTCTCACGGTCTTCCTGTTAACCTGGGAAGTTCAATTACCACAATCTACCTCTTCTCAACAACACTGATTTTTTTTGCTCCCTTGAAATATCCCAGATATTGAGATCAATATGTTTGCCTTGAAATTTTGCTGTACTGAGACTACATCCTGTGAATTCTAAGTGAACCATAGGGAACTTCCTCTTTGACTGTTTTGTGTATGTGTTTTGATGAAAATTTGATTTTTCTACTAAAAATGTTATCTATATTCTTTGTCACAATTTTCTTCATTACTCTTAATTTGTGTTAAAAAATTCTAAAAAAACTATTCAACTCTTTAAGGCAATCAAACTTCAGCTATGAGTTTAATAACGTCCTTACAACATGAAACCAATAGTAGATTGTTTATCTCAATGACAACAGCACATGCTGTTGGACAGAGTAGTGTAGTTCCATAGAGTTACATGAAGCAGTTGTCTTAATAGGTCTCCCCATATCCTGAAGAGTATTTATCAGTGATAGGTTTCAAAGGCTGAACCTTATTGTTCACTGGAATCAACTTCTGACAGGTCCCACTCATTTAACTTTAGTCCTCTCTGTCTCTGTCTGAAACTATGCTTTGTTAGCTAATGCCATTGCCTAAAACACCGCTGGAGACTGTCTGAATTTGGATCATGTGTGATGCAACCATGCAAGGCTTATGAGCCACATGGTATGAAGTGAGCTTTTGAAGAGAGAGGAGAGAGATTTCTCTTATGTGTAGCAACTCTGAGCACTACTTTACTGATAATTTTTAACAGTCCAAATACTCACGTGAAGTAGTGTAAGCAATGTACAGATCTGATAGTCAAATGTTGAAAAAAATGTTTTTCAGGGAGCTGTGTAAAATAATTTTTGACAGTCTTAGCTTTCAGGCATCTCTTTGATAATATTTTTCTTTTAAGTGTCTGAGAAACAAAGTTGGAATTTGTAAAGAAGCTAGCTTCCTGTCCAGCCTCTTCTGGGGATTTAAATCTTCCTCACCATCAATCTCTCTCTTTTTATCTGCAAACCTCCAAGCTCATTGTCTCACTCACAGAAAAAAAAATGGCCAGAAAACTGAGCAAGGACTTTTGCAGTGATAGTGATTTCAGATTAGTTTTGCTTATTTGTTTGTTTCCGTGTTTTTAAGAATGTTGCAATTTTTATTTGGCAGGTAAATACTTCTGATTTTCCTGACTTTTCCAAGATCTCTCTTGGTAACAGAACACTGCTCAGAGAGATAATTTTGCCAAACAATTATCTATGGGACATAATTATGAATTTGGAAGCTGCAAGCCTTCTATTAACTTGTAAGTTTTAAGTATGAGGTGTCGTTTAAGGCTTGTTGTGTTTCTAAGGAATTCCTTAATTAAATCTTTTATAATTCTTCCCTCTTCACACTCTTAGTAAATTGCTGCCAAAAATAATGGCAATTACTTGATAAAAAAAAGTTTAGACAGAATGATAATTTAGCTCATTTTAGTACATCCACCTACAGGAAACTTTCTATATTTCCTATTCTGAAGTTACACTTAAAATATTCCTCTTCTTAAGAATTTTCTACTAATCTTAGATAATGCACATACAATTTCCGCTCTCTGATAATTTTAAAGGGCTCTTTTTTTTTTTCTAACTAACTGTATTTCTTCTTGCATTAACAAAATTGTCATTTCTCAATTAAGTTTCTTAATATTAAGGCATAAATCAGGAGATATTTCAAAATACAAATTACTCAAATGTCAGTTGATTATTTCTGTTCCTATGTATGCAAAGTGAATGTAAAGTGTTGTCAGTTCTCAAATGCTAGGATTTGTACAGTCTTTACACTTGAACTTCAAGCTGATCTAGTGTAAATGACTATATAGGCTCTGGGCTCCAAGATTAAGTTCCATATCCAATAATATCAGTAATAATAACAACAACAACCACCACTTCCCACCACTGAAAACTGTGATTCGAAATTCATTTTGAGGAGTAGGGCTTCTTTTTTCAAGCTGAAGCTTGAAATCAGTCTTAGAAAGGTCTTTGGAAGGCAAATTGCAATCCCCCAAGACACTACGTATACATGTGCTTACCCTTAGCTCTCCTACTGACTTTAAGGAGCCATGTTTCTGTAGATGGGCTTTCACTGTTTTTTTTCTGTTGACTGGGAAACTTTCAATCAACATTTAGAAATGCCATGTGGTGCTCTATTCATGTTCCAAAAGATCTGATTTCATTGCTTTTCTCTCTTTTTCTCCTGCTTCCTTCAGGAAGACAATGAAGGGTCTAGAGGAGATGATGTGTAAGGAGAGACTATGGTGACTTTTTCTCTTTGGCCTGGAGAAGACTGAGAGGAAACTTCATTGCAGTCTACAGCTTTCTCTCAAGCTGAAGCAGGAGGGCATACACTGATCTCTTCTCTCTGAACAGTGGAATGGCATGAATTTGTGTCAGGGCAGGTTTAGGTTGAATATTAGGAAAAGGTTCTTTACCCAGAGGGTGGTTGGACATCTGAACAGGGTCCCCAGGGAAGTGATCACAGCACCAAGCCTGAGAGAGTTCCAGAAGTGTTTGGTCAATGCTTGCAAGTACATTATATGTTTCTTGGGGATGGTCCAGTGCAGGGCCAGGAATTGGCCTCAGTGGTCTTTGGGGACCCCTTGCAACACAGGGTATTATATGATTCTGCCATCTAGTATTTTTCTCCCTGAGAATTGCTGTTAGCATAGTGTCTACTTACCATGGCTAGTTTTGGAATGTGCTGGCATTTTATTCATGATTTGTTCATCCAGATCTTCGGGCTTCACAGACAGTGAATTTATTTCCATGGTTTTCACAAGCAGGTCCAAAATATCTTTAATGTTGCAGAATATCTTTAATGTTACAAAATATCTTTAATGTTTAATAATGTTGCAGAAGGTAAAAAGCAAATGAGTTTGGGTCAAGATGATGACTGTACTGCTTCTATGAAAAGTTTTCCACAATTGTTCCCAGCTTGCAACCTTGTTACAGTATTCACTGAGAGAAGGGAATTGGGCTGCCTATTTAACTTCAGACTCCATATACTCACTGAATAATAAACATCTTTCTCATAGGAAAAATCCCACAAAGTATTGCTTACGTATACGCAATAAAATATTATGATGTAACACATTTATGACAGATAAACAGTGATTTTACCAGCAATGGCCTCCTGAAGGAAATGAATGATGGTACTTTAAGCTACATCAAAACTTTCCAGCTGACGCAGAATGCAGTCTTAATAAAATGAGAATTTTAGAGCCAAAAAACTGGCAAGTTTACTTAGGCAGAAGAGGAAACTGCTACATTTATTTAAACGCAACATTTTTCATTAAGGAGTATACAAGTCTACATACAGTTTACAAGTCAATTAAGCTACAACTTGGAGAGAAAAAAAGTTAAAAATACAGAGAAGGAAATAAAAGGCAGAATAAATTAATTTTTAGAAAATCATGATCAGTAGTTATATATATATAGCTTGAAAAATATAGTCACAGATTTTAATGGGTGAAAGACTATTTTCCTGCTTAATGTGCCTATGTAAGTCATTGATTTATTATTAATTACATGAAATTCCTCTCCTGGAATGCATATCCAGGTTTTGAATGGATAGTCCTTATCTGAGATGAGTGCAATGTGAGTGTGGACATGTCTGAGATGCGAGTACTGACTCCACTGCTGTGGGGCTGAGTGCCAAGCTAGACATCAGACTTTGTGGGCAGAATGTTTTGGAAATAGTCAAATATACAATAATGCATCATTGTCTTACAGAGACAATATGCTAAATGGTCCTGCAGAGGTACATATTTCTGTATCTGGGAAAACATGGATGAGGTTCACATTACTCCTGAAGTCCTGGAGTGGGACCAATGATCCTACTAAATCCACTTCCACAGTGCTTATCCCCCCAGACAGTGGGATCATATTAGAGATGTGTTTCCCATGGATGTAACCATTAGAATAACCCTATCAGCAACATCTATTTTATGTGTGTTTCTGCTGTTAAATTTGTATTCTGTGGTCAATTATATACATTATTCCACCATTTTCTAGTCAAACTACATGGGTCAAACTACATTATAAGTAAGAATTTATTTGCAATATTTAGCTACAAAAATCTGAACAGATAGAGCATATTCAATTTATCACTAAATGTATCATGATTTCATTATTTGTGTGCTAGGAAGTTCTTGGGTACATAGCAGTCCCTGACACAGTAACATACCCATCTGTCTAAGGGATCATTATGTCTCCTGTTCTAAGCCTAGCTCACAGCCAGGAGAGGAAGATACAGTAGGGCTGGGATCCATGCATCTGGGGTTTTGCTGTAGAAAGGATGATAAGTCTCCCAGTTTATGCCAGTGTATGAAGTCTGATAAGCCAGATATATCTCTGACTATAGTATAACCATATCATTTTTGTCAGAAGGTAAAAAAACCCTCAGCTTGATCTTCCTCCTCTTTCCACTCATGCAATCTTTTCTGACTTGCCTTGATTTGTACTTTGTGCAAGGTTTTTTCCTCAAGAAGCCTCATACAAGTTATGGTTAGTGGACTCTAAGCAGTAGCAAAGTTCAAAATTCAAGCAGAATTGCTTTATTAGGAACTACCATCAGACTTTCTTTGATTCTCTTTTCCATCCCCCTTATGTCCCTTTCTGGAAATTTGAAGCCATATATACATTTATCCTTGACAGTCCTTCCTGCTGTTTATAAAACACATGGAAGGTAGCTTCTTTCTGGAACACAGCAACTCTGCTCTTCAGCATGACCCTTCACAGTTTTTTTTATAACATTCAACCAAGCAGCATCTGAAGTTAAGTTACAAGAGACTTGTTCTCAGAGAGAAGTGAATTATTAATATGCTAGCCCTAGAAAGGAGAGGCAGGATGGGTGGTGAAGTGAGGTTACTGTAAAGTGTGCACAAAGATGACCACTCAATTCAGCAGTTATATAAACCATAAAGGACCACCCTTGCCTTGGAAACAGCAGTGTGGTCTTTTCTGTTGTTCAACGCTAGTCATGGGTGATGGAAGAACAAGACAGTCTTACAGTCTTGTTACAGTGTACTAATTGATCTGGACTTTGGTTAATCTAAATTAATGAAGTTATTCTTTGCTCATTACACATTATTACTGAAGATCGGGAAATGGCAATTAGGAACAGAATAAACAGCAGTAAATAGTAGCTATACAGATGAGTCAGCAAGGTGACCTATGTGCAGGAAAAGACAAAAAAACTAGTGAAGGGGAAAAAAAGGGACTAAAACATTTATTTCTATGTCTAATGAAGAATGAACATAAATGGTTTAGTTTCTCAGTCTCCGTCTCCGACAGGCAGATGTGCTTCATTGCCTCCCTTATTAATTCAGTGATTCCAAAGGCATATAAGTACAGACTTTGATAAGGTTAAATACCTGAGGATATGGGACTGGATCAAAACTTGAATACATCCTTAAATAGATGAGGGGCAAGGAAAAGAAATTTTGTAAAAAATAATTGAAATAGTTCTTAAACAGGCTGTAAGCCATATCAAATAATAAGTATAAAAATACATGATTTAAATAAAACTGACAAGTGCTAAAAAGCCAATCCCTTCGAGAACAAGTGCCAGCAAGTGCTTTAAGCAAAACCCTCAAAGAACTGGTATATTGTATGTTATGAATAAATGGAGTATTTGTTCACTAAACTTGTATTATAAAGTATTAAAAGTTATGTCTGTTAAGAAATTTTAGCTAAACCTGCTGAAAGAGCATGACTTGCTAAAATTGTTGAAGTGGTGGTTTCACAAAAAGGGGAAGAGAAAATTTTGCAATAAATGAGTCTTTTAAAATTGATCTTAATCTATTTCGAGTTTGTAAAAGTTTGTTGAGGCTTTGTAACACATTATACTGAAGTTTTTGCCTTGCTTTATTAATCCAAATTGTTAAAATCCTAGATAAGGTATAAGCTATAAGTTGTAATAATAATGGAACCATAAAAGCCATAACTCACTATGACTTAGCATTTTTGAACCACCGCCATGAGGGAAGAAGAGGAGACACCCCCCCATGGCAACATGCTCATGGCAGGAACGGGACAAGCTGCGGTTGGAGAACTTAAAGGGAGCTGAATCCTGATTGGAAAAGCTACAGAAGGACTGAGGGGTATAAAAGGCGAGGTGTGAACCGTTAGAGCCACTCCACCACGTTTGGAAGCAGGAATCATCAGGCGGATGCCCAGCGCTCTGTTTGCTGCTGCTTGCTATTCAATTTAATAAATTCTAATTGGACCTCATCTAATTAGTCATCTACTTGATTAAATTATAACATTGTAGAGGAATTTGTTGATACTATGGGAAAAAATAGATGCATATTAGAAGATACTAGTGTGAAGAAAGTTTATAGGGTTTTGTGAGCACTCATGCTCTATCAGTGCTGATATCAACCAGTGTTTTCTAAATACAGTTGAAAGATTTCCAAAGGTTATGATTTCCCTCTCTGTTAGACAGCAGTGTTGGACATATGTTGGGGTCAGGGGAAAAAACTACCGGATCTGGAGAAAACAGAAACGGCTTCAAGAAAAAGAATCCATGAACTCACCAACCTTGTGGATAGAAGAGAGACCACTCATGGATTAATGAAGAGAGTTCTGAGTTTGTTAAGTTAACAGTTAGTTAGATATTTGATGAATTAGATTAGTAATTATGATGAATGTTCTGATTGGTTGATGTACCCCAGTTCTTCCCCAGTTACCCCCGTGCCATTGGCCACTTTATTCCCCTCTTCCCATTGGTCAGTCTGTGGTGCAGTGCAGCTGCACCATATGGCTGACCACTCCCTTGCTCCTCCCTTGTCATCCCTTATATGTGGAAGCCCATCCTATCTTTTCCTTTATTGTCGTGGACCTGTTAAACTCCTCCCTGAACTCCACCCCTTTTCCAGAAACCTCCATGGTCTCCCTATAAAAGCCGTGGCACCTCTCAATAAATTGGCTATATTGCCTTCACCCTATGCAGAGTGGTCTGTCCCGTTATTCCCAGAGGTCTGCGTCAGACATACATGGGTTACTTCCAGTATTAGGATGGTTTTGACATTCACCTTACCCACAGTGATCATACTTTATTTTTTTACCATTAATTGTAAGCAAGGCTTTGTGACCTAACATACATGTAGGCATATGACAGAAGGGAAAATGGATACTTCCCATTGCTTGTAGTAGGACTAGACCCAGAAATTGTACTTTAATATATCAAGGATGCAAATTTGACAAATAGGTAGTACTGGCAACTCTAAAGTACTTGAGCCAGACTTTCAAAATTCCTAAAAACTGATTTAAAGTCATCTATAAAAATAATATTTAGAAATCTTTGTTATACTCTCTTGGATTTTAAACTAAATGTGTTTGGTTCAATCTTCTCCCAGTAAGTGTGAGAGTTTTGGATTGTTTTGCTCTTTTTAATGAAGATGGATGCTCACATGAATCCACGACTTTATAGCTTAAGAAAACCCCACAAAGAAAAATCCTCAACCAAAACACTGTCCTACTAAATATGCTTAGGTTCATGAAACTGTTATGAGAATCATCAACACTTAAAGGCAATAAAAAGGGAAGGCTACATCTGTGTTCATATCACATCGCTCAGAAAGAGTCTAGGTTTATTAAAGATGCAGCACAAATATCTTGCTGCAGAAAGAAATTTGACATCCAAATTAAACCTTTGTGAAATTCAAGATACACTATAAAAACCAAGCACTCTTGTACAGATAGATGTATCACAGAAGACAATGTTAGGTTTGTTTGCCTAGAGCTTGACATGTTTACCTAGAGAAATTTGGATATCAACAATTCTCCAACCCACTTGGGTGTGATTATACTGAGACGGAAAAGGAGAAAAGAACGAGAGTAACTGAGCCACAGTGTTACCATCCACCATTGCTCATTCATTCCTTATGGTGATCAGAAACTCATATTTTGTTGCCTTAAACATCTTCCAGCCATCCCTTCTGAAATCCTGGCCCACCATCACACCCCTCTGCAGGGGTCCCTCTTCACTTACACTGTCTCCACATCCAACTCTGACCTTCATTAACTCACAGAGGTACGACGTGGAAAGCAGGAAACAAAATGAATATGGTCTCTATAGGAGAGTCACTGGGACATGCGAAGGTCACTCCGTAGGAGCTAAGGAGAAATTATAACTGTTAGTGAATCATGACACTGTGTCCTCATTACAGTGGCTGGGACTAGTTTATCACTATATGGGTGTAACCAAAACTATATTCTACACCCTCTTTATCATTTCTGATGAACTGTTAATAATGGATCATTTGCAGCAGCTGTCCAGGGCACACCTGACCCCTAAGGCTACGAGATGGGTCTTAAAGAACCCTGTGAGAAAGGGAAGTGTTTCTGTCTTCACACCAATGACTCAGCACTGACAGCTCCCCTTTGGGGGAGGTATTAGCACCTTCACACCCAGCCTGAGGGGTCATGCTAATGGGCCATCAAAAATTCCCAAAACGTCTCATGACTCACAGCGTTAAAGCACCCGTTATGAAACTCCTCACCCTGGGGGAGGTACTGGGCATTCCCATGTGAACATGAACATATATAATCCTCGGGTTTTGGGACTTAGGGTACCACTTGTCGGATCCAGAGGAGGACCAGAACCTCAACAGGACTGCAACTGCCACTCTCAACAAAACTGTGACCATCATTCTCATCAACAAATTTTTCCTTTCCTTTTACTTTGTACTCAGGGGAACCACATGGTACTCAGCACAGGGGCTACTGCACACCATTCTGTTCGTGCCCCAGAGTGCTGGGTTATGCCTCTGGTTTTTGTGGGTTAAAACCAATTTTTCTTTGTACTACTGTATTGTAATCTTTTTAGTAAATTGTAACTCTGACTTGTAATCTCTCTTGAGTCTGGTTCATTTCTCCCACTGGTTTACATTTAAACCAACACACACTGATCCCCTCAAAAACTGTAGTAGCTAGGTTGTAATCCCAATGTGCCAAAGCCCTATGTGCAAATTAGCAATCATTGTCCTCAGCTGATTGTAGCCTAAGTCAGACTGCTGTGGTAACACACCAGACTGTCTCAAAAGAGATGGAAAATGTCAGAAATGGGCAAGGCAGCTAGAAGGAAAAAGCCGATCTGGGAAACTGGTAGCTGGGCCTATCCCTTTGGTAAGTTCAGGTGTATAAAGGGTGTTTTAATATCTTGGGAAGAAAGGGATTGCTTTCAGCACAGAGCAAAAGACTATATATTGAAACATGTAGGTGTTATTCTGCATCCTGCCTTTGAAATTGAGACCTTAATCAAACTTCTTCGATATCTGCTCTTCTTTAGAATCCTTGCTGTTCCTATTTATTTAGCTTTTCAAAGGTAAAAAAAAAAAGCCTTTTAAAGAAGATCTCATTATCCTGGTGTACTAATCTCTTTCAGGCATTTGACTGCACCGGTTAAACAGGAATCATACTTTATATGCAAAATAAAATAACTTAAGATTTAAAAAATATATCTACTCAATGGAAATTATATATAAATAATATACCATCTGTTATAATTCAGCATCAATTTACAATAATATGTGCTGGTTTTCTGGGTGTGAACATAATTTTTAATAAATATAATAAGCTTAACTACATTCTGAAGACAAATAGTCTAGATCAAAGAGAATGTGCAAGAGAGAAAAACAGAAAGAAAGTATGCAATTCTTAATTTTTTTTTGCTGTTCACATGTATTGTATTTTGATAGACATTATAGGGTTTCAACTTATCTACTATATACCATGACATATATTAAGGATTAACATAACTATTCTTTTATTTTTATAGTATTGTGGTATAGTATAATTTGTGAAAACTGTGCCCACAAGTATGAATCTGATGCTCACTTTTGAGCTTTGTTTCAAAATCTATGAAGCTGTTTGAGAAACAGAGGGCAGATATGACTGTTCCTAGGCCATTCTCCTGCTACAAAAGCCAATGAGGTTTCCAGACCCCAGCTTTTTGTTTCTAATTGGATTCTTACTAGGGTAGTGTAAACATACTGGTGTTTTTTTTTTAGAGAAATTAATATGAGGTACATGGATGAGTAGATAAAATGCTATTTTCCGGTACCTTCAGAAAACACAGGCTACATAGGAGATCAGAACTTTACTCCAAGATTCTCTAGAAAAAGACTTTTACTCTACCTTATAAGGCTTAGGAATTTGATTTGCTCTGTTTCATTCTTTTATATAAACAGAGAATAATAGAGGTGCCTTTTATAATCTTGAGGAGAAAACACTGAATACTTAACACCAATTACTGCTACAGAATTTAGTAAAGAAAAGTGCTGGGAATAACATTCATGAATGTGTCAACTGGTAAAATTGTTTGTTAAGTAGAAATAGTCAGACGGTCTACAATCTTCCATGTTTAGCCATCATTGATCTCAAAACGTAGCATCAATTTGTGAGAAATGTATTGAATTTTTTCTTGACTTCTTTCTCTGATTTTCCTTAAACTAAATGTCATCCGTATACACTTTTTTTCCCTCCAGGCCTGTCAAAATTTTACTTTTTTTTTTTGTTGGATGATTTCTAGGGAAATTTGCAATGCTGAACACAAGATGAGAAGAGTAATATTTCCATATTGCCTTTTAAATATTTCCTGCCTGGTACTGTTAAGGCACAGCCAGACTGCTATTTGTACTGAGAGAAACACAGTCTCATGCTCCTTTGTTTGCTCTGTTGTGGCAGGACCAAGAAGGAAGAACACTGGTTGGAACTTTCTGCATAGCAAAGAAAATGTCTTTCATAGTCAATTCTTTACCTCCCCTTCTCCCTAAAACATCTCTCAGATGTGTGGTTGTTTGGTGAGTAGTGTACATGGCTACATACTCAACTTTTGCCAAGTATCTGAATATCATCCTATTTAATTTATTGGAGACAAGGGACAAGGTGAGAAGCTAATGAAATATCTTTAATTCCTCTTCTGGCTCCCCGCAGCTTTCATTAAGAAAAAGTTATGACAGAAAGAGGTTTTGTATCCCTTTTTTTTTTTTTTGCATTAAAGTGCTAAATTATACAGGTTCTTCAAACTAATGTTGAGTACCATATGTGAAAGAAAACTACACTGCTAGAGGATAACAAGAAGATGTTTTCTGCCTTCAGCCCCAAGCCTATGCTATTTTAGCTCTCAATTTCAAAACATAGCAGCCATGTGAAAAGTCTCCTGGTTTCTTCTTTGCAAGCAGAAGAGCAACAAAGCAGTTGTCCTTCTCTGCTGTTTTAGATACCAATCCTAAACTGTACCTCCAAAAATCCACATCTGCTTCTGGTATTTAGAAAATCATTATAGGGTGTCAGAAGTCATGAGTATTTGCAATCAATCTCCAAGCTAACACAGGAATCCTTGTACCCTAACAATTCTCAGGCTTCTTTGCCCAAATCTAGATGAAAACTAGGCACAAGAGACCGTTTTCCTCCCCTTTCAGGTGATCCTGCCCTTGTGGCAACTTCTTGCTCAGGCGGGGCAGCACTAGTCCTGCGTGTAAGGCATAAAGACATTCATGTTCCACACATGTATGTTTTCATGCTTTATAGGCAGGATCAATGAATAACTTACAACAGAATAATTTTCTATTTAATCTTATTTGAATATTGTTTGCATAATAGCAAAAAAATTGTAATTTGACAGCTGTATTGGATTGTACTATACAAATGCCTTTTTAATTAGAAGAGGACATAAGTAAATAAATTGATGACTTTGTTTTCCACACAAGAAATGGATATTTTTAGGCAATTTAAATTGCCTATTAAATAAATGATGCCACAAAAAATATATTTAAGATATTTAAAATATATATTTAAGAGTAAATGTAAGACATGTTTAGGACTGATAAGTAAAAATCATTGATAAAAAAAGTAGTTTGTTTCTGAAGTTAAAGCACATTGTTGCCATACTGAGAGTTCATTTAATTTCACTAGATATGTCAAATTTAAAATTTTTCCAAATAAGCTGTATCCAAACATCTATTAACAATCCCAAACCTTAATTCTGAAAATGTTTGTTATGGCATTATTTAGTGATCATTTATCTTAATTGGAGTGGGGGCAGAAGGAGGCTGTAAATTAGCTGCTTTAATGTAATAGTAGGTTTCTGGTGGTACTTCTGACTTGTATTTTATTATTATTTGTTAACATATACATTTTCAATTCTTTTTCTTAGGCACACTTTTTACTGTAAATACTTTCTTCATTTATTGTGATTAACTTTTCTGCATTGCGACTAAGGGATTGCCTCAGCTATATTGTTCCTTATGTTTTGAATATTAATTTCATGCACAGCTGGAAATACGTGCTTTTGGGAATACTTAGCTAAAAAGGTATTAAATCTAAGACACAAGTCTGAGACATTGAAATATTAAGTCTAACATTAAGACATTAGGGAAAGGAAATGAGGTCTGATTTTTTTCTTTTTTCCCCACCAAAGAACTCTCATCTTAAATTTTCAGGGCAAAAATGAAAGTGAAATGCCACTGTGACTAGACTTGGACTGTCCTCTTAGGAGACTGGGCTTTGGAATAGTTGCTACATCAGCAGAGCTGTCCTAAACAACAGAAAGGTCCTGGGAGCAGCAGATTCACAGCATAAGCTCGAAGGCTGAGTGTCATAGATGCAGGAAGACTGGACTTGTTTAGGTAAAGTAAACCACAGTGACAAAAGTGGTGGCTTCCTAGTGGCAGGGAGTGTTCCTTAGCTTGATAAACTGACAATTGTTCTTGGAAGACGATAAAAATGTTATTGTTTTGAAGTTTGAACCCATCTCTGGTCATACAGATGACTGCCTCTTTACAGCAACAGAGCCAAGACACTTTGTTCAACTTGGTGTGACACTTAAGTTCACACTTAAAACCATTGATAGCTGCAGGATCATGCACATCATCTCACCTCAGCTTTACACAGAACTGTCTTGTAAAAGAATGTATTGATGCATCCTAAACCTATAGAAAGGTATAGGATAGAAAAACAAAGCAAGGAGTAGGTTATGCATTCTTTATATCTTTCATACAAGGCACTGAAAAGGTATTTCTTTAGTTCCCTGAGGTACCTTATTTGAAGATCTGAAACAAGTTCTTTTCCTTCATACCATTATACCATTCATCTCAGAGGAAATCAGATGAACATTTCTTCCAAGGCCCCATATGATCCCCAGCCTCTGGGTAGGCTATGGGCACAGCATCTGTAAAGAGGAGAGGGAGGGGTGTGTGACTAATCCTGCTTTCCCACTGTTGGAAATATTTTCTCTCAGCAGAATGTATAAAAATTGAAAATGTGTCCAATTAAAGTGGACCATACCAATAAACAGAGGACACACAGCAACAGTTGAGTGATTATGTAGGGTAAAACAGTATGGTAGTCAACTGACTGCAATATGCTCTACTAAATTTTGATCATATATCGTATGCACAGGTAGGTGGTATGTACTGCAGTGAGCTACCTTGGACTTGTTTGCTGTCTTATTGATTAGATGTTCAGGTCTGAGCTGTTGTAAATTCTTTTACTTCTCAGTGCATACTGTCAAATATGCTGCCTGGGGAGCTCATAGCTACAGTCCTGTTTTTAAAAAAGTATTTTAAATTGTTTCTTTTCTCAGTGTTCATTTATTCTGTCCTTTTTCACTGCCTACTGCTTTTGGAGCCTAGTCATGAGTGGAGCAATATGCATTTAAATTGTTATTGCTACAGTGTTGCAAAAGCTGTGTCTATCAGCTGAAGTGAATCACTAAAGCTGCCTCATGATTTAAGTTACAGCTATTTTTCATAAAATTAAAAAATGTGCATGGCATAAATATATGACTGACCAGATTTACACTCTCTCATTCATGCTGGGCAAAAAAAAACTACCACAAAACTATCATCATTCATGTATGTATTCAATATTTTGTATGACAGGCTTTTCTAATATTATGAATATAAAGAAATAACCGCTCCAGGGCAAGATTAGGGTTTTTTTCCTAGCATGTTCATAACAATAGCCTCAACAACAAAACCAACATTGATAGATAACTGAATGGCAGAGAGATTTTTAAACAGCTGTGAGAATATTTTCCAATAAGACTGTTTTTTATTATACTACTCTTCAACTACTGCTGTTAAATATTGTATATCATTGTTATTTCCCTATCTTTGTAGAACACTTGGGGTGCATTCAGCATATTTGTGATTATAAGAAAGTGTAATACAAGTTGCAATGTTGGTACAACTTGTTATAAAGTTGTTCCTGCCACTGTTAGATACTCTTTTTATTTTGCAAAACTCTCACCCTGCCACCTCAAGCTCAGTTTTGTACTTTTTGAGACAAAACCATTCAGCTGTTTCTGAGAGTAACATTACAAGAACAACTTGTTATTTGAACAATTTTAAGTAAAATTAAGCAAAATTTGTTAACTGTTGTGTTCTGCTAAGTAGTTCTGATGCCTTTTCATCAAGGGCTTCATATTTTGCAAAGAATCTTTATTTGTTTTCTATTCTTTTCAGTGTTCATAAGCAGGAAATCATAAGAAAATTTTAAGCATTGGAAAGACTTCTGTACTGAAAGATGTAGATTTTCCTATATCTATACACTTATAATGCAAAGTGTAAAGTCTAAATTGACTGTAATTATATCTGCAGCTGACGGGTAAAGAAACGGGCAGTTCTGACAGCTGTAGACTGAAATGGGTCATGCATACATGCCGACAACCTGACAATAATTCTGTAATGCAGGAAGGAGAAATAAAGCTGCCGTGAAGGTGGGAAGAAATGGAGGATAACTGGAGTTGCAGATGATGAGAGAAAGGGTCAATTTTAAGAACTAGAGAACAGAAAGAAATGAGGCATCTGGAAGGATGAAACTGATGTTGGATCTTGCATCCCCTAGCACAGTTGTAACCACCTGTGCCATTGGCTAAGGCAGAGACACTGTGGGAAAAATATCAGCTATGCATGTAATTATAAAGCATATGAGAATGCATGCACCAGGGCCCTTCAGCCAAATTTAATTCTGCCCTTTTGTATCTTACACATTCCTAACTAGTAGAAGACATTGTTTCACTAACATAACTTTAATTCGTAATTATAGGAAAAAAATTATATATATATGTATACACACACAGAGCAACCTCTTATTGTCATTACAGAATGATAAAGAAACAATATTTTAAAACAGAGTTTTCAGGGAAATATTTAGATCTGTGTGTCTTCTGAAATAAAAGACTTTATTAGGCCATGTGAGAGACAAAATTAGATTTAGAAGTAAAATAAAGTCAGACTACACAGTGAGAAGAAATTGTTTTGTGACATAAACCAGCTAGACCTACAATAAATAAAGAGTGGACTGTGAAAGATGTCTAGCAGCATTATACACATTGAGGGTCTGGGTTTCCAAAGGGGAAAAACTTCTGTTTTATTAGAAGAGCCTAACAGCACAGCAAGTAGCCTTTCATGGCTTACAGCTGTGCACTTTAATGCCACCTAACAATCTTCTGCTAAATTTTCTTGAACTCATGGACTATCTACCTGAGAGAAGTAAGCTAAACAATGCTTTGCAGGAGTCCTGAAATTTCTCTAAATTACAAGTGCAACAGACCAGCACAAATCTGGCAGAAAACATCCTGCAGTGGTTCTATATTGTGCTGTACTGTATCCCACTGCAGTCAGGACAAATGTTGCAGCCGGGAAGACCTTCTGCTAATAATTTTCCACCACTCAATCTTAAAAGAATCCTTGTTATCTGGCCACGGAAAAGACAATTAGTATAACCTCCACTGATTAGGCCAAAAGTTTTCTGACATCTCTGTTTCACTATTTGCTTTGATCAAAGCCATTATGTACAACAACTTACCTAGAGAAATAAGGAATGCAGTATGTGATAAATTTTAAAAAATCCAAAATTTTAAAAAAGCTCCAAAATACAGAAAAGCTACAAGAAAAATAGTTTGGAGAGAGAAATTGCCTTAAACAGAGTAAAGTCTTAGAGATGCGAAGGGCTTGCTATCTGTCTCATATAACTGATACGTACTCTCTTAACTTCTCTGATGTGTTCGAAGCAAAAAACCCAGGTGGTGTCCAGTTTCACAGCATGAAAGATAATCAATAAGGAAAAAGAAATAGTTTTCACTTTACATCATATGTAAATCTGAAAGTGAAATTTCAAGTGAAACATATTGGATCAGATATATGCTGGTATTTATTATATTACATTATATTATCATATCTCTTTCTAACATACGTTTTCAGAGACATTTAGGAAACAGTGTTAATACTCAATGCTCTACTTATCATTTTGTTCAACTAGTCTTGACAGTTCATAGTTCATGTGCCCTTCAATTAGTCCTTTTTTTCTAAATCTAATGTCCCCCAAAGTACAAGACTTAAGTTCAATTAAAATAAATAATGGATGTGGAGTAATATGCCAAGCATAGCATTTACCTCTGGCACAAAAGATACAACTGCCAGGTTCCCAACTCAAATTGATTAAATATATGGGATGCAATTAAGAGTTCTTTCTCACCTCCTAAAAGCCTTAGCTAGGTACAAATTTATGGGGTCTCATTTTAATTGCATAGATCAGAAAGATTTTGGTTGGTTGAGTTTCTTTAATAGTTATTGCAGTAATTTCTGCAAGGCCTACACAGGATTAAAGTCTCTTTTTCTGGATTGTACACAAATGCAATCTACAAATATTACAATCTTAGTGGGCAAGGTGAAGAGTTAAGTAGAATGAGACATTTGTAAACCTGAAGCTCTGTGGTAAACCCAAGAAAATAATGTGCTGGGAGGAAGGATAGGAATGTTATTTTCATTAATAACATAATTTAGAATTACCAAATTCCCTGAGGGGTCAGAGAGAGATGTTTCCCCAAAAGACACATAAGGAGCTTCAGGGACATCTTGCAAAGACCCCGTTATGTCTTCCTGGTCCTTGGAATACACCAGTAAATCCGTTCTCTTCTGGCCTCTTCTGCTTATGTTTCTATTTCTTTACAGCAAATAATAAAATATCATTTATAACTCTATTAGACCTGTAGTTGTTACATATACAGCACTGGGCTTCGGTGGAGTCTTTTTTCCTTGAACAATTTAAAACAAAGTCAAGTATTTGTTTTCTACGGGATTTTGTCTAGCAACAGAATTTTTTCTTAAAGACAACATTTGTCTTCACACATGAAAATTAGATTTAAAATCACATCTGCACAGGAAGCATTATTTAGTTACTGAGTAGTGAATGTTATTATCATTCAGAAACCCTGAAGTATGTTGCTGCTCTCTCTTTCTCGCTTCTGAAAAGGTAGGAGGTATGTGACTGGAGAGGTAGATTAAAAGTATGTACTGTCTAGGCCAGTTATAATGAGTTATCCTTTTTTTTTTAACTCTGTGGATGACAGATTCAATATTTTAGTGATGTTTTAAAATAATTACACTTACTTCATAAGTGCTACTAATGCTCTATTTCCTTTTCAGCTTTCTTATTATTTTCAACATTTTTCTCATTTTCTCTAAACATTTTATCACAAATCTACAATCTTCCTTCTATGGCTTCAATTTAATCAGAGGTCAGGCAGAAGATTATTGACTTTTCTGCTGTGTCATGATTCAAGACATACACTCTAGTAAGTCTGGAAAACTTGTGTCAGATGACGGTTCATGCCTCTAGTGATTTTATGGAATCTCTTCCTGTGCTCATCTCGGCATAGGGAAAAAAGGAGTGTTATCTGGTCTACTGAAGTGTGCTTGGAGAAGGTCTGTCAGAAAGTTTGTGTTTTATACTCTTTGTAATCAGTCACAGCCTCCGATTTTCAAAAGTTTAAATCCATAGGTGTAGAAAAGTCTGTGAGAGTTTTCATAGAAGACGAAAAAGGTCCCAAAAAAGTTCTGTGGATGACAAATTCACTCTGTTGTGACCAGTTTCTTGAAAATGAGAGAAATCATTATGGAAATTGTGTNACTTCAAACTGCAGTACCCAGTATCATACGAAGAAAGAAGGGTATTCTAAATCCAGGTATAACTGATATTACTGCATAGAAAACCTAACTGAAGAACTTCTCTTAGCTTTGCTTTTGGCTTTTCAAAGGTTGAAGGAAGATGTGTTTCATTTCTTTATCTTTGCATAAAAATTGAAAGACTTTCTTTACATTTGGTGAATTATATTTATATGTCTTCTTTATAAGAGAACACTAATATTATGTATTATAAATTGAAATTCTGCTTTTAATATGGCTATATACTGAATTTCGTCAAATAATCAAATTCATAGATATGGGTAAACGGTTTTGGGGTTTGAACTTTTTATACCGCTTTTAAATGAGTCAAACTTGATAACTCATCCTTGTTAAAATATCAGAAATATAAGTTTATCATATATACTGGCAACCATAGTTGTAACAGCATACCAGACAGCTCTGTAATTTTCATCTGTCTTCAGAATCAGGTAAAGCTTCACTTTTCAAGGTGTGAGGCAGAAGTGTCAATTAATCAAGTGCTGCTGTAAGATATCGCTCTGGGGTATATAAGTTTATTTGCTCCTAATATCATACAGATTCTCAGAAACCACTTCTGATTGACCTGATTTTAATCAGCCCAAATAGAAACTTGCTTTTTTTTTTTTTAAATGAGTAATGTTATTAAAAATAAAAGGGTGCTGAAATCAATGCACTGATTGTCAAATCTAGAAAAGCAGAAATAAGTTAAACTATGTGTTTTAATGTGGTTTCCCCAGCTGGATCAACAAGTTTGGGTAAAACATTCTGCAATAAGTCAGTGTTCCGTGGTGTACCTTGTGATATATGCCAGGTTCAGGCAGACTGATTTAATACAGCTTTGATTTCACCTAGGAATGTGGACTGCGTTTAAAGAAATACTTTCAAACTTACCTTTAAGATCCCAGTGTCACTGGGGTGAGTGAAATAATATCAGTGCTAAAACTATGAATGATAAAAAGCTCAAAGGACACTTTTTCTGGATTCCTCTGAGAGAAAAGGTTTTTAGTTAGCAAATCACTAAAATATCCTGCTTAATTGTATTCCTTATATAACAATGACTGTACTTCTAAGCTTCCTTAAAACAAAGAATCAGTGAAAATATGGCACCTTTTAAGTATCTTACACATTTACCACATGCAACCAGTTAACTATTGATCAGTTTAGTAATTTTAAGTATTGAAACTCTAACCTCAATTAAGTCTTAATTTTAGACTAAATGTGAATTACACAGGTTGTAAAATAAAATGAACATAATTTCCCAATTTAAAGATAAAAAATTAAAACTTAGCTGTATTTCCCTCATAGCACTGTCTCACTGTGGCCTTGGCATCCAGTAGAAAAGTGCTTACACATTATTAAGAAATACTTGTCATAAAGTGTTCAACAAATACTTTGTTCTAACTGCCTGTTCTAGGGGACAAATTGCTGCAACTTTTTCTGGGCTAAACAAATCACTAAAGCTTGATGAAGTAATTATGACAGTCTTTTTTCCACAGGTGAAGCACCTCAAAAGTGCGTAAGTGTCTAGATTTTACAGAATCCAGTATTGCACTAATGATCCTGCTATAAACTCAGTCTGCAAAACTAATAAAGTACAGGAGGCAGGCAGTCCTTGCATGCTGATTAACTAGCAACTCCTCAAAAACTCTTTCCCAATTCTTTGGCAGTAAAATGGAAATAATTAAATGTGAGATGTGTTGATGATGAAACAATGAATTCAGCAAGGAGCTAGAGAAGCTCCTGCCTACCTCTCGTGGGTAATTACCTGTGCTGCAACAAAGTGTTATAAGAGCTTCCTCTGCCAGAAGGCATGTATTTCATGTTGCTGAACAACCAAGAGTGTGTTCAGCTGGGATAAGCTCACAGAAGAGTGTAGAAAGATGGAAATACTAAAAGACCTATTTATCTACCGTTGCATGTACATTGCAAACTAAAGGACCCCAAAAGGGTTTTGCCATTTGAAAAATGTAGAGAAAAATTACTTTTTTCAGACCAAATTCATACTGCCTATATCAGCAGAGCTCTCTCAAATCTACAGGTGCTTATTATTATATAAATAAAGCATCAGCTCATTTAAAAGGACAGTGCTCTCTACCTCTTTCAATTGCTTCCTCTAAGATAGCACCATCATCTATCTTTGCCCAGACTGCAAGTCAGCTCTCTGGCCTTCTGTATTGCTGAAGAGCATCAAACAAATAAATAAATAAATAGACAAACAAACAAACAGACCAGTAGGTTAAGGGATTAGCCTGCTTACTGTGGGAAGCTTGATATATCCCGGATATTTCCACAGAGTCCATAAGAGCAGTTAAGGATAGAGTTAGAAAGTATGAGAGAAGAAAGTTCCTTTGGAGACTGGGTTTATAAAGAGAGATTTAGAATAGAAAGAAAAAAACTTCAGAAGGAAAACTGGCAGAAAAGTAGTCAAAGCAGTAAGAGCATTACATAGTACTGGTGGGAAGCCAACAAACTGTACTTTGGTTAGTGGGCATGGTGGTGTATGAGGTATGTAAAGGACATTTTCAGAAGAGAATTTTTATTTTGTCCATTTGGTTGGAAGTGGAATTCAACTTCCAAGAGAGCCTTGGCTGAGGTTTCTGAGATGTGCAGGTGTGAAAACTGAGTCTCCATTTGTGGGATGTAAGCTTTTCCAATATTCCAGAATACATTTTCAGTTGAAAATATTCAATGCATTTTAGAAACACCCTATTTGCTTGAGATCTGCTTTGAAACAGAAGTAAAACAAAACTAAATTAAAATCATAGCTCTCCATTGTTTTGGGAATGAAGGGTTATTTTCTGCCAAGTGTTTCTGAAAAGCAAACCTTGATGTTTATTTTTTTGTTCCCAAAACAAAGTAACTTGTCACAATGCATTATGGAGATCTGCAAGACATGTCCACAACCCCAATTATTTATAACTATTTTTATTTTGTATTTCAAATACGAAGTCCTTGAATGGAAGACAATGATCTATTGCATAAATATTTTGCTGGGTAGAATGAAGAGTGGTAACTATATGGAAGCCATTGCGACAAGGATAACATGTAATAAATCCATTTAAAATGAATGTAGATGAACAACATATATCCTCCTGTGCTGTGGAAAGTTTGTGCAGCTAGCTCAGAAAACAGCTCATAATTTAAAAATATTTAGGTGTTTTTGCTTAAAAATTTATGACTGCTTTCATGACAACCATTCTCAAGGCCCTTGGCCTTAGGAGACTAGATATAGGCACTCAAAATATCTAGCATAATTATTATTTGTGAAAAACTGAGGAAAAAGTAAGGCATGAAAAGTGCTGTGCAGTTAATTGAAACTCAGGAGTGACCTCATTGTTTCCTGACATTGCCTTGTCTGTTAACAAAGAGCTTCTGCACATTACCCCCAGAGCCTTTTGCAGCACTGGGGAGCAGCTGTGGCCTATGCTAACCAGTGCTAGGACTGATTTATTCAATGTCACACATTGAAGAAAGATTCACTGTGGCAATCGAACAACCAGTTATTGCAGTTTTGTCGTTTGCAGTCATTGTGGTGGAGGGAACGACCATAAGTTCAGAGGAGTTGACCTGGGCTAGCCCAGGTAGGGATCCAATCTAGGGTTTTAGGATGTCTGCAATGTGTGACATAGAAACTTTCTCATGGATAACTACCATCGCACAGAAGAAAGTATGAGTCTTTTGGGTGACAGTTTCCATCAAGAGTCCAGGCACCCTCAGATGAAGGCAAAGTGATACTTCAGGTCCTACATCCATCTGGGAAGACCTGCCAACAGCTGAAGTCTGGACGCAGGCATACCCAGGATCCAGCTCAGACTCCACCAGGGCTGTCAGGTGAGGGGCAGAGGCTTCCTCTGTTGCCTAAAATGGTGGGAAAAAAATTAAAGACAATATTAATATAGATAAGGTAGAAAGCAGTTCTGTAAGGTGCACAGAGCACATAGGTGCACACACCAGTATATTTTACAGCTTTAACTAATTACCATATCAAGTAGGTACATCCAACCCAAAAACCATTTATCCCTGGTACCACCCTCAGAACTGCCCCACTGGAGCCTCTCCAAGGGCTCTGTGCCCTCTCTCTTGTTTTGACTACAATATATCTTATTGTTTCAGTCCAGGTGCAAGTCCCAAACTGGATGTCCTTGCTAAAATTTCTTTCTTTGAAACAGAAATTCAAGAATGCAACACAAACTATGAGAAAGGGTCTTAGTAATTGTTGACTGTTATTTCAAAGTGTAAGAAACTTATACAGCTATATTAAAATCTACAAAAAGCTAAAAATCTTTAGGCATCACCTGGGAGGGACATCATGGTGACACTGCTCAGGGTAGTCAGGGCCCATGGGTGCACACAGGACTTGGCACATCTGCCTGGGACTGTCACTTACTGTGGGAAAGAGATGGTTTGTTTAAGGAGGTTACCATAAACTGATTTGGTCTTGGAAGTCTGATTTTAAAAATAGTCTCCTCAGAACACCAGTATGGGCAGTTTGTCTGAAATCTGGACTTTGGATCTAAATCTTGGGGAAATTATGAAGCAGCCACCTGAACACATATGGCATGCAACAGAGAGACCACTTTCATTCTTCAGGTACATATATATATATATATATTTATATATGCTGGAGCAAATAGGCAAGTGGAGTAGTGGACCTCTGACTTTGTCTGCTGAAAGAGTACATGAATAAATTTATGACACTTCAGGCAGGCAGATATTATCCATTCCTCATTTCTGTGAGGTTGCTTTACTGCTTATATTTAGTCCAGCCAATGTCCATCTGCAGTGTTTTATGATAATTTCCACACTTAGTCTGAAATTGACAGTTCAGCCCGCTATATGTCAAACCAAACTCTTGTGGATCATCTCTGCCTATATTCTTTCTCAAAGTCATCACTTATATTCAGAAATGAGAAAGACTGCTTATGCAGAACATTTCTCTGCACTGTCTTGAAGACATTAAGAGCTGTTTCTCAGAACAAGCTGCATGTCATGTTGCAAATGCTGATATTGAAGAGTCAGCACTTTCTGCCTTCTATTAGGTCTGTACTTATCCCCGCGACTTTTACTTCCATTAACATGATACTTTTGAAAATCGGGTGCGCTCTCATCAAGTTCATTCCCAACTAAAGCCCTTGCAAGCTATATATAAGTACTGCTGACAAGACATCTGTCACCCCACTCCAGTTTTAGTCTGCCCCTCATAATGATGAAATATTCCTGTAAAATTGCCATAATGGTGTAATTTGGAGTCTTCAGTTCTTCTGGGAATAGGGCTAGCTTTAAAAGCTATAGGTGGCTTGTATGCCTCTGGCCTCTGTAAGTCTACTAATAAAAGTATGTATGTACCTCTGAGTTTAATATTGTGTCAACTGTTCATGTAGGCAGTGCTGGAATTAAACCAGTGCTAATTACAGCAAGACAAATGGATTAAAAAAAAATGGTATTTTCTATAGCCATACATAAGTAGGACACACAGAAAAAGAAAATGATAACTTCCATCCTGATCTGAATATAATTTAAAACAGTGAATAGAGTGATGCTTGATGAGCTCTGCTCAGATGTGCATTAGCCATCTAACACAGGAAAATGGTTCACTCTTTCCCACTGGGAAGGCACAAGTAAGCTGCATGGGCCAGTGTCAGGTCTCACTTCTGGAACTACAGAAACACCATGTAGAGACATCCTCTACACCTCATTACACACCCAGCACACCCATGACTTCACATTACAGTTACAGGAAATATGTACAAAAGGCAATACAAAGCCAAATAAGCAGTCATTCCAATTTTCTTCACAGTATTGAATAATCTGTTCTTTAGTGGTCCGTCTGAAAGCAAGCAGATAGCTTTATAGACAAAATGTGATATGGGGATAAATTCTAAGCCTAAGCTTTTGAGTAATTCAGGAAAATAAAACTTTAGTTGCTTTTTTCCCCTTCTAATTTTTAAGCCTACAACTTTTTATTACTGAAGAGGTTTTACTAAACCTACAAATGCTATTCTTCGTTTTCTCTTCTCATCCTCCACTGCACAGAGGTAAGTGTGGTTTGAGTTGCAAATATAATTTTTAGGAAAGTGTATATATTAACACCTGCCAACTAGGAAACTTGGAGTGAGAATGACTGCAGAAAAGGCAAACAAAAGTGTAAAAAGCACATTGTAGAGGTGCTTCTGACCACCTAATTTCATCCTCAATGAGGAACCTTCTGATGAATCCACCAATCCTTCATGGCTGTGATAGGTTTCTCCCATAAAACAGCTGCAATCACCACATCTGAGAATCAGATACTTTGGTAACTAGCAAGTTATATTCATTTTTTACTATTTTTATGTCCAAAATAGCCTAATATTGGTTTTACAAATACAGCAATAATTGTTTCAGAGTGTATTGTCTATAATATCCCTGATAACTTAGCCTTTATGAAAGTTATGGTAAAACAGATTTACCATATTTTATCTTCCCATCAATTTAAAAGAAAATACTATACATGTTGAGTGCTGGGAGTTCTTAAGAACAAGTCACAGAGAAGAATCAAACACTTCAAAGATAAGACATGTTTCACTTTTCTCATAGGATATTTTGCCTTTGAATTATCATAAACACCTATTTTTGTTAGTTTTTGAAAATACCTTTTAAATCAGTTCATAGCTAGGTGGTTGCTGCTGCCTGAGGTGCTAAGTAAACTGCAAATAGACTTAAAGGCTATTTGTTTTCAAACAGCCTGTTTCACTCTTTTGAGAGCTGCTTCATCTCCAGCTGCAGGTACTTCAAAGAGAGAAGCATTTGAGAAATGGGCTGCAGCTGAAATCAGGAATACTTGAGAAATGGGCTGCAGCTGAAATCAGGAATACTTCTTTCTGTTTACATGCTGAACGAAGTATGATTTGGGGTTACAAGCACTTCAAATATCTTTCTTGTGAAAGGTAATTAATTATTGCTTTAAAACAAACAGCCTACTTAACTGTGATGAGTTCCCGTTTTATGCATTTTAAGCTTCTGCACAGTAAAATATTTTAGTATATAAGTATGACTAGTGAAGTACTCTGCTATCTCTTTGACCAATGTCTTTCCATTTTATGTTCTGCAATCCACACCCCCACACCCCCCCCTCCCCCAAATCTTTATTTGCTTTCATAGGCAACATTAAAGTCTGTCACACCAATGAGGGCTCAGGCTTATGTCACACTTCTTGCTGACAAATGACATTATTCCTGTTCTCAATATATTATTTCCTTGTTTCTTACAGCAAAATTTCAACATAAAAATGAAGGAAAGGGCTGGATCTTGCCTGGTTTTTCTCCTAGGTCCTAATTTCTTTGTTCTCTAGTGAGATAAATGGTCTACACTTCTACTCATAGGAGGAGTGAAGGAATGGTGATCACTTTTAAAATGAGATGGTGTTCTTAAGGATGGTAGATGAGGCCAATTCAACTTTTTAGAAAAATTTAAAAAAATCAATCAAATTAATTGAGTTAATACAACAGAAAAGAGAGTAAAGTGATGCTGAACAATTAAAAGAGTTTTTTTAGGATTTTTTTTCCCTTTTTCTCTGTAAAGGCTGTAACAGGTGGGACAGTTGAAATATGTCACACAATTAGGATTCTTTTTATTTTCAGATAAATTTGCACTGCAAATGCAGGCTATTCTGAAAGCACTGTGAAATATAAATTAATGGAAATTTTCCAAGGAATATTTTTAAGATTTCAACATTTATAATTAAGATATTTAAATTAATTATTGGCTCCTAACATAGTATTATCATCCATTAAAAATCGTGTCTGCCTTCAAGTGAAATGCTGGGACATGACTTACTGTCATCTATGAACAGAAAAATAGGTATATAAGCCATTTCAATAGTTGTTTAATATGTTGGAAGTGTTTAATTGCAGTGCCATTAAATTATCACCAATGCATTTGGAAAGCCTAATTTGAATGTTTCTGCACTACAAGTGAAAAAAAATGAGAGTTACAAATGAATAAAGTGATGTTTATAACTGGAGCAATTATCACAATGGGTTTAAATTCTATAATTTAGTTTTTTATGTTTCATTTTAGTCTGGTTACTGACTATTAAAATTAAAGGCTTTCTTTCCCCTCTGCGTTTTGAAAGGACAAGACAAAAAATGAAGGTCCAAGGGAATGCATTGTCTGCAACTGCAAGCTCTTAAGCAAATACAAATGAAAGCAGCAGGAGACTGTAAATTGAAATGAGTGCTGTGTTAAAACTGTATGCTGGGTCTCACGTGCAGACCTTAAGGCTGTCATGGTTGAAGTCTGCAGGCAGAAAAGGAAAAGGACTAACATAACAGCACTGTTGAAACTCTGTTTTCTAGACATTTGCTCCTTGGAGTTATGCTGGAGTAATGGCCAAGTGCTTGGGCTCAAGATACAGTGTATGAAAAAATTAAAAAGAGCTGTTGAAATTTCACACCCCTAATGAGAGAACCAGCTACACTTAATCAATAGGGCAATACTGAGAGTGTTTTTGAACTCCACCCTTCTCTAAGGAATTCTTTGATTTCTCCAGTTTTAACAGTTTTCTTCAGAGTTTATAATCTACAGGGTATTTTTGCTTTTATTCTGCATTATTCCCAGCCTAGTGGAGCTAGAGCTGTGACAGGTACTGCTCCTTTATAGATTACTGCTCCTTCCAGGCTTTGTTTGGACTGCTGTTGGGGTTGCAGTTGTACACATCCATGCTCTGCCCATCCACGTTCTCATCTGCTATCAGGTAAATGAGAATGTGTTCATTTTGACCAAGATGCAAGAGGGTTACCATTGCCCAAAACATAACAAGATAGTCACAGAATTGCAGAAGCATAGAATGGTTAAGGTTGGAAGGGATATTAAACTTCGTGTAGTTCCAGCCTCCTGACATGGGCAGGCACATTTTCCATAAGACCAGGTTCCTCAAAGCCTCATCCAACCTGGCCTTGAACACTTTCAGAGATAAAGCACCCATGACTTTTCTGGGCAACCTGTTCCAGTGCCTCACCACTATTACAGTAAATTATTTCTTCCTAATATCTAATCTAAACCTTCCATTTTTCCACTTAAAGCCATTACCACTTGAGTCTTCTCAAGCCTTTTCTGTCCTTGAAATTATTTCTATGATGATAGAATAGACATGGTACTAAAGCCATCTCTCAGAATATGTCCAAGTCAACTTCCTCCTTTCATGATATTTCAGAATCTTATACATTTGGGTTTTTTTGCTGTGTTTTGTTGTTTGCTTTTTTTCCCATTTTAACACTTGAAACTCGGACAATCATAACTATCTGAACTCTGAAGGCTGAATTCTTGCAGCAGACTGTCTTTACCCAGTTAGTCCAAATGAGTATAGAGAAAGGTCTGTGCAAAAATAGTGGTATTTCTCCTACTGATAAGGAATCTAATAAAGGTATTTAACTTGAACTGCTTTGTAGTCTATCATCACTTGGGATATTAGGGAAAAGATTTTCAAAAACTATGATGTGTTCATCCATAATAAAATCCACATGGAGAAGGAAGAGGACTCAGGAAACTGACAGGGTTTCTCCTAAAACACTCAGAGCTTGGCCTTGCAATCCAGTTAATACTTGATAGACTTGCAATGAGAAGAAGCCAAAACCTCTGGGTGTTGTCTCCTAACTATGCTGGGTAGCACATCCCTTGGAAACTAATCTGACATTCATTCCCCTTGCTCTCATGATATATGCTGTCATAAAAGACATAGAGCACAGAATGGGTGTCATGCTGTCTTGAGTGGGATTAACAACAAAACTTACATTTTTTTTATTTCTAGATGGAATTTTTTTCTTATTTACATTTATTCTTTGTCCATATCAGTGGCATTTAGTGACTAAATAAGACACAGAAAAATATTCAGGCAGTTTATTCCCATTTCTGGCACATATTTTATTTTTAACTGTTCTGGAGGGAATCTGGAGGGGAAGAGACAAGGAATGGCTCTACAGATTATATTTAGGAGGAATGAACATACTTGCATACTTCTGAATGAAAGATTTTGTCTAATTTTGCCATCTCTTATGACATTCAATCTCAGAAATCAAAAATGCATTAAACATAGCACTTAACTATTCATAAACTGAGTCCCCAGCTCTTTGAGAAGTCTGAACAACCACTTCTCAAGCCTTGATATATGATGTTGCACTGTTTTCAAGATGTTTTATGTGTTTAAAAATATTGCTTCACCTTTTTTTAAAACCTAGCATATGATTTCCATCTAAATATTAAAGGATATTATTTCCAAAAGACTGTAATTGCCAAAAGATACTTCTCCCAACTTTCCCCCGTATTGACTCAGCTGTGTTAATGAAGCTACTGGAGTTGCTATGTAATTGAACACTGGATATGCATCTGGGATTTTTCCAGTTTCTGCAGATTGCTACATAAGATGCTGCTTTGGCTGAATTTAAAAACCAGTAATTAGTAGAAGAGATGGTCCTTTCTCCTATTTTTTTTTTTTTTTTGCTTTTTAAGTGGACAAGGTACTTTTGGATACTTAACTTTTCTTTTTCTTCTCTAATTGTGCTAAACATAATAAAACTGGGGCAGTTACTGCCTTCAGCAGGAAACAAAAATACCTGCATGCTATGGCATGTTACTCTTTTTTCTGCTATCAGATATAAACAGGGATGCTATGTTCGGGATTATTTAAAGGCAAGAATATTTTTTCTATATATTTGCCATTAGATAAATACAGACATTAAAAAAACAACCAACCAACCAAACAGAAACCCCAAACCAAACAAAAACAAGACCCCACAAACCTTACACATTATGCTAGAATGTAACCAAGTGATTTCTCTGATTTCCTTCAGAACAGACTCAACAATGCACTTATAGGCTATTTTATGCAGGCAATGATCTCCTAGCTGAGCTGAGAGCTTAAAAAATTTACTGCACAGTGCTAAATCCAAAATAAACTGCCCCTAGCTAAGTGGTTGCAGCTCAAATGTGGTTTAGGTTCTGGTAATGTTGTTTGGTTAATCAGTGTGCTTCTGTTGGTAAAGTTTTGGTTAAAGATCATTTATCTCTGGAATGAAAGAGAGAAAAAGCCATCAAGGCTGCCATACCTTTGCCTGAAATAAATATAAATGTGTCAACCACAGACAAAGTAGATTTTGTACAAACAGAGGAACATGTCATTCCCTTAGCCCTGTCCTCAGTAGTAGGCAACACTGTCACTTTCAGTTGAGGAAAATGCCAGTGATTTTAAGGAATGCTGAAAGTATTCACTTTGGCTCTTCTGATCTCTCTGAAAAAATGAAGTTAGAGGGAACTTGAAAATAAAGTATTCTGCACAGAAGATATTTTATGAAAATGTGTTTTGCTGAATTTCTGTCACTGTGGGGACAGAGGTGGCCTGAAGAATTTTAAAAGCTGACATTTTGCTACTATAGCAGCTTCTGAGTGCCTTAAGATATACAGTGCTGTACAGTGTCTTCCTACAAAGGGCCTTTTGTGTTGTGCAGAGTCAAGGTAAGCAAGTTTTAAGCTCTTGGTTTGGTTTTTAAGCTCTGTGGCTCTGGAAAGTGGAGACTAGCTGTATATAAATCAAGGCAATTAGAGATGGAAAGTCTGCCAGACTGCTTCTTATAGGTTTTCAGAGTTTGAGGGAGGTGAGTTTGACTTTAGATAACTCAGGTATTGGGGATCCAATCTCTGAAGAACATATTCCAAAAAACTCATTAGTAGGAATTCTTCCCAGAGCATTCAACCTAGTATTTGTCCCATCAGTTTCAGTAAGTACTCAAGTTGAAGATTTCTTACTGTCTAAAAAAAAAATAAATAAAATACAACAACCTTCTTATTCCTTCATGTGTGTATCCTTCAACTACTAGGAAATATTTCTCTCATATTAAAAAATCATCTATCAAAATGTTAAATCTTTCAAATCACTCCAGATGCAAATTTTAATATTTTCCTCTTTATGGAGAAGAGTCCACTCTCCTCCAATCATAAAAAGCCTGCAGAGGTCCAGATGTTAATATTCTGGTTCCTGATGAGAGGGTATATTCCCAACCAAAGAAGAGGAACTACAGCTACAGACAGTGCACAACCGTGGTTTTAAAACTGATAGAATTACAGTGTTATGTGTCAATGTTTAATAAAACTAGTTTCCTCTTCTTGCTGCATGAATGTTTTTTATTGCTGCAGCAAAATTGAAAGAGTGATTTCCTCTGGACTGAAGTGTATGACTTCTGTATATGAGACTTTGAACAAAGAAGGTTTCAATACAATGATTATACTAGTGTTCATGTCAACCTCTACTGTCTCTCAGCCTCTATATTTTCTTTCAGAAAGGATTACCCAGTCTTCACAGAGCGGTCCTGACCTGATGTGTACTGCCTGATAACCAGATCTTGCATTCAAAGACAGCTGCATAAGAACAATACAGGAGATCTGCCAGCTTTCTCTTCATGGGGTAACAGGTCTCATGGCAAACATATCACGTTCCTGTGTCTATCAGCCGCTGAGCTATTGCTTATATCTGTAAGCATTTATATGTGATTGGCAGTGGTGTGCTCATCTGGAGGTCTTTGTACAAAGTTTCGGAAGCAACCCCTCATTATATGCAATTACTGCTTAGTTTGAGACCCCGAGTTGCTGTGGCTGAACTGCCTTCTTCCTATCAATTGAGTAGGAACATTCAAAATAAAATCCGTTTTTCTTTCACACTACTTCTCTTTCTTTCCTATGCTCAATTTTGGGGTTTTTTTTAACTTTAAAAATATATGAATTATAGCCTGCTCAGGGAAATATGTTTCTTACATCCTTCCAAATACTAAAGGATTCCTTATCTGAACCCCAAGGCATGCCTGAAAACTCCAGGCAAATTCCAGTTCCAGCTTCTGCATTTACAGTGGAGGGAGACCCTTTGACCCAGGTGCTGCATCCCAAATTTGGTGTACACATCTTTTGTGAGGAGTATTCCCATTCTTTTGTGCCCTTTAGGAGAGGACGATCCCACAGCCGCAGTTGGTGACAGTTTGCTTTGCTTACCCAGAAAAGTGTGCTCAGAGCCAGGACTGAGTCAGGCAGTTCTGCAGGAGTAGAACTTTGAGTAACTACTTCTTTACAGCACATGCATTGGCCTTCTCTCAGTACAATGGAAAGTGATGGAAATTGAGTAGAAGATTTTGTTGGGAAAAGCTCTGAAATCCTTACTTCTATAGCAGATGATATTTATAGGTTGATGGATAGCTAAAGCTGTTATACCCTGGGCTTGACATCACAAGCTCAAAACTGTTAACCACAAGTCAACATGGTTCTGCACTTGTCTCCACCATCCAGATTCTGTCATATTCAACTTTATTGTCTTTGCCAAAGCTCCATTTTATAGGTTAAAACCACCTCTGTCAATATGAACATCTCCTACAGAAGAGGATAGGAATGGAACAATAGCCATTCTTCTTGTATCTTTCTGCCCTGTGGTCTACTTCAGAGGAAGCTCTGCTTGAGGCTGGTTGCTACATCTCATCATTGCCATCATTTATGTACCATTGGTACATGTTTTCTCCTTTCCAACCCATGGCTAGAGCCATGGGGTAGGAAGGGATATTATTCATCCTGAGTTGTTTTGCTTTCTCTAGTCCTGTTCCATTTCACCCACTGACATATGGCTAGAGCGTACTTTTTTTAAGTTCCAAAGAGCATTCTACCTAGAACTTCATCAGTGCATATCATGTCTACTGGTCCAAGGTGCAAGGGTTTTCTCAGCTGGAATTCAGTAATTGTGAATATGACATTTTCATGCCACACTGTGATCTGTACTGTAACTAGCTATTTCCTATCAGTAAGAAGTGTCCTACTGTGACTTTTACCCTGCAGCAACTAACTATGGAAATCTTACTGGCCTCATTATTTCATGAATGAGTGACTGGATTAACTGTAGACATTGGAAAATGTTGTGTGCACTGGTACCCAGGAGCTGTATTCAGGAAAATGTAATCCTGACACCTGCAATAAGATAGGGAAAATAATTTGTCATTTATGCCACCTACATGCAGCAAAAATATAAAATGTAGTTTGATATGTAGAGATGATACTGAGTCATCCTAATGCATGTATAATCATGAGTCATGATGGAATCAGATGGAATAAAATAACAGCTTAACCTGAATGTTCCTATATTCTGCATAATAATTGGAAAAGAAGAAAATCCACTATGGCTTTGAACAATTAATGTTTTTTCCTTCTTCCCCTCCATTTGCCACATTCTCCTTATGCCCAGCAGCTAGCTGATGGCAGAGTCATGAGCCAGAGGGTTCAAATAACTAGCACTACTAGTCAGAGGACTGTTTTGAAACAGTCTCCCCAAAAAAGGGAGAAGAAAGAATAATCCTTTCAAACAGGCATATTGGATTTACATTAAGTGAACTGGGGAAATTTCCTCACATACTACAGGCCTCTGAAGTTCCAGAGCCTCAGCCCACTTACTGAGACTTCGCCCATGACAAGCAAGCTTACGATTCTGCTTCTTACCTTCCCGACACAAAGCATGTGTGTAAAAAATGACTTGTGGATAGGACTCCCCCTGGGAACAAGCAGTCTGCATAGTTTCCTTGCTCTGCTGGTTTTAAAAAGAAAATGGCACTTGCAAGCGAAGTCTGATGCCATTCCTCTGCTCCTAGGGGAGAACTGCTTCACTAAGAACATGAAGAAAGCAGCACTTCTTTGAGTAAGAATGCATGGAGAGTTGCACTGGATCAAACAAAATATCACCTTCACCTAACTCAATGACCAACAGTGTCCAAAAATGGAGATGCAGTATTCAAAAACTGCTTGAATATTGATGGGAAAGATTTGTTCTAACTCTGAAGCAGGCCTTGCTTTGAGTAGGAAACTAGCCAAGTTACCTTCCAGAAGGGCCTTTTGACCTAAATTATTTCATGATTCCAATTGAAGGAGCCTTTTCTACTACTAAACTGAATATGACCCCAGCCTCTAACAATATACAGCTCCTGCTATATATAGCTTTGGGAATTACCACCTCCTGTACTTCATTTGGAGCGTAAATCCCCATTGTGTTACACATGGTTATAGAGTCCAATACTACAGCTTTATTTCAGTTTTGTGTACCAAACACTGAAACATGTCCTCAGACAATTATTAGTTAAAACCAAATATCAAATTGGGCACTGTTACAAGAGAAGATGTCCCATAGAAGAAAATTACATTTCTTATATGAGGTCTTGTTTTAAATAGTGAAATAGCTTCATGGAATTTTTTTCAGTCACACTGCTGAAAAGAAAGGTTAATTCAGCACAAGACAAAAATCATTGTTTCTTACTGCTCATTCTCTAATATAAAATTCTAAGTTTTATCTGTGTGAATGAAATCCCTGTGACAGCTTTGCCACATCTGCCTCTCTTGGTATGGGTTTGGTACACCTGAGAGGAACAAAGCTCAAAACTAGAAGGTCTTTAACCTTCTCAAATATATATTTACTATCTTTTTAACAGAAATACGGCATCACCAGCAACTGGTGAATTTCATTTGAAAAGCCATAGGCTTTACGTTTTCCATTCAACAGCCATTTTTTGATGCATCATGAAATTGGGACAGTGAATGTCCTCAACAAAAATAACACTCTTTGCTCCTTCCTGAAATGACCAGAGAGTAATAAAATTGTAGGGTATATACATGAAAAGAAGATGCAGTTTCTGGAAAATTTTTCCCAGGCAAAACAGCCTCATAAAAACCTGATGAGTGAAAAGTTGTGCCTGGAACCACAGAGAAGATGAACACACCCTGCAAGAGTCTCCTTGGGCTTTGCCCAGGTATATTAGTGGTTTGCAGAAAGAGCTCCTCAATCGTACACAGCATTTAAAGAGCTGAGCAGGCTGTGCTTTTTAGAAGGGGAGAGGAACAATGTGCAGCAGTGTTGAAGACCAGAACTAATGGTCCTACTGTCCATGGTGAACAGAGTTTTTCAGCAGGCTGTGGGGAGGAAGTGTTCCACTTCCTTTTCAGGACCAATGCTGCTGCTCCCATTAACCCTAGCAGGGTGCTTGCCATAGACTTCATGCTTCAGTAACATTGGAGATATTACTTGAAAAAACAGTGGGAAGAAATGCAGAAAATATCCTCTCCTTCCACTGAAGAAAATGCTGTAATTGAAAGCTTAAAACCACCTCTCTCCATGAACAGAATTTACTCAGAAATAAATATTCATATCTGCTTTGAATCACTTAGTCAAGGTTAATCCTTTGAACTTCTAACTCACATTCAGGTAACTAAACTCACAAGGCTGACAGAATACTTTGTAGACCACATAAAATTGTGTGAAAAACACTTCAGCAGTGAATACAAAATATTTGCAGGGTGCAGGGTGAGTGGGAAGAAAAAGTGGCTTGACCTACACCAATATTTATCATTCTTTGTTTGTCTAACTGAAATAAACACTAAACAATTAGTACAGTCATTCATTTTCTTTTTGAAGATCTGTTTCTTAACCTGAAAGAAAATCTTACAATAACAGCTGCTTTTAAGAAATTAAAGGAAGCCAAAGCTGAAGACTGTGAATTACAAAGAGCAAATGGGTTTGGTGGTTATTTTGGGGGAGGGTGTTGAGTTTGGTTTGGTTTCTTTCTTTTAGTTTTTTTGTTTGTTTACTTGGGGATTTTTTTGTGTTTTTTTTTTAAATACATTGAATATATGACTCGGTGTTTCAAGTTGCCTAACCTGGGAAAGGAGCTCTGAATTTGTCTGTTGGAAGATTTGATGATTTTGACATTGTCTTTCTTCAAATTCCCCAGATGGAATAAGAGCCTATTATCTTTCAATAATTTGCTCGCACAATTTATTAAGAACTTAAATGAGAAAAGAAGGATCATAATTACATGGTTAAGAACTCCAAGGTAACAGGCTCAAAGCCAGATTCCCTTCTTGATATATGAATATAAGCCAAGATCTCCCATCTTTCCTCAGGAGTCCCTCTATCACTTGTTCACTGATCTGGTTTACTGAAATTACTTAGCTTTTTTAAAATTTTAATACTTCCCTTTTTGCATGAAAACTCTGAATTTCCAAATATTTGGGAGAAACTCAGCATATTTTTTAATAAATTAAGTAATTGTCAAAATTATTTTGCCTTCCATAGGTAGGAGTAAAATAACTTGATCAATTTTATGCTAATAAAAGCTGTATTTGAACTGGTCATAAGCTACAGGCAGCATTTGACTGTGAACTTTTACTCTATTTTGTCTTGTATAAATTGAATGCTGAAATACTAATGACTTCTGGGAAACCTTTGTGCAGCAACTGACAGTGCTGAAGAAAGAAAAACCATGTAACAAATTTTGACCTCAGGACTGTCTTTTGAATTGTGTTTTCATCAACTTTAGAGATACCAGGAGATTCTGGCACTGCTGGGAGAAAGAACCCTGTGTTACCATTGCATCAAATCATAGTCAAAAAACCATACAAAAGCAGACGATCTTGTGTTTTTCTTGCTCACTGTCTTTGTGAGCGTTTTCTTTGTACTCCTTGTTTTTCCCCTTGAGCTTAGGAGACAGCTTTTTTTATTCCTTTGTTGAAGTAAGATTTGGGAGCTGTTGTTTCATCTAAAATATCATTATTTGTGACACTCCAGCAACAAGTGACTGTTTTGTGAATACAGAATCAAGAACTTCAGCATGAAATTTTTGCTCCAAATTGTGCCTCAGTTATTTATTATTCACAACATTGTTCCTCAAGTTTATATGTCCTCCAGTGGGGATATCATGCTCATGTGCCATCATCTTTGCAAGTTGTGAGTCTCATTCAGAGCCTAGAAAAATAAATGAGGAAACTTTCTGTTTATTTCCAACCCATAAATTGTGGAGAGAAAGCTGAAGCCTAGTACAGAGGTGAAATGCTCCTGTGCTTGATGTCAGTGGCAGAACTCTTCTGAATATCTGTGGATCCAGGATTTCCTTCAGATATTAAACACCGTCTTTGGGATGGTTCAATTTCATCACCTATGCCTTGTGATTGTACCCAAGTACCACTTGGTACATTATTCACTTTCCCATTATCATGATACCAGTATTTTTGCAACAGAGAATGCAGCTTCATCGAAAACAAAATTTGTTAAAGACTTGGGAGATTATCTGTGCTACTGTTGTCATCAGCAAGCAATAATGATGCTTTCAAATCACTTATTTATTTACTGTCTCTGTAAATATTAAGGTGTTGCTGGCCTCAACATGGCTGGACAGAAATTCCATTTTCAGGCCAATGCTAGTTTGTGCAAACAAGTTTTGAATGAGATCCAAAGAGAAGATATCTCAGTACAGGAGAGAGAACAAAACCATGTACATATTTTGAGTTACTGTTTCTGTAACTCCTCAGTATAATATGGTAAGCATGTCATAAAGTGCCAGTGTCTTGGCAGCACTCAGACCTCTCCCCACTCTGCCCAGGGCCCGGTATCCCTTCTTTTAGACCCCCAGGGCCATCAGTCCCTGCCCCAGAGACACCGCAGCAGAGCGAGTGTCCAGCTCCCCACAGCCCTGCCCTGACCAGCCACGGGTGATGCTGCAGTTCCCACAGTACTCTGACATAAAGCACAAGGCAGGGAAGCAGACAAAAACTTAATGAGAGAGAGAATTTTCAGCAATTTTATTAAAAAAATCGCTACTTTATTTTAATCTGCTTGTAGAATTCAAATACCCAACTAGGTAGAATATCTACTGCCTGTTTTATTTTAAAGTGTTTCCAAAGTCATACATTCTGCCTATGGGCTTTAAATACAATTTATGGTCCAATTTGTCATCTGAAACATGGAGGGAAAAATTGCCCTAAGACAAAAAAATAGTTATACTGTTTTTTAATTGAGGGAGAGGGGGTAAAAGTTGCCTCGTGATGATTAAAACCTTAATGACTAATGTGGAAAAACTGGCATGAATTAAGGACATTATGCATGGAGCTGTGAGAACATACCAATTCATAAATTATGGAACATATCCCAGGTTTGTTTTTGGATAAGAACAAAAAATTCTGTTTAAGATGTTCAGCATCTCTAGCACAATTACATGAAGTTCACAGTTCATTTGTTCACCAAGTCAGAATAAAAATGTGACACACAACAGAACAAGAACAACACAGAACAATGCCTCTAAACCTTTGACAGCAGAGAATTTATAAAGCCTAACTGTGCTCTCACTGTTATTTGCTGCTAAACGTCAAAGAATCACCACACAGAAAACATGACAGGAAACACTAGAGAGGAAAATTTTCACATTGCTGAGGCAAGATGCGCAGACTAGAGAATGTGAAACATAAAATGCATATATCTGAATGACAGTAACACTTTGATAACTTGTATTGCATACGAAATATTTGCAAGTGAGGAACATATTTTAAACAGACGGCTATATTTAAAATTTTCTACATCTTCCCATTTTGAACTTCACAAAACTTTCAGCTGTCAAAGCACGTTTTCCCAAGTAAGAAAAAAAAAAGTTACCATGCAAAGATGAGTGTTTCAACATGTTGATTTTTAAGACTACTGTTAGGGGAGAATCCTTTCCCCCCTTTATTTTAAAAAAAAACACAAATAAATAAACAAAACCAAGTAAACATTAATCCAGTTTTTGCACATCCTTAGCAGATTGGATTAAAAGGTTGAAACTTGGCAGAAAGATACAATTTGGAAATGAGAGGTGCTTTATAGATTCTTAGGGAAAATTAGTTTCCATTTCACAGAGTGATGAGCTTTTTAAAAGTAGAGTTTATGAGTATTTTTTATAAACACTATTTTGCAACAGTCTGAAGACCTAAATATAGCATTTTTCATTGCACAAAGACATTGAGCCTATAATTTTGATTTAAGCTAACAAACTAAGAGAAGCTATTTTTTATGTAATGCAGTTTTTTTAGGACATAAGTTCTCAATGGCATTATATCATGTTCTGGTGATTTCACCAAATACTACAGTACTGTACAACAATTTGACTTCAATGGTTGTGGCTTTTGATGCAGTCCAAATTTATACTGTGCAATGCAGAGAACAACTATACGCAACCCTTAGAACTTGGATATGGAAACTAGTCTTTCTACTGACTCCCCTGTTAATGGAAAAATGCACATTTGTCAGTGTTTTAATCAGTTTTTCTTTTTTTTTCTTGTTTTGTACCATTAATGAAATAGTTTAAAAAAACTGACCCCATTACTCGGCCCTGAATTATTCCTCTGAAAGTCTCTCCAGTTTGATTCACCACTTTTTAAGGTGGTTTGCCTGGTTTGGGATCCATGAGGCAGCAGCCATAGTCAAAGAAAAATCATAATTTTCACTTCTGGAAGACACTGTATCTAGAGACTTTTCACACCTGGTGTGAAATCTCAGCTTTAATGAGATCAGTTATAAAGCACCCATTGCTTTGAAGGGAATGTAGGATTCACCTCCTTTGTGCAGTTATGGGCTGAGTGAAGAAAATTCTCCATTGTGACGACTGAACTCTCTGCCTTCATTTCACCCAGAAAAAAAGGCATTGACCACAGTAGTTTCACCAATGCAATGCTCCTTGCATTACAGCACCCCTTATATTTTTTACAAGAAAACAATATTTTGAGGGATTAATTGTTAAAAACAAAGACTACACACTAAGTAAGATTTTATTATAAACTCACTCATATATTTCAAAGGCTTTTCTTTATTGTTGTCCTGGCATTTGGTCATCTTGGTTGCCTGACACAAGTTATTGTCTCTGTCTATTTTCTTATCACAGGAGTACCCAGACCCCTGGATGACCAATGCTGATGCAGGAAATTAGTTCTAGTAATTTTCATGAAACTTTCATTATGCAAGTACACATACAAGTATATATGTACATATAAATATGTATATTTTTTTTCAGAAACTGAGGTGTTTATCTCTGAAGTTTTCAAGACAAACTTAGATGATTAAACTAATTCATTTCTTGGTTCTCAAAAATTAATACTCAAATCTTTCTGCAATAATCTTTATCAAACTTTCTAATTTCTTGGGGTTTTTTATTGCCTGAAATTTATTTTATTCAGGTTGTTTAGGTTTGGTTTTGTTTGGTTTTTTTTTTTTTGAAAAGTACCAAAATATGGCAAAGGTTGTGCAGTAAGTTGTTAATATGTTTGTGACTGAACTGCATGTCACATGAAGAAAAGGCATGAGAAGGGCAAAGTAACAATGAATTCAAGAAAGCCCACAAGGAGAGGCAGAGAGAAAGTGATTGATACAAGCTGTTGCTTCCTGAATTCTGAAATGGTCCATCTGCATAGCCCAAAGCACTGGGATGAGGTAAAGGGATATTTAGAAAGTTCATATAACTTACTTAAAGCTGAAAATAGCTGGTAATGGTGGAAGTTAACTGTTTCTTTACAGAGACGCATCAAACAAGTGATTTCTGTGTGGAAATAAATGTATGGCTTTGAAGGGGAAATAAGAAAGTCAGAGTTCAGGTATGCATAGAGTTAGTATCTGACTGATTTTCTGAAATGCTGCAGTAGATGAATTTCAAAGGTATTTATTTTCAAATTGAGTTGTCAGTTCACTGCCAATTCATAAAACCAACTCTGCAGTGATATCAACTCAGCACACAATAAGCTGACAGACTGTACCATATTTTTATAGTGAATCATTTAAACCATGAATCATTCATAGCTTCACACAGGTGCTGAAAATAGTGAAAAACCTGCTGCTATGCCAGACAAGCCTGGCACATGCTTTCCACCAGTGATGGGTTCCTCTTTGGAGAACAGATCAGCTTTTAATCCTATTAGAAAGAAAGATCAAGAAAAGAAAACAAAAAAAGGGCTTTGTTTTCTATGCCTTCCTTTTTCCCTTTTCTTGTCTCCATTTTTTAATGATATTATCTTGCCTATTCAAAATGGAAGGTGGAGAAAAAAGAATTGATTCTCTGTTGTACTTGTTCCTGTTTTTGCTCCATTGACAGGCAGATATAACCCATATTGTTTCAAATGGAGCAAGTCCTCGTACAGTGACTATATCACAGTCCTCATTCTGAATCACCTCCAGAATGTCATTCTGTTGACATATATATTTGTAGATAATTAGTTGCATCCACCAAAATAATCCAAGGAATCTGGACACTAGTACAAAAGGCAGCAGCAAATTATACGCTAACCTTAGCGCTTCAGCAAAACATGCAGTAAGCCTGTCATGGGGCAGTATTCAGATTGTCTTATTCCCTGCTTTAAATAAGAGTAGAAAACAGATTGCAAATGAAAATTAAAATACCCACCTGAACTGACCTGAAAAAGTTGAAGGATGTGACTGGTTAGTGTGCACTGCATTAGGTAGCTGGTAATGTTCCGGGAATTACTGATTCCATGTGAGCACATCTGTAAATGAGTTAATGAACAGGGGCACAGAATGGAGCCATTTCACACATGATTAGACAGGGTGTCCTTGTACAGGAGCACTCACCCCATCCCTGAGGACCTGTTCTGCCTTCCAGTTCACCTGCCAATCTGTGAATGGCTCAGACAGACATGTAGGTCAAAAGGGGAAATGCTTTAGGCCCAACTTACACTGTCGAGGAGTCAGACTTTATGATGTCTTGCAGGACTTCACCTTTAGGTGCTTAGCTCTCAAGTGTTTTTTCATCTAGCAAAACACTCTTACATTTCAGGAAAGTTATTTGCTACAGGAGTCCCCTCAGTAAAGCTGTGAGCAGAGAGGGCCAATAGCAAATGTGAAAAATCAGGTCACTCCCTTCAGAAATCACCCAGTTGGGGATTCAAAGCCCCAAATCTCTGTTGTGGACAGTGCCTAAGCCAAAACACTGAAGCAAGCTGTGGGATTCATCTCTTGCCTTCTGTCTAGCTTGTCAGCAATGCACTCACTCACAAAAGTCTTGTGAGACACGTAGGTTCACTTCCAGTTATCTCATCACAAGGTATGTGGAGCCGTAAGCATCAGGATATAAGGAGTAAGTAGGGCATGCTTCCGGCCCCTCACATCAAAGTTGTTTCAGTTTACTTGGTATAGTTAATTATTCATTCAGCCAGCAGAAAGGAAATGGAAAGAAAGAGAGGGAATCACAACATGGATTGTCTTTGCCTGGAAGCTGTATAACAATGACCGATATTACCAATATTGACCAAAATGAAAGGGATACCTGAGGCCCAAACACTGTGCTTATTGCTGTTGATAATTTTCGTCTCAAATTAATATGAAAAGTGGTGGAACTGAACCTTTAATGTTTAAGAGAATGGTCTTTTTTGACTTGTGATGATAGAGAAACTATAATTTATCACTAAATGTTTTGTGTTGACTTGCTCCAGTATGCGTCTTCTGAGAATGTGTTCTGACTGTAAAAGACAAGGCAGGTAAAAAACCCACTAAACTGACAATCCAAACAGACTCTCTATATGGAGGAGCTATGGAGTCACTCAGCACTAGCAAGAACAAGGAACTTCCAAGAATTCTCAGAACTAGCAGAACTTTGCTAAAAAAAAAAAGCCCAATAGGTGCCTGAGGTGTTTTGAAGTTACACAGCTGCTGAGTTTCTCAGATCTGAATGTTGGACTTGGAAGTCTAAAGGGTTTAACGATCTAAAATGTTAATTAGCACATCTGTGTATCTGAATGGAAATGGCCTCTTTATCCCCTAGGCTCTTTCCAGATCTGATTCAGAATAATCATGGACTTGGAAAAGTGCCTTTTTTTCTTACTGAAATAAATACGTCCACTCTGTTCAAATTCAGTTTCTCCCAATGGAAATTTTGCTTCGAGGACTTTTTTCCTATACAGAGTCTGCTTTGAGCTTCCAATGATTGTTTATATGCTGGAGTCTCTTTTGGTCTTTGGCTATACTGTTGTGTGTTCTAATTGCCCATTTGGAAGTTGTCTACTGGGACTTGGAAGAGCAGTTTATCTAAGGGGTTTTTTTACACATAGATTGACTTCATACCTTCAGTTAATTTGGATTCATTTTCTTTTATTTTAAAGCCAATTAAAGCGAAAACCTTTTAAACTTCTGAGCAGGCACACTTTAATTCCAAATATGTATTACTAGATTCATATTACTTTCCCTTAGAGTTTTTTTTGTACCAAACCATAAGAAAACTTTATTATTGTGAGGTAACCAGGCTCATCCCTCTTTATACTGGCTGGAGAAGGAAGAGGTCAGAAGTGGACCATCATTTTAAATGATAAATGTTTTACTTTTTCATATGTAATTTTTCCCCCTTTTGCATGGAATCATCTACTGCAAGAAGGTCATCCAGCAGAGGTAATTCTAGTCTAATTCTAATAATAAATAGGTGCATAAATTGTAGAATATAATTTTGTATGTGCCTAGGGTTCCTCGTGCATCAGGTGACTAATAAACATATGCTATTCAGTTGCCAATGAGTAGCACTTCTTCACCAAAAGAAGGATAAACAAAACCTGATATACATTATATATGTATATAAATAATGACTCATTAAGATGTTGTGTCAGATTGTTATTGGCAGCACTAATTGTTTTCCCAAATCAGGATTTCATCAAAAATTTGTATATTAGCCAACTTGAAAAAAGAATATTGTTTCAATGTGCCCATAGGGATCCAGTATTTTGATGGACAAGAAAAATTTCAGGTGCATTACTGCAAAATGAAAGTCCTCTGATCTGATCATGACTGCACTGATCTTCACAGAGTATTTTCAACTAATAAGACATTGTCCCTACTGTAAATAGCCAAAACAGAGGAAGAATGAGGACTTTTCATTACAGCCAAAGAGAAATTAGGTGCTTTACTAAATTTCACAAATGCAGCTAATAGCAGAGAAAGAAACTAAATCCAAATCTAAATCTCCTAAGCCCATGGCAGGGATCGTGGCCAAGAATCTGATTTTGAAAATGCTTTGTATTTGAAAATGGCTTATATCCTAATCATTATCATTGTAAAGAACAGTTACATAGGTTTCTGTGTATAACTAGCATTACACTTGCCAAGAACATCTTTTGTTATCACTGATAACATTTTGAAGGTCTTCTTTTTAATTCCAGCCATATGTCTTAACTTAGTAATGAATTCCACAGTGAAGACATATTGATTTGGGATGGCTTTGCCCTCTTTAACTTGTGTAATATGAGGTGCCTCATTCAGATAAGTTTAGGTATTTGCTTGCCTTTTTAATGCATCCTTATGCATTGAATCCTGATATAGTACTAAACATTGTTCTTGAAAATCTCTGGAATTGCTCCCTAGTAGCAATTAAAAGATTTCTTCAACAGCAAAAAGTGAGTAATTTTCCCCAAAGATGGGCACATCTGTGTTCAAATCATGGTATTTTATATTATGTGGCCTTTTCTTAGCAGTGTATGCGATCTAAATGATCTCGTTATCTAGCAGATTTGGCTTATGTCCATGTGAACTGATCAAAGATAATTATCAAGGACAGAATGGCAAGACAAGGAGGGAGAGTTCTTTTTACAGGAAAGAGCAGCAGGACTGCTCTGTTTAGGATTGGACAATGAGCCTGCTGATAGCTCATGAGCTGGAATTAGAAGGAAGGCAACATGCGTGACATCTAAAAACGTCTGAACAGGAAGAACTAGATGAACCCTTTTTTAGATGACTGAAAACTTCATGCTCACAGAGTTTTATCTTCATGGGGGACTGTAACCACCTTATTAACTGCCATTAGGTTTCTGGAATGCATTGATAATAGCATCTTAAGAGAGATGATCAATAAGCCAATGAGGGGAGGTGCTCTGCTGGACCTAATGTCTACAAACAAGAAAGAATCCACTGTTGATGTGAAGGCTTGGAGGTCACTGTGTCTGTAGTGACCATACAATGATGGAAATCAGGATCCAGGGGGAAGGGAACAAGGCAAATAACAGAACAACTTAGCCTATTCAGAGACCTGCTTGAAAGACTCTCATGGGAGACAGTCCTGGAAGGAGGAGGAGTACAGGTGGGATGACTGTTTGTCAGGGATCACTTCCTTAAAGCTCAAGGATGGTCCATCCTAATGAGCAGAAATAAAAGCCAGCAAGAGGCCTGAATGAATGAGCAAGGAGCTTCTGGCTAAACTGACATGTGAAAAACAAGCATACAAAAGGTGTCCTGCAGAATCAGATCATCTAATAGGAATACATAGATACTGTCCACGTATGCAGGGATAGAGGTTTTGCTGTGCTGGTAAGATCTGCCATCAGGAATTTGTGGTCCCCGAGACTAGTGGTAAAGTTTGGAGCAAGGAAGACTTACCCTTGTTGGAGGAGGATCAGATTAGAGAGCACTTAAATTGGACATGTACAAGACCATGATACACACAGAGTTGGTGGATGTCAAGGCAAGGCTACTCAGTAATATCTTTGAAAGATCCTAGCAGTCACAAGAGGTTCCCTAGGACTGGAAGAAAGAAAATATCACTCATATCTTTGAAAAGAGAAAGAAGGAGGAGCAGGAGAACTACAGGCTAGGCTGCCTCACTTGGCTCAATGGAAGGTGTCAGAGCAAATGATTCAGAGAAACATTTCCACAAGTATTCAGGATAAGTGTTTGTTGGGTGTGATAAGAATGGTTATACAAAAGTGAAATCATGCCTGACCACTCTGACAGCCTGCTACATTGAGATGACTAAAGAAGAGGGGATGGGTAAATCTAGTACCAGTCACCTTCACTTCTTCACTTGTGTAATGCAAATACGAAAGAGCTGCATTTAGGGTATGTGTCAGTGTATGTAGGGTCAGTGTTATTTTGTGCAACTCCAACCAAGGCCAATGGGAAAATTCTTTGATGGCTGCCACCTGTTGCAAGTGGGAATGGAAAGCATAGAAAAAAAACTATTAAAGAAGCCCTGCTGTTGAGTCATGAGGTGCAGAAAGTATCTTGGATTACGACAACAGTTTAAATTTAAGGAATTAAATTTAAGAGGTGTCATTGAACGGCTTTTGTCCCATTGTTTTTAATGATGGCAAGTCATATATATTCATATAAACTGAATTCTTTAGTATGATAAAAGAACATTCAGGTGAACAGATAAAAGATCTTAATAGGAATAATTTACCACACAATATAAATTCTAAAATTACTAGTAGCATAGTATAAAATAGGATAATGCACTGTATTGAAGCAATTACTGGAGCAATTACATTAAAGCTAGAAAAAAGGAAATAATTATTAAGGAGAGATTTGATGTCACTCATCCATACCAACGCTTATGGAGAGATCTCTTTCTCTCAACCTCAAGGAGTATCCTTGGGGGGCATCCCCACCCAAGGGAGGAATCTCCACACATACACCCCAAGAAGGGTTATGTTAGAAGAACCTGACTCTTTGAAAGGCTACTGGACTTTTGTAGATTGACTGCTAGTCACAAATTTATAGGCCAGTTACCAACTTATGTGCCACATCCAACTTCAAAATGCAAGATGGGTGTTTGGTGAACCAAGCTGGTTTTGCCAGCACTAATTCAGCACTAAAAACACTACCATGGCACACTGATAACTCATCACAGATAGCTTGCATGGTTTGCATTCTCTGAATGAATTATAGACCTTATTGGGGTAGGCTCTCCTGTCACACCACAAAAATGCAATCCCTCAAATCCAAGAGATGCCTTATCCCTTGGAGTTATCCTACAAATAACCAGTTCACTTTAATTACACCAGACTAGAAAGAGAGTAGAAGAAAACTGTGAAAGTGTAAAAAACCCAAAACAGGCACTAATGCTGGGTTTAAGAAACACTATATATAAGACATGCTATGAACCAAGAGGATCTTTCTGAAACATGAGAAGCTTGGGTGAGTCGAAACAGCAAGTACACACTTTCCTCTGCCTGAGGCTTAAACAAGGGACCAGTCAGCAATGAATGAATACACTTAGACAGAAAAGACAAAAAGTATGCTTTATTGAAAAGGCCACCTGGAAGAATTCTTGAATTCTTGGAAGTGTCTGACTTAATTTCAAATGAAATTGAGGATGTCAAGGAGAAAAAATGTGTGCTGACATTTATTATCTTGAATGGACTTCTGTAGTTCTTTTCCTGGCTCCATTAGAGTGAAGGTCTTTTTGGAATTCACACAAAAGTGATCTATCTGTTGGCTTCAAGTATCAGTAGCCTCTGAGTAATGAACTACAAAGCCAGAAAACTGGAGGGAACATTTAACATAAAAAGAAATTCTTAGCTGTGGAAAGAAGAACTATCTTCCTTAGACCAAGAGTAGTCTAAGTTGGAGGGAGCCCATAGAGTCCATGCCCTTGAAGATTTTTTAAAAAATAAAGAAAACAATAGTGCTTTCGCATGAACAGATGAAAACAAACTGCAGAATTTGTACACTATATCAAAGATGTCTCTACCACATCAACATGATGAATTCCTCCATTTGTATTGGAAAAACAATCAATTGATTTAGTTCATGAAAGCACATTACGCCTGAGCTCAAACTCCAGAAGATTCTTATTCTGAGTAATGAAGAATTGCATTGTAATTCAGTCAACCTTTACTTTCACACTGTTGGGAAGTCTTGTGGAAGTCAGTCAAAGACTGTTCCTTTTCTGTGATTTGATTCTGTATTTGATCTTCGTCTCTTACCTAAAAAGTTTTTAAAAGACCCTTGATTTAAAAGATCCACACTGTACACATTTTTTCATGGTTTGATGGTAGTGCTTTCCTACATTCAATTGCATTTTATTACTTCTTGCTATATTAGAAGGCAAATAAAAATAATAGTATATGACGAACCTTTTCCTCTACTTTCTTGGAGACTTGGAAAAATAAAAAAATACATCAGTACAAAGATGTACATTACATACCTGAACACAGTGTCTGCCCTGACAACTGGCAAGTGTGGGGCAGTAAGCATCTTACCCAAGAACTTGTTTACTAAATTCATGAAGTGAAAAATCCAGACATAGAGCCTAAAAAGCAGTAGATGTGTCTTGTTCTGCTACCAGATGAGGAAGGACATCAGTCAGCTGTTGGTTCCCAGACGCCCCAGTCTTCTGATCCCTTGTGGTGGAAAGCAGCGTCTCACAACCAGCTCTCAGAGTTACGCTTCATTAAGGTCAGAGTTTATCTTTCTATCTCCAGACAAACCTGCTGCAACAAATTTCATTTACTCCTACTTCACAGAAGTGGTGAAAATTGACTGTCAATTAAGTTATTTGAACTGGATCCTGCAGCACTCTATTGTGACTTTGCTGAAATGACCCTTCCTCGCAAGCGCTCTAGAACTGAGCCCTCTTATTGACTGAAAAACTTGTTTTTCATGGGCATTTAAAAATGTGCTTAAAAGTTGTCCGGGAATGATTTATAGCACTGACTGGACCAAGTACATTTCAATACTAATGCATAAATCTTCTAACAAATAAGCTATCTACAGAGTTATAGGCAGAAAGGGGTGTCTTCCTTCTCTAAAATGAAAATATGTTTGGAACAATGCCTAGAGTTAAATCTTGCACACGCTTTGATCTTACATGAAGAAATTTTATAGTTTTTATTATCCTTGACTTTGAAAACTCCTCATATATGCTTTAAAAAGACTAATGACAAAACTTGTTTAGAAGATTCTGAGCATAAACATGTACTATGGCTTATGGCAATGCTGAAGAGTCATTTTATTGTAATAACATAAAACAAAGCTTATTATGGTAAAGAAAACAGTATTATACTTGCAATCACTGATTGAATCTGTTCTACTGTGAAGCTTCTGTTTATTGCTACAGTTTCTTTTCTTTTGCTGCCTGCTTTATTTCTCACTGCCATTTTAGAAAAAAAATCCATACATATTCTTGGTTACTGTTGATACCTTTAATATACTTGCATATAATTTATTTCTTTAGTATGAATCTCAAAATATGTACAGGGAAATTTTAAATATTTTCATACATTCCATGCTTAAGATGATATGTATCTTTAGTTGATATATGTACAAAATCACCGTATTTAAATATATCTTTTCTAGCTCACTTTCTGTAATTTGATACTGACCCAAATATATTATAATGCATATTTGAATACTGAACAATGATCATTTGCATTACCCAGAGTGTGATTTTCAAACCAGTCAGTTATGCAAATCTAGTTATTTTCACTGTGGAAGCTGTACATATGAAATTATTTTTTATCCTTCATAAATTCAGCCCAGATTTTACCTGTTTATCCAGGCTGTGTTTTTATGAAGCAGTTAGTTTGGTGAATAAAATAAATAATTAAAAATTAAAGAAAAGATCTATTTATTTACACTATGCAACATTTGTGAGGCAATCTTCACACAGCTAATTCTAAAGATGAAATGGTTGATAATGAATTTGCCTGCAAATTGGAATTATAATCCTACATATTAGCACCACCTAAACAGACACAGTGCCCAAGGAACAAGTGTAGGGAAATAATCCTCTGTCAACACAATTTATTTGTCAGCCTCTAACAGGAGGTGTATAGCACTTTCTCATTAATTGACTAAACAGGAGACCTTGATATTCTTGGTATGTAGATCATTATCGCCTGGGCCAATGTGATTCCTGCTTCAGTCAACTAATCTTACCATGCAATATGCGGTGCAGAGAATTTCACAGAATATGCCAAGTTGGAAGGGGTCTACAAGGATCATCACGTCCAACTCCTCGTCCTGCACAGGAACATCCCCAAGAATCCCACTATGTGCCTGAGAGTATTTTCCAAACACTTGTTGAACTCTGTCAGGCTTGGTGCCATGACCACTTCCCTGGGGACCCTGTTCCAGCATCCATATTCTTTAATTCTTTGTTCCTTTATAAATCTCTTTCAAGAGATTTACAGATGACTCCCATATATATATATGTTTATATACATATTTAACAATAATGTTAAATGATATAAATGTCATAAATACTATTTAGATAAACATGTATTCATGATTATATAGCCTTAAATATATACTTAACTATTTCTATAAATCTGAAGCATATACAAATACGTTATTTTTAAGATAAATAACAAATGCAAACTTGTAAGATTTTTATACATATATCCTTCCTGTTGGGTTCATCTTCAAGACGTTGATGCCTACCTAGAATCTACTCACTTTTATTGCTGATTTTTTTAATTCATGTCATTACCAAATGTGTGTGACTGTTGTAAAATACTGCTCCGTCGTCATACCCTGCTTCCTTTGAGCTACACTGTGCAGCCGTCCCCCATTCACTACATCATGATTGAACTCAGCACTGGTTATTGAGTCTTTGAAAATACTGAACTTCAGAAATGCAGCATAAACCTGTATATTAATTAATCCAATGTCTTTCCTATTTGACCATATTTTTAGAAATCAAGAGGCAGCAGCAGCTGCATCTCCAATTTTCCAATGTGACTATGGCAGTCCCTTCCTACATGTTAATGTAGACAAGTAGACAACGAATGAACTTAATTCCACTACCATGCTGATAATCTGGCAAATTGTATACAGTCTGTCTGCTTTTCTTAAGGCTGCTTTATTTTGGCAATGAACTCATCATGCTATAGTCATCTTCTTCAGACAAATATTCTTTTTTTTTTCTGAGAGCAATCGTGGAATTGGAGAAAAATGTTTAATAAATTTCCCCCTCCAATATCTTACTTGTAGGCAGTCACCCTTTTTTTTTTTTTTTTTCCTTTTTTCCCCTTTGGCCTCTGGAGGCTCTAAGACATTATCTATGTGCATTTACATCTTTGAGTATTTGAGTTTAGGTGACAGAATCTTTCATCAAGGCTTTTCCGTGATGAGGTTTTTACAGCTGAGCTCTGTATTTCTCACCTCTGGAAGATGGAAGGAATGCAATTGCACCGGTCTTTTGACATAAAATCATAGAATCACAGAATGGGTCAGAAGTAGTCTTTGAAGATTATCTAGTCCACTCCAGCAGTGACAGGCAGGGGCATCTTTTACTGTCTTAATGTTTGCACTGTCCCTCTTGAGGATGCACTAGGACATGCTTTAAAATAGAAGATATCCATTAATTCTGAGTTGCTATTGTGATTCATGTATCTTTCCAACTATTCTTTATGCTTAATACTTGGCACCCTCCACAGATACACGTTTAGTGCTCCAAACCCAAGCTTTATGTGTTTTTATTTTGTCTCTGTGTTGCTGATTTTAGGATTTTGGTTGGGTTTCTTAGTTTGTTGGGGGGGGGTGTGTGTTTTTTTTGGTGGGGTTTTTTTTTTTTTTCAGAGCTAATATCATTGTTCCAGGTACCACCTTGGCTTGAGCACCTGTGTCCAACTTAAAATTAAAAAGTGTTCCATTTGTTTTCAGGCTGACAGTTCATTCATCTTCTGCTGCTACCTTGGCCATTACTGCAATGAGGAACAACTCTGAGCTAATGTGTCTATAGCCATCCTCTTTGTCCTTGGTATCTATTCATATTCTACTGGTACTTGCAACCCCTGGCGACATGATAAAATTCACTGCACTTTTATCTTCTTCCAAAAACTATCAATTACAGTGGTGAATTTTGTTTGCTACAGGATGTACAGGTTCATGTGCTGCCTTTTGAGGCTGCCAGCTTCCTGTTACAGGTCCCTTCACTGAAAATATTCTAGCCAATAACTTCAACAAAGGGCCACTCCATTCCATTTTTTGACATCTGACAATTTTATCCTATGAAAGGTTTCTGGTTTCAAACCCCCATGGAGGAACTGCCTACTCAGTCTTAATCATAGCACTTGTATTACTATCTATGGGAGACATATAGTGGGCAATTTCTTAGTCAGTACCCTGAATGCAGAATGATCTCCATTCCAGATCTGCATCTAATTTCCTGACTTCAATGAGTGTAGAGAGAGACCAACATATTCATTTTGAAATGTCTTTAAATTAACTTTGAAGTAGGTCAAAAATAAACAGCAAAACTATGAAATTAAAAGAGAAGGTATAAGGAAAACAGTGCCTAAAATTGCTAGAAGATATATGGGAAAATAAAACAGAAATAATCAATGTTCCACTGTAAAACTCTGTCATGTACTTGTATCTTGTTTACTGATTGCAGTACATTAGACAGTAAAGCTAGAAAGGTAGAGCAAGTCGTTATGACCATGTTGATGAATATGGAGCAGTTTCTCCCACTTGTGAAACAAATCCATGACAAAGATAGTAATAGCAAATTATACATGGTAGGGTAATAGGAAAGAAAACAGGAATAATTTAGAATTTCTCCAAGCACTGACATTACCCAACAAAATTTTTAGACAGCAGATATAAAACCAACAAAAGAAAATGCATTTTCCAAGCATAATAAAATTTCAAGAAATCACAACCACTGGGAACTCAGAAGATTTTACGTATTCACAGAAAATAGGCCAGATAACAGTTGTGTATCAAGTATGATCATCTGGATGCAACCTTTGGCTAGGAGCACTCTTCATCTACAGTTAGAAAAGTGTCCCAGGGGAACTATCTCTGTCCTATTAATTACCTCTTCACCAAACTATTTTTTTAATAAAGATCTGTGATGTCTGTGATTACAGAGATAATTGGTTGAAAGTTATATCAATTCAGACCAAGAAGTTGTGCATCTTTTCCAACACATGCTTGCAAATCAGTGTTCTATCACTATTGATGAGAGAGGTGGGATATCATCACAGGTTTTTCAATTATAAGAAAATCATCCACAATCCAAATAAATTACTAGATGAACCTCTGCAATTGATTAGGTATACAGTTTTACTAATCTGACTAAGGTACAAATAGAGATGAAATTTTAAAAAACAAAAGATATTTTAAATATAAAACCTCTTTACCAGTTCTCCCAAGGATGAATACAAATTGTTTAATAAACTTAGAGCAGTAAAATAGACAACATTTCGATTTAGAAAATTAATTACAGCCTCTTATATCTGAAGAAAGGATTCTAATGTTATGTTTTGATATAAATACTCTTTCAAGTTCCAAAAGTAATGGATACAAAATGTAGCATATAATCAACATTTAGCTGGTATAAATATAATCAGGATTAATTATTATGACAGTTTTGTTTTAATGTATACTCATGTTATAAATGGGATTATTGTCTCATTTTCACATTGATATTATCTTTTACTTTTTGCAGTAATATATTCAATTTTGTATAAACAGGAATTTTCTTATATTTTGAAATAAATTTTAAAATAAAATGTGGGAGCTTTTTCTTACCTACTCAGGTTATATATTGCAGAAATGTCACAGAAGGAACAGCTATGTTAAGGATATTACATAAACTTAGCTTTGCAATTATCTAGTCAATGCCAGTTACTGCTTTTATCTTGACTGATATAGACAACTATCTTCCCAGTGAGTTCCAGTCTAGATGAGTGCTAAACCAATGAATAAGCCTATAAACATAGAATATGTGTACAAGGTACCTCAGGGCTCCTACAGGAGCAATGTCTTTGTGTATGCTCCAAGGTTTGGTTGACCACATATCCTATTTGTACACACCCTGATCCATACAGCAGTTAGTTAAAGGAATTTGGCGCTTCATACAAACTTACTAAATAAACCCTTTTATTGGTTTTCTTATTTTTAAGCTACCTTCTGGAGGAAATATGAAAATGACAGTGACTTGTTTTGAGTCTACTGCATAAAGGCAATTGCAGACTAAAGCAGACTCTGTTCTACTAATTTCTTCATCATTTATGTTACACTACTGCTGTCACCTCTTCTCTGACCAGGGTTGTGATGAGAGGGACACAAATCTTATTACAAGACCGATAAGCAACTGATTTTCAATGTAATCTGCTGGAGAAGATATATTCTTATTTTAGGCCAATATGCTGTTTGCTATGGGTGATTTGAAAACATCAGAGATAACACTGAAAGAATTTATCCAATCTGAAAATACAGCAATCATTTGTACGTGTTCTGCTCTTCAAGCAAAATTTCTAATTGAACAGTAGGTCCTAAAGAAGTTTCCATCTTGTTTTAGTTTTTTTATTATATCAATATCCCTTTTGAAACTTTTGGAACAGAAAATCTGTAGACCTTAATTTCAAAATTGCTTCAAGACAGAGACAGCTGGATTTAGTTTAACATCAGCTCTTAAATGTTTAAATTACACTTCTTCTGAACTCTGACTCTCAAGTGTATGGTGATGTCCAGCAGTACCTTAACTCCAAAGCCCCTAATTCAGCAAACAGAGCTCCTATTGATCTCTTTTTCATGTTTCCTTTTCTCAACAGTATGGTCACCTTGCTTTCTCAGAAATAACACTCACTCAGGCAGTTCTTCATAACCAGTGGACATGGTCGTTGTGACTAATTTTTTTTACATGAGTAGGACATGGGCATGAACTGGCAATAATGCAGTCTTTCAAAAATTACTTTGGAAGTTAATAGATATTCCTTCAAAACTACACTAAGATTTATTTTATTTTTAATTTTTTTTTACCAGAAACTGAATTACTCTGTGCCAAGCAAAGGGTGTGGTTGTTTACAAATGGTATCTCTTAAGGATATCAGAAAATACATTGTTTCCTCTTTGGGCATATTGGATTCATTAAAGCAACTTCTATTCTAAGCCCAAAAGTACAAAAACATCTACCACTGAGTAGCTTCAGTCTGAAGGATTCTAAAAAGCAAAGAAAGTGCTGGTCTTGTGGAAAGAATGAAAGAAATGCTGGGAGTGGGTAAAAAACAAGCTAATATGTTCCAGTTCCAAGACCATGAAAAGCAAAGATATCTTTAATTTATTTTTATTTTTTGCTCAGAGGTGGAGGAAAGAAAAATTGGAAAACAGATGAAAAAAAGACTTCTAAAACACAAGATACTCTATACCCTTGAGATACTCAGCAAATGCTTCCAGTTATTATAGGGCATTGTGTAACAAAAAAAGGCAGTGGCCTTTAACCATTCTGGGTGGTCAGTTCTCTCCCTATCAATCCTGAAGAGTTTTAATTACTGTAATCACATTCCTCTCTCTGTATTTATTTTTTACAAATCATTTGGAGAGCAAGAGCACTCCTCTGCATAAACAGGAGTGGTAGAAGCTTGGGCAGAAACCTGGAGGGAAGGAGCAAAGGGGTGAGAGTGCTGTGCTAGAATTCTGCATCTTACCCCAGCTACCTGTGCTGCTACTCTTGGGGCACCTTGAATATCTCAGGAAACTGGATCCAGGAACAAGCTATCACAAGTTCAAAAAAAAAAACCAAACACTGGCTGCTACTGTGAAAGGGACCTGGCATTCCAGAAATTCCCACCCTACCCTACATCACGTTCCTTTGGTTCAAGAATCCTGTACCAGGTTGAAAGTATGGTAAAATAATACCTAAACTCTGCACAATATATTTTTATGTCATGTAATTAGTTATGTAAATGCAAAATCACATTAGGTCCCACAGACTCTTTTGCTCCATTTTTATCATGCTGTTTTTTAATCTACCTACAACTACCCAAAATATTTTCCTGTCTAGTATCTCTTTTAAGAAGTAGAGCCCTTACAGATTCACCTACTCTGACTATCCAAATAAAGAATATTCTCAGAGCACAATAATATGCAGCACACTATGGCACATAAGCCAGCTATTACAGATGCTTGCCCTTAACTGATTTAGCAGACTGTCATGGTATCTTATCTTCTATGCTTCCAAAGATAAAGGCTCCGTTCATGAAGAGGATGATTGGATATGCCATCTGCAAAATATCATCTACAGTATCAGTGTTGAAAAGATGTGGCCCTTGCCAATGCCAAAACAGAAATAAATATTTAATTATTTTCCTCCAAAATTAATACAAAAGTGGAAAAGAGATGTAAAATGTCAGTCCTGCCGAATGATTAGTCACCATTCCAGCAGCAGTAAACTAGAGAGGCACCAGAAAGCAATGTGCAGCAAGAACTTCAAAAAGCTAAAGAAATACAAAAGCTTTGCTGAGACATACAGTCAGCAAAAGGAAAAAGTAAAAAAAAAAAATACTAATTACCTGAGGAGAACAAAGATAAGAGTTATTGTAAATTATTCTGAAAGTCAGTGAAACCCAGTGGTCCTTGGCAATAAAGAGGGCAACAGTGAGCTTCTGGTTAAGGAAGCCGGTGGACAAAATCACTGCAGGATGCCTGACAGGAATCCAAATTCATAGTACCAAAGCGTAATATGTAATTATAGACAAATCATTATATGTAAAGTGCCCTGTGTATTGGAGGAATAGGTGAAATGAAAGGAACTAAAGCATCTTCAGGTAAGAAAAGAATGTGGAATCCATTCTCTTTAGACGAGGAAAGTCACATAAGCCATGTAAACATAAAAAGATCCCTCTAGAAAGTATCTGACTGAGGTGGCCAACTCACCCAGTACTAACCTGCCCAGACATGTTGAAAGTTTGTGAATAACTCTATAACCCTCCTATACCTTTCAGGGACTAGGCACCTGCTGGGCATGTGTCTTCTGGCAAGGAAGTAGAGGTGGCTGCTGTTGTCCTCACACAACTTTAAAGCATCAACATGTCTCAGTGAAAAACCAGAGGTGCTCATGCTAAGTTATGATAGAACATGTCACAAAGCCAACTGGCACAAAAACGTCCTCATGGCAGTTAGGAAGCCAGACAAGCTGAGATAGGATCAGCCCTGGGTGAAAACTCACTCTGAAAGTCCTAATGCTTACAGTGTCAAAGAAAAATATTTGCAAACCTAGACAATGTCTCTTCTATCTCGTGATTGTTTATGGCAAATAAAATTGGACAATGAAAATGGTTACATAACAGAGCCTGGACTATTGTGCTAGGCGTGAGGTTTAGAAAAGCAATGGGTTTCTTTTGTTTGGGGAGACCACAAGTAGTAACATCATCAAGTGCTTGAAGGCCTATCTAGGATTCCAATTACTGTACTAAGTTGTTAATTTTACCAAATTTGTTAAAATGTGTCCAAGGACTCCAGTCTATTACACTTTGTAGGGTGCGATAGAGATGCACAAAGCACAGAACACAGAAACCTTCACAATTATTCTGTTTTTTCTGTAATAACAAAAGGTACAAAACTTCACACAGAGATTTCTGCATAAAATCTAAAAATCAAACTATATAACACAGTGCTATCTGGATATCACACAATTTTAGGCAAATCCTGATCTGAAGATATCAAATCATGGCAAACTGCTTTCCCTCACTTGAACATGACACAATTTACAAACAAGTGTGAGAGGCAGGGAAAGGACAAGGGCAAAGGCAGAGAGAGAGAAAAGACATGGGAGCAAGTGATAAAATCCAGCTGTTGGAGGAAAAGAGTGTGGATAGTCTAAAGATCATAATCTCAAAGTTATTTTCCTTGCTAAATAAATATCAGCTGCAATTCAAAATTTGGCAAATACAAGTGCTGAAACAAAAGTAGCCAAGGAAGAAAGAAGATGCTGGATGCTACAGCAAGAATTAACTAGACAGAACAGGATGAAATTAAATGATAAATGAAGGAACACTGTGAAGCTGCAGAAGCTATTTAAATCTGTTGCTTTGGGCACTTAAAATAGGATTGCATGATGTCTAATAGTCCCTACTAGGAAGGATAGGAACATGGACTGGATGATCTAGTAAATGTTTTTTCTCTGAAGTTCTGCCATAGTTTTTAGGTGATTTTCCTGTCTCAGTTTGACAGTATTCATCCAGCATTCCACTTTGGAAGTCTGTGAAATACCGTACACTCTTTGCCCAGAGCAGCTGACAACTAACAAAGACTTTCTGTCAAATGACAACAGTATTAAAACAAGGTCAACCTTTCTTATGGTATCATAAAATTGGATATGGGAACCAGTAATGTGCTAGGAGGATTTCTCTAAAGACAATTTTCAATATTCTCTATGCATTCAATATATTTTCAGCATAAGCAATGAAAATATCTCTCATAAAGACCAATAATTTTCACAGCAGAAAAAGCCTGTGAAACTACAGGATGAGCAGGTAGAGGTGCTATTTCACACCTATTGCTTGCCATCCATTTCATACACTCACAAAAATAATCAAGACATTGTGGGAAAATTTGTATCTACAGAAATGCCCCCTTGAGATCACTCCAAAGGTGCATTGCATAGGTTGTATTCACCTGCTCAAAAAAAACTAACCATTATGCCGTCATAAAGCAATTGGGTTTCAGTATGGAACTGATGGTGGACTTGTTTGACTATCATATAAATAGCTTGCCTAAAAAAAAAAAAAGGATCCTTGTCCTGTATTCCAAACACTTGATGAAAAGACTCCTGTAGACTTCGCTGGGCTTTAGATTATACCCACTGCCATCAAGATGAAAAATGGCAAGCACTTAAAGTAAAGGTTCTGGATGGATTGAAAAACTAGATTTATTATCCCTCTAAGGGCATATCTGGAGAAAATTAGTATGCAATATATTGCTATACACAAACAATCTCACATTCAAATTCAGGATCTGAAATGTTGGTAAAAATATAATTTATTAGAAGCCTGTTAATCTCTCATTAGCTCTGTTTCATTCTGATATCAACTACTTTCTAAAGTAAATTTGAACTTTATATTTACATAAAGAACTGAATGAGTTCTTTTTCACAAATAAGCTTCCAGGCAGACACAGGATAAACAATAACCTGCAGTAAATATCCTGCAGTACAAGCAAGAACTACTAATAGCATGTGGTCATCAGTAAGGTATTTTTTCATATCAGCCTTCTGGTGGGCATAAATTTTGGCTGATTTGCAAAATGTTGTCAGAAAAGAATTTAACTGCCAGGAAATTACTCATAGTAATGCCAAGTAAAATATATGCAATGTTTTGTCAAATTAAACAGACAAATTCTAGAAAAAGAGGAGTCTGAACCCAGGACATCCCATACCATCACATTCAATATGGGCATTTGCAAGGAAAGTGAGCATGAAAACAGGAAACACTACTGATGTGCAGAACAAGGAATTATTCATGCTGCAAATAGGCCACATTATAAAAATGTATACTATAAAATTATAAAAAGTATATTATAATTTTGACTTTCTTTTTTAGCATAATGAAGGTACTGTCCATATAAAGATGAGGGAGGTAAGAAGCAGTTTATGCCATATCTGTCACAGAAGAGGGTTGAGTGAATGAGGATGTTTGCACCCTACAAGACACCAAAGGAAGGAGCCTTTATGTTAAAGGCAGTTTCTATAGCCTTATGCAAGTAAATTGTGTCTCAGAATGCTGAACAGACGGCAGTTAGCTATATAGAAAAATCTTCAAAATCACATTTACCAAAATAACTACTCACTAGCCAGGTTTCCACAGTGAGTCATATCACTTGTTTTGTGGCATAGAGCAACATCCTTTTTCTTTTTCTCTGTAAAGAAATATATATTCCGGGTTTGGATTACAGGGTCCAGTGTATGACTCCTCCATAGCTCCAGGTCCGTAGAGATGGTAGCACTGATTAGATCAATCCTCTGACTATGAAAATATAAGTTTTGATAAGGTCTAGAACAGCTATTGGAAAAGAGGAGTGGGAGCACTGCAGTTTATGCAAAAAGTTTATTCTTTACTTCTTCAAAGACAAGTCACAGGTGTACCTAGTGGTTAGAAAAATTCAAGGAGTGTGGCAACTGAGATGAAGCTAAAAGGAGGTGATTTTTGAGGGTGTTACCACAGCTCTACTATTTTTACCCAGCACATGGGACAGTCTGGCTGTGCAAGGGAATAGGCTGTCTCAAGACTCTGCTTGCCACTGACCCCTTGGGAGCAAGGCTACATGAATGTCTGAATTTTCTGTTTGTTGACTGAGTAACAGCAAGAAATTGCATTAAGTTGAACTGAATTGTTTAGGATTCTTTAGCTCTTCTTTGTTATGTTTCTCTTATATTCTTTTTTTCCTAACCTATTGATTGGTTTCAAAATGAAAATTTGTGGTTTATTTTTCAACTTTTCCAGCTCTTTCCCTTCTCCTTTCTTTCTTTTTTCTTTTTTTTTTTTTTTGGCTAGAATTATTGTTTTATTTGCCACAAATCATTTCAGTATTCTCCAAATCACATTTCTGATGAACTGACTATTCAAAAGCATTGCTCAATTCTACCCAGTGGGAATAATTCATCTCCAGGATTCCCAGAAAGGATGCTAGTTAGTACTCACAGCTTGGAGATGTCAGAAAATTGCACTATCCTTCTAGTGCTGAGAGGCTGATAGATTTTAAAGACTGCAGTTCATTCTCTATGGAAAGCCATACCAGGACTAATATTTTGAAAGGTTTGTTAAACAGACCTCATATTTATGAAAAATAATTATAGATCACTGCACATATTGATCAATGAGTTATGAAATATGTCCATTAATCATTTAAATTAATGATTTCTGCAATTGTCATGCAAAGTCATGATATATGACTATGCAAAATAATCATATAATTTTACATATTTTTGCAAAAAAACCCAAAAAACTACAAAAAAACGCAAACCAAATTCTTGTTCTTTATGATTTGGTTTGTGCCCTTCTGATCTGAATCTAAGTATATTTGTAATTTCTTTGACTTATGTCTATTAGATAACATGGAAGATTCTTTTCTGCAAAATGCAGAACTGTTCTTATTTCACTGCCAAAGAATGAAATACAATTAGGTGTTCCTTCACACACCACAGACCTGTGTTTACTCTGGTCATTTCTCAGAACAAAGACTTTTCTAATCCTGGATATTTTTTTCTCCTACGAATCTACCCTTTTGCATTGCTTCAAATCAAACTTTCTCCCCAAGTCTTCACACCTCACATCTGAGTTTCTTACTAGAAAACACACTGCCCTCTATATGATGTGTTCCACTACCACCTCTGCTACACAAAGAAATTTAAAGTTGGTCAGATGGTTTTCAATCCCTGTGCTTGCAAAAACTAATATTTATATAAGGAGACATTACAGGCGAGTCTCACTGAGAGAGCAGCTGTAAATTATTCAGGCACTCATCTGGAGAAGACATCTCCATTCTTAACACATGTTTATAATTGAAACATGGTCTAGCTTTTCCAAAACTCCACTGAGTCACTCACAAGAACAGTTCCATGCATGGTGTGTGCCGCACTGTCCCGCAGCTAATATTCTGTCACTTGGAGAAATTTTTATCCACACAGCACTGGGACTTTTTGAAATCAGACCTCCCTTATCTGGTCAAGCCTTCAAAGCCCTCTTGCTCTGCTGTTGTGCTGTCCCCATCTTGCACTTGAATCTGTCATTTTGCATATTACGTGTTCTGGGAGGCTGACCTGGAGACAAAGCAATGTGGAGGGCTGGAGGCCAAACAACCCATATCTTATGTTTCTTACCATCTACTCTGCTGGCATTTCCGAGGCAGCATGTAAGAACCCCTGGCGAGCAGCTCTGTAGTGTTGGATACAAACACATTTTTAATGATGCAGACCATAGGAAGTAAGGAAATATGAGGCGAAAAGGGAAAGGCTGTTAAGGCAACTCAAGCTCTTAAACCATCTCTTGGCTGAGACTGATTCAACTTTTGTGAAATTAAGGATGAAAGCGCACATATGGCTAGACCTAGGAATACATGTTGAGTAATACATTCAGTGCAGGTGGCTTGGTGTGCAAGCTGCAGTGCAAACTACAGATTGAGATCTGGGGGGCAGAAGACCACACCCAATCCCAACCCTGAGGCAAGAGGCCATGAACTGCCAACCCTTCTCATAACAAAGGGCATGGGGACCTGTGGCACCATCCAGGTGAGTGGACATTTAGTGCACAGCAGAAGTCAATGAGCCCCAGACTTTCCTATTCTTAGACTGTAAGGGTATAAAAGCCCAGGGGTCACTCCCCAGAGGCACCCAGCTCAAGTTCTTATTTATTTATTGCACCAATTAAATTATTTTAGGGATCTTGACATCTGAGACTCTGTTATGGGAAACCTAGGGCCGAGCAAGTGAGGAAACCTGGTCTTACTGTGTGCACGTGGGGTGTGTAGCTGTGAAGGGGCTCAGTCCCAGGTCAGGTAGTGCAAGAGATGCCAGAGTGGCTCCTGGATGGTTGGACAGGGTAGTTTCCTTAACACAGTGAAAAGTTTACTCTGAGATGCTACATTTAATGGTGGAAATAAAATAATGAATGCTTTCCACACAGGCAGCCTGTAAACAATGTATACAACTTTCCAGATAAGATTTGTGATTGACATATGTATTAAGGGGTGGGTAAAATGTTATAAAACTTTTATCATGCTTCATGTGGGAATTTTAGTGTACTGTGTGGGGAAATTTTTAAACTGTGCACGTTTGGACATTAAAATAAAGCATCAATGTTCAATGAATGCAGGCACTTTAATTAATTGTTTAATGAATTAGTGAAGTGAAGGTGGCCATTTTAATGACTCACTCAAGGCTGGAACACATGAATGTAAAGACATTTTCAGTGAATTTTTAATAAATAACAATGAGGTTGCCAAATTAAATTCTGTGAACAGTAGAAAAGAGAAGAATTAAACACACAACTGTGACCAGTAAAAAGTATTATTAAACACAGACAATCATTTGCCAAGTTAAAACTTTAAACTCAAATTAAACAGGACAGGTTTCTATAGGCTGTTTTACAGTACCCCATCATGCCATTCACCATGCTTTCCAGGAAGCTTCTTTACCCTTTCATTATCTTCCTCAGTTGCATCTGTGCTGACCCTACTTTTCTTTCTTTCTCTCTTTTATTTTTCTCTCTCTTTTCTTCATTCCTTTCTTTCAACTAATTCTTGCTCCCTCAGGGTGCATATATTTGGTCTCAAGGCACTGACAAAGAGGTTACTCACTGCAGGGACACTCCAGTAGACTGGCCCTGTTTTGTAGAATGAAACATGTTAGGTGTGTCCCCTAATGATTAAAAGATCAGATAGCAGTCTAGTTGAGAAACTATGTTGTGCTCTCATTTGCCAGAATGGTGTTTTCAGAGCTGAGAACCGAGTGAAAGAGAATCACAGGCACCATGCAGTTCACCAGTGCCAAGTGAACTGCTTTGCCATGGAATCTGTGCATCAAATTAAAGCATATTCTTTAGCTTGTTTTTCTAAAAAGAAGATGCTTATGGATCAACATAATAGATACTGCAAAATAGCTAGAATTCTGCGGTAACTGAAATATCTTTCCTTACTGAAAACATTTGTGTTGTGTGACTTGGCTGGTCTACCATACCATACTTCATGTTGGTTAAAGGCTCAGAACACTTTCCTCCCCCCGCCACCCTCCCCACCCTCTGTAACAGCTGCAATAGGGAAAAGTGTACTTCCTTTAAATTTAATTCCCCCAGGGTCATCATTTTGACTGAGGATAATCTGGGGCTTTTGGAGGTAGGAAGAGGAAGAAAGTATAAGAGTAAATGACCAAGTATGGGGAGCAGTAAACAAGGGACAGCAGGGGACATTGATGTGGGGTATGGATGGAACAATACAAAGAAAAGAACTGGGAAGCTAGCTCTAGTGCAGTCCCTGGATATATGCCAGGTAACATCAAGGGAATATGCAGATAAAAGGATTTGCTTCCTCTCATTTGAAGCAATAGAGAGCACACTAATGTCTCTTATGCACTAAGCAATGGAGCTGACCCACTTTTCTATCCAGCACTTTCCTGCATGCAGCCTCTGCTTTATGAAACAAACAATGGGGAGAGAAAGTCAAGAGGATAAAAAAGAAGCAAAGAAGCACATTTTAAAATGGCAGACACCTGATAGCACAACACTAATGTGTTAATGTCTCCCTGCATACACTAGTTCCTGCAGATGAGTCTCCTCTCAGGCAGTGTTTCCCTTGCAAGTCAGGCAAGACTTTCTGGTAGTGATCACCTGATGTTGCAGTGGTCCAGTCAGATCCTGGATTTCAGTGACAGACTCTGTCTGTCCAGTGTAATGGATAGCAACCACAGAGGTGTGCACAGAGACAACAAAATGCAATGTCACACAAGTGTACAGTCCACCTCCTTATAGTAATTATTCATGTAGTGAAGTCTCCCATAAAACACTTTGCTTTCCTCCACACAACTATCTATGTCGGCAGTGATTGTCCCACTATTCTGTTCTGGTGTGGGCTCACCTTGAGCTCTGTGTGGAGTTCTGGGTGCCACAACGAAGAAAGACATAAGCTATTAGAAAGTGTCCAAAGGGGAATTATGAACATGGTGAAAGATCTAGAGGGGAACCTATACAAGGACTGGCTGTGATCATTTGCCCTGTTCAGCCTAGAGAAGAGGACACTCGGGAAAAACCTCAGAGCAGTCTACAGCTTCCTCACAACAGGAAGAGGAGAGGAAGGATCTGATGTTTTCTGTCTGGTGACCAGTGATAGGACCCGAGGGAATGGCATGAAGCTGCATCAGGGGAGGTTTTTGTTAGACAGTAAGAAAAGGTTCTTCACCCAGAAGGTTTGGGCCCCAGAATAGGCTCCCAAGGGAAGGGGTCATGGCATCAAGCCTGCCAGAGTTTAAGAAGCATTTGGACAATATTCTCAGGCACATTCTCAGGGTGATTCTCAGGGTGATTCTCAGGGTGGTTCTGTGCTGGTATTAGATTTCAATGATCCTGCTGGGTCCATTCTATCTCAGAATATTCTATGATTCTATGATTTTATGATCTAGAGTACCTTTATTGCAGCTTGGTGTTGATCTCATTTTTTTTCAGATAGCTACCTAGCAAGCTGAGCACTGGCATGATTGCATGTGAGAACTGAAGTCCACAACCTCAGGCATAAGCTCAGCTATGAGATCTGATTCAGGTACCTGAAGTCATGCAGAATGTGATGTAGAATGTGTGTATAGACTGTGACTATAAAAGAACATTGAATAACAAGGTTTGGTCTAGCCAGCATGACCTGGCAGTAGGAGGGGACCACAGTAGAGGACTTGGCATATGCTCAGCCCCCCTTTGCAAATCAACTTTACTACTGCAGAAAGCATCACCTGTCACTGAAAGCTACTTCTACCTTGGGCTTATTGAAGAATATTGTTTGAGAGCTCGAGGTATTTTAACACAGAATAGCACTAGCTAACCAGAAAAACAAACAAAAAAACAAACAAAAAGAAAAACAAAGAAAAAAACAAATGTAGAAAATCCTTCAGCTGATACGAACTCATAGCTAATTGAAGGACCTCAGTCTTTCATTGCTATTCTCACATAGCAAGCATGCCTCTTCTCTCCTTTCTGGAAAATTGTAACATGATTTCATGCTGTCTTTCTATCATGGCTGCAAGGAGTCAGCAAAAATTAGGCACTCAGAAGCAGATGTTACAGTTGTATTCTCAAATATTATACAAGTGTTTTTCAAATAATTTCTCTCAGATCTCTTATTATAGATACTTGGTAATGCTTCATTTGGAAATCAAAGTTTTTCAACTTCTTATTTCCTTGTTACAGTTTTTGTCACATTGTTAGAAAAGCTGCCTTCTCATTAAGAACTTAGAATCCATATCCTTTTTATATAGTATTCCTTCAAACCTGAGAGCAAGAAGATCCACAAGCAAACAAGGCTCTACTTTTAAGTGCTGAATTACCACACAGTTTTTCCCACTTTCATGTTAATTGTGAGTCTATAAGGGAATCTTTCTGTGAATCTGATGCTAAATGTAATGACTATTATGTTACAAAGCAACATGGGATATCCAGTTCCTCTCCAAGTTTGACTTAGGAATAGTCCTTTGCACATAGATAATGGATGTAAAATAAAAATTGGAAAAAGATCCCCCCAAAACACTTCTACTCTAAATACATAGAATTCTCTTAAAATTCTCTGTCGAAATAAAGGATAAAATATTACCTGGTTTAAATCAGAATGAAATAGGGTGAGTATGATCTTTATAGCAATGGTAAAATTCTGTTATTTAACATCTAATGACAGGTCCATGGTAATGTTATGCTTATTTGAAATTTTTATTTGTGCTGCAAAGTCACAGAATTTTAGACATATAATTAAAATCCCTTACACTAAACTGAAGAGTTATTACCATGATTCTCATTCCTGCTTCTCTTTAAGGTGTTTTCAAGGTGTTTTCAAGGTGTTACCTTGAGTGACCTCCATCCAACAATCTACTCTTTCTCCACATCATTACTGTTTTGCTGTAACAACAACCCCAAGAAGAAGTGAGAGGTAAGCCCTGTACCTTTTATGATACCTCTCTGTCAAGTATTAAGGATTTGCTTTGGAAGACACCAGGAGGAGCTATTACTATTATTTGATTTGGAGAGCTAAAGAAGTTATATATATCCACCTCTAAAACTGGAACTATTCTAGTTGAAGTCTACTATGTCCTCCTAAAAACAGCAGGATATATAATTCCTGGTTAGTTATATCTTAATTCCTCTTCAGTAATGCATTGAATTTTAATACACTTCTACAAAAAGAGGTCAATTGTAGGAGAAATTAAACCCTTTCTGGAGAGAGGAAGAGAGACGCCATGAAGCTGAAAGAAAAACTATGCACACTCCCAGAAAAGCACACATTAATCACAACATCGCTAACAAGGACTTCATGTCTCTAACTGCAGAACAGGTGATCACGCAGATAAATATCAGATTCCTTCAGAGCCAGTGTGGATCAGGAAGCACTTGCTCAACCAGCATCCTTCCAAAGTGTAAGGTTGTCACTGAGATCATGGGATATGTCCAACTTCCGTATTGACAGTGGAGCAGTTTCTTCAGTCTGGGAGCCAAATCTCATTTATCTCACACCACAGAGAAAGTCAAGTCACACAACTTTTAGTGAGATCTAGGATTCCAAATGGTTATCTCCTTTTCTAGTACAGGATGGAGATGCTGATGAATCTGCTGATGAATCTTCTATGTGAAGCATCAAGGAATCCATCCCTGGGAACAGAAGGGGCTCCACACTTACTTAATTGGATTAGACTATTCACAGGAATTTGCAAACTTAAGCAGTTGCATTCCCCCTTGTTTAAGTTTCCTGTTACATATCTTTCTTTTGTCTTATAAATATCATCATGCATCTAAGAACGGATTTTCCACTGAATTTGGGGTTTTTTTTCTGTGGGACACAGTCTTTTGCTGAAAGGAATGTTTTTTGTTTGTATGTTTGTGCTAGTTTTGATATAACTTCAACAGAAAATGATTTAGACAGTGTTTTTTCATCTCCAGGATGATGGTGGTAGTCAAAATGTGATAGGGAACAAGGAATTTCATAGACTTGCTAATAGTGAGGGCACAGACTCTGGTTCTGGAAGAATAAGATTTAAGTCCATCCTCTGATTAGGACTAAAGATTTAATCTCAGATCTTCTATATCGTAAAGTAATGTATGACCCTTACAGAGGAATGCTAACACCTAATACAGTGCTATTCAGATCATTTTTCTGGATTTTTTTTTCTCAGCAAAAAGTAAAGAAATCCTAGGGCTGCAGGATCTGACTAAAGTCCAGTGGTTATAAATTTTTAAGGGTGCTGAAGACCAGTGTAGCATTTATCTCCCCTAACTCTAGACACAAGACAAAAATACCTACATCTTAGGTAGCTGACTAGAAATCTTTTATAGTCACCTAACAGGTATTTCAAGGTTTCAATATATCACTATAATGATAATGCTATCGTGAATTACACTGACTGTAGAAACCATCTTTCACGTGGAATATTTTTTCCCCGTTGCATATTATGCTGCTTTTTCTCTTTTTATTTCCTCTCTCTTCCCTCATAGATTATTCCTTTAAATCTTTTTCTTTTTTTTTTTTTTCAATTAGCTCTTTTCATTACAGGGTAATAGTCTTAAGGTATTTCACCAAGTTCAGTGAGTTCATCTTTGTTGGAATCCAACTTGTAATGCAATTCGCTTTCCACCTTTTTCAAGAATGCCTCTACTGCTTCTAACTCTTCACATTTCCTTGTGGTGTTTCCTGATCTCACAATTAATATAGCAGGCAATGGAGTGCTGTGGTTTCTCAAGGGGCTCTTTTCTTCTCCTGGAGAAAGAGGGGTGTCACCTAAGGTAGTTTTTCTTCTCTGTCACCACTCTCGTTGCAGATATAAAGTTTCTTACACTTCATCCTCTCTGCATTATTGGTTGTTCATTGATTTGACTTCTCTACTGTTTTTTTACAAAATAAATTGCTTTGCTGAGATATTCAAAACCTTACAGTTGGAATTACTGTGGATTTTGGCACTGTGTATTCATGGGCTTTTCCGGTCTGTTCATTTCAATAGTCATCTAAATTTAGCATGGTTTCTAGCTATTTTATTAAACAAAAAAAAAAAATCAGCAGAGATCCGACATTATCTTCTCTTCTTCTCCTGACAGAAATGCAAAGGTTAATCCTGGAAAGTTCCATGGATTATTAACTTTATTTCTTGTGTTGCTATTTTTATGAGGTGTTTTAGTTCACTATTCTTTTATCTTCTCATTATGAAATTTTAAACTCAGTTAACACTACTCCTGAATTAAGGCCAGTCAGAATGGTCTTTCTGTCAACTGTAGAAATATCCTGAGACGTTAGAAATCACTTATAAATCTCAAAGAAAGTAAGCCTTGGCTTCTCCCTACTCACTCAAGTGTCTGTGATAGACAACATTTCACTCAGATTTTTCCCCATATCTAGGCAGTCTGCAGTTCATGGACTTCTGAGGGAGAGATAGAAAGTTTGTTTTAACACCCCTTGTTGAATTGTATTTCCAAGGCTTTCACTAATCACAAAAAATGTTGGGCTACGTAAGATCTGCAATGATTTCCGCAAAGACTTCATATGCATATAAGTGTCAGCATTAATATGCTTCCATCCTGACAACTGATGATTTTATTTGATATCTTCCCTGTTTTTGTATGGAGACAGTGTAAACGGTCTTTGCCTAATCATATTTTCTGAGCTGTTTATGCCTTCTGAGACTTTCAGCATGTGCAATAGCAATGTATGTTCTATACCTTTTTTTTTTCAGTCTGAAAAGCTCTTTTATTGCTCCTGCAGAATTTTTTCTCAATACCTTTGTCCATATCCTTGTCACTTTTCCCTCTTCTATTTTTTTTGTTGATTTTTTTTTCTTTTTTTTTAATATGGAAACCCAGAACTGCACATAATATCCAAGGAAAAAGAGATACAATACTCTCTAGTCTTTTCAGGTGCTGCTGACTGCCTATTCCCCCCTTAAGAAATCATAGAATCATAGAATTATTTAGGTAGGAAGAGACCCTTAAGACTGAGTCCAGCTGTTAACCTAACCCTGCCAAGTTCACCACTAAACCACGTCCCTAAGTGCCACAAACCCAGAAAGAAAATGGAAGTGATTTGTACACTAAGCTGGGAGTTTTGCAATGATTTCCCAGACAATTAGGCTAATATGCAAAACATGGCAGAAGAATCACTACAAACCAGTCAGTTTTTCAGCAGAATTTGGTTCTGTCCCAGGGCATATGTCCAAGGGAGGAACAGTCTAAGCAAGTTTAGTAAATGGGAATTTTGTCACAATCTGGGCACAAGAACCAAAATGACCTTGGACACAAGAAAGAAATAGCCCATCAAAGGCTGTTGTCACTGTGCACAGTAAAACAGCTATTTGGGGAAATATTCATCTGAAATATATGTGTATCTGTGCTTCATATAATCACAAATATTACTTCAGCAGTCAAATCAGCTAAAGCAGATTTTTTTTCTGCATTTTTTCTCCTCAAGGCCACCAAAACAGCTACCAGGACTCTTATGCTTTGTTGGATTTGTCAATTACAGCTCTGTCCTCATTGCTGAAGACCCATAGGATCCCATGTCCCCCACAGACACACACACTGCCTGTAATGAGGAATCCTTAATCAAGAGTCCCTCAAGAGTGGGTGAGGAAGAGTGGGGCCAGAAGGGACCACAGCTCAGCAAAGGCACCATGCAACCATACACATATGTGCTGGAAGACCAGGGGCCATCTGCAGACTGAAGCAGCCCTTTATTTTCAGGCAAGGCCAGAGTCAGAGTTTGGGCATGCAGCACAACAGCCATCACCGTGTTCTGTGGATAGCAGGTCATGGTATGTGCTTACAAATGGTATTATGAATTTTCTTTGTCTTTCTTCCCTCTCTTCCTTCTTTAAACACTCAGCAGAAATCACAGCTCTAGAAATTTAAATCTAAATTATATTAGGGTTCTAAACTTAAATCTTCATCATTCAAAACATTATTCTTTCATCACCACATAACTTTTAAGCCAAAATTGTATATACATTGCATTTGCTGTTCCACTGCAGTAAATATATATACATCTTTGTTGTGACATGAGTGCCAGCCACATACATGGTGCATAATCTGGTTGAGTTGAAACGATTTTCAGGAGTTAACCCTTTTTTGCTTCTGTAGCCTGAAATTTTAAACTCACAGGTTCCAACAGGGACCCAACACTGGATTTGTCAAAGGACTGCCTAACATCTCTGTGCTGAAAGAGTATTAGTCATTGTTGTGGTAAATGAGCATCAGGCCCCAAATTTAAGAATGCCTGTGAGCAGATGGATAAATTCTCAGGTGACTTATGGAGGCAGAACAATTTTCTTCATTTAGTTCTTGCTTTTGATGTTATGACAGGCTATTACTGTTCACTGGAAGCTTTAACTGAACCCAAACCAAAACCTGTAGTAGATACTGGGGCACAGTCACCTGGTTGCTTACCCAATTTGTGACTATAGCACAGAGTGTCCGAAAAACAGTTGACTTTTAAGAAAAAATTCCATACACTCTTAGAGATGGGAATAAATGTGGAGGTGGAATAGAAACTGACAAAGATGGATGGGCTTTTAATACCATGCAAATGAAGACAGCGTGACTGTTTGGGGGCTTTTTTAGCATAATATGGCTGGGATGTTTTCATGTACACTGGCAAGTGTGTGATTTATATGTGAGTATTTATACGCTCTTAAATTATAGTCCAAAAAAAGAAAAAAAAGTAAAATATATGTAGCAGTTCAGCAACAAATTTGGAGGACATATAATACTGGAACAACAATATGGGGCAGCCCTGGTAAAATCTCTGGCCTCAAGGTCAACGTAGTCAAAAGTAGTCAATGGAATTGGGTTGGTGTCATCAGTCCCATCTGGCATCAACATGATGCAGCTGTTTTGTGAGATGCAGACCATGATACTCTTCACAATGAGGCTGGGAGGCAAAGGGGATACTAAACCATCAAGGGACAGCCTCACTTCTGGTGCCCTGAGTGCACACTGTCCAGCCAAACCTTACCAGCTCAGAAGGCAACTGTGACACTCCCCAGAGCCTCACCCTGCACAGCTGCTGCTGCTGTGCCTCTGTGGGCTGGGGCTGGTGGAGAAGGCAATGTCTTTATCAGTGTCTGTGCTGAGGGGATTTTGTCTGGTTGAATGAAATGCATTTAGCCTTCACTTTACATCACTGCCATTCTTTCATCCACCACAGAGGAATGGGAGGGGTAGTTGGTCTTTCAGCAGCAAGGAAAAGGGAGTACCTGTGAAGCTTAGCAATGGACACGTACAGCAAGCCTGGAGAGCAAGATCTAATGAAGTATTACTTGTCTTTCCCATACAAGATTTGATAGAAGGCATTTAATCCTGTGGGTTTTTTAATACTGTAGCTTAAAGCCAAATCCTAATGCCCTCAAAGTTGAGCTGCCTTCTCAGCCACATCAGATTTATGCTGGCATAAAGTTCTCTTGGTTTCAGGGGACCAAATCTCAGGTTATTTAACGTGCTGTAAATCAAAGGCTATATGGAAAAAGAACAGCTCAAAGTCATGTTAATGGGAACGTGACCCAAGTAGGGGCCAAGAACAGTGGCCATTACTGTGCAATGAAAAAAACTACCTTCATATTCAAGAAATACTTGCCAAAAGCCTACGCCTTTTTCCTTCACAGTCTTTCATCTCACCAGAATGCCTTAATTTATGTTTCTGTCCATTTCTACTCTGTTGTTAATGTTTCCATGTCTCTCTGTATATGAAATTGCTATATGACCTCCCTCGTTTTCATTCCCCCTCCCTCCTGCGTGTCCTAGAGATAGATATCCTACAGAAGATTGCAGTTACAGTATTCTTCCATGTGGTCCCATCCTGAAAAGTTATTTGGAAGGACTTTTCCATGGTTATTCTTCTCTAGAGGAGAATGCAATGTCTCCAGAAGCAATGTCTTAATGCTGGAGAAAAAGCGACACATCCAAGCAGACAAGGCTGATCTTTAATGCAACATGGAAAGAATTACAGATGGAAGAGCCTAGCCATAAAGTTTAAAGATGAAGCTGCAGCTGGTTAGCCTGACTGAATGAATCACTGAAAAATTTTTATGTCTGTTTAAATATTGATAAAGAGGAATAGTTTCAAAGGACTTGATGTCAGAGATGTTGTGCTCACACAATAAAATCCCACAAAATCCATTTTCTTGGGATGAAGCGTGATTTTGCTGAAATGTCACATTTTCCTCGTACAAGAGAAGAGCAATTTTCAAAATCAGAGAAATTTCAAAATCATTTTCTTAGCTATAATAGGAGATTAAGCACTAAAGTATAGTTTTGGTAAGAAAGCAAGAACTTTTTCTACAAGTCTAGTGAAAAACTGTTGTATCATTAATATTTTGTTGGTGGAAAAGTGAGTTGTGGTTATGGCTCAACAAACCCTGGAAAATTTTCAGCACAAATTATGCCAGAAATATCACATGGAGGAAAGTCCTTCATTCTCACTATAGTCTCTCCTTGTATTGAGAGCTGTAATTACAAACTTCTTATTGAATAATGTTATAGAGACACCTACATGCCTTCCTCTGCTTAAGGGTTTGTCAATGCTTCCATTATAAACTTTCTCCTTTTAGGGGTTCACATAACTGTAAAATTTTGCACTGGACTGAACCTTGGCATAAGATCATAGTTGAAAAGCATGTTTTTCTCCATAATTAGTTTTTCTTCAAATTTGATCATCGGAAAAAATATAAACTGCAAAAGCTATAATAAATGCTATTTCAAACATAGTCTTCATATGTTTTATTTGCTTTTATTCACATTATTGGGGGGCGGGGGGAAGAAGAAGAAAAAAGAAAACTAACAAATAGGTTAACATTCCACATCCAGTTCAGCACTTAAAAAGCAAAGACATTCAACATTAAAGCTGGAATCACAGTGGACTCTTTGCAGTGGGTGATCTGTCATTACATGTGGACTGGCTACAAAGGTGTGAGTTAAGTATGGAGTTACAGTCTTAATTCTGAATTTCCTTAGCTTGGTGAGTTTAAGACAGATGGTTAATGCTCTTTGAATGCAGTGTTTTATATGCTTTTACTTCAAATGTAGTTTTTGGACATCATGTCCAGAAGAACTGTTTTGAAAATCTTTCCCCAAAGGTCGGAAAATGAAAGTATGCTGTCATTTCCCAGTTTCCCACTGCTCACTCAGAGCAGGCGTTGTTTGCTGGATTACTGTTCTCTTTTCCTTTTTTTTTTCTTTTTTTTCCCCCCTCAGTCCCCCATTAATGTACAAATGCGTTTTTTGGTGGTTTTTTTTTCCTCCTAATGGTGAAGCTATCAGATATCAGTATCACTTTCAGTAATCCAAGGAGAGATTAAAAAATTATATGATACTTTATATATTTTTTCTTTTATGAACATTTAAAGATTTGTTTAAAGGTATTTCAGAAGCCGTGGTGAAAGAAAAGGAAAGAAAAGAAGGAGAAAGAAAAAAAAGAAAAAAAGAAAAAGAAAAAGAAAAAGAAAAAGAAAAAGAAAAAGAAAAAGAAAAAGAAAAAGAAAAAGAAAAAGAAAAAGAAAAAGAAAAAGAAAAAGAAAAAGAAAAAGAAAAAGAAAAAGAAAAAGAAAAAGAAAAAGAAAAAGAAAAAGAAAAAGAAAAAGAAAAAGAAAAAGAAAAAGAAAAAGAAAAAGAAAAAGAAAAAGAAAAAAAGAAAAAAGATGAAAGATTTTTTTCTCCCATTGACACTCAGAGAATGATTTTATAAGTACTTTCAAATTAAACCTCAATTGCTGAATCAATAACTTTCATGTGTAAGGTAAAACCATCATTAAAGGCCATGCTTTAACCATGAGTATCATGTAGCTTGTTGGAAAATATTTTTGTGATCTTAATTAAACCTTCTTAATGTTTTTGAAAGATATATCAATCAATATTTGTATTATCTGCAAAAGGGAGACTGTTTTCTGTTTCACTGTTGATTGGTTTCTTAGAATGAATTCAAAGCTATCCTAAAGTATACACACTAATAAGGAATGTTTATTGCATAGGTAGCTTAGTAAAGGAAAATATCTGCCTTCTTCACATAAGAGCTATCATAAGAACAACTAATTTAAAGTCTAATCCAAAATGTGTGAAAATCAATCAGGAAATTGATTTAAAGTCTGCAAGGACAATAGCAGAACATGCAGCCTCCAGCTGCAAGGGGTAGAAGCATATGTTAAAATCTAAGAAACCAAAGAGCAAAATAATGTCAGCTTCTGGCATCTTTGAATCTAACTGTGCTTAACCCTTCCTTGCCCACCATACAAATCTTTGCATAATCAGACTTTCTTTGTTTGGGCTGCACTGACATGGCCATATTTGCTTGTAGTGAGTCTTTTTGAAAGAGATAGCATCTACTCCTCCTCTTGATACTTCTGTTCAGTCATGACAATTTCTACTGCATATATTTTTTTGTACTTTTTTCAACTGCCTTTTTTTTTTAATTCTTTTTCTAGGCTGAAATGTTCCTACTGCTTTCAAGTCCAGAGGGTAAATATTGGAAAATTTGAGCAAAATCCCTTTAACTGCTTTTACATCATTGACAAAGTCTGCTGAAGTTAATGGAAAGATGCCCGCTGACTTCAATATTCTTTGGATCATAGACTTGCTGTGTAAAATAGAGGTTCTTTTCCTTTTGCTGTTTAAACTCAGATATTCTTCACCATCATGGGCTATAATTTATCCAGGAGGATATTTTCTTACCACGAAATTTATAATCACCACAGGCAAGATCTTTTCCCAGTTGCTACACTCATGAACCTACCTTACCTTCCTTCTCTTTAACACCAATATCATTTATACATCTATATATAGTTGTATATATCTATCTTATACATCTTATACATTTAAGAACTAAGGCAGGGAATCTAAAGATATGTGATCCTTTCTGACATGATTCTTAAAGGTACCTCCTTTGCTGTGAAACAAAGAACTCTGTCTTGCAATTAGTGATTCATATACAGCATGACAAAAAATATTTTGGTCAGCTGACACATCATGCAATGACCTTATATTAATGGGCATCTCAATGCTGCTATGAGAGAAGTTAGAGCTACAAAGGGAAGAGGACTTGGGATAGTTGCGCATGGGTCTTTAGCCAGGAGCACAGTAAAGACCTTGGAGGAAAAGTACATGGGGGTTACTACTAAAATATACAGATGAAAACAAAATATGAGGGAATTCAGAGAATTAGCATGAGATCCTGTGCAACACCACTAGTAAAAGCTGGTGAAATCTTTTCAGCAAGTATTTTATTTGCTGCAAAAAAATGGTGTGTGGGTCCAGTAAATGAATTTGAATTGAATTTTCTGAATAGGTCTGATGCTTTAAAAGTACATATATATCTGGAAGACTGGATAAAATTGAAGAGAAGAAGGAAGAAGCAGGAGATTTATTTTCTGATCCACACTCTGCCTTAGCAGAATAACTACAAACTTGTATCACCAGATGGTAGATTTTTTCTTTCATAGATTGTCCTTCTCAGGACAATTTAATGAATTTGGCAATACACTGCTAAAGAGCAAATGAGAATCCTTCCATAGTCTAAGCGTTGACACAACCCAAGGCAAGCTCTAGCCCATAATCCAGAAAAATAACTTAGCATTTAAAGCTAAATGGAAGTCTATCACTATAGAACATTATCTAGCACCATCAGAGAGATTTTTTCAAGATGCAAAGTCCATCAAAAGGCTGATCCCCTGGCTCTGGGATGGGCAAAGTACCTCAGACCACATGTCAATTTGTTTCTGTTTCTTAACTATGTCCAAGAGGCAACTTAAAATTTTTCTTTCAAACTGAGCTGAAAATGTAAGGCAAAATCTTTCCTTTTTCACATGAAAAAAAATAGAAAGAAAAGAAAGAAAGAAAAGAAAGAAAAGAGAGAAAAAAAGGGAAAAAAGAAAAGAAACTCCTTTTGAATTTTATATATTTTAAAAAATTATTTCTGGTCAGTAAAATTACTATTTCTCCCTGTTCTAAAGAGAAAGGTTATAGCAAGGGCATTCCCACGGACATGAAGGCTCAACAGGTCAACTGTTAAAATGCTAAACAGGTGCCTGCGGCACTGCATTTTAAAAAAATTCATGCACATTGTCTGAAATACAAGGCTGAGTCTCACAATGTCATAAAGAACAGCGTAGGTCATCTTCTCCAACCTCTCTGCCCACAGCAGGCTGATTTGTTGGAGTCTGTCTCAGGCTTTCACCTTGCAATGCAGAAGTTTCATTAAGCCCAGTCATGGCCAGAACTGGAATGGACTAATCAGGAGGAAAGCTGTACTTAAAAAATAGATTTATTTAGATAACCATGAAGAATTACTGAATGAACAAGGTAAGAGTAAAATTTCAGGATCTCCATTCTGTAATTTGTGCATTTATTTCATTCAGACTATGCAGAATAAGACACATGGCTGTTGTGGAAGAAGAAATGTTAATTCCCATATTGACTGATTCATCCTTACTTAGGTATACCAAGTAAGTTTGCTGACAATACTAAATTAGCAGGAGCTGTTGACCGTCTCAAAGGCAGAGAGGCCTTGCAGAGAGGCCTTGACAAATCAGAGATATGGGCAATCAGGAAGTTAGACAAAGACAAGCGCACTATTCTGCACCTGGGACGGGACAACCCTGAATGTTTGTACAGACTGGGGAAAAAAAGGGTGAAGAGCAACCCCACAGAAAGGGATGCAGGGATCCTGGTCAATGGCAAGTTGAATCTGAGTCAGCAGTGTCCTGGCAGCCAGGAGGGCCAACCCGGTTGTGGGGAACATCAGGCACAGCATTGCCAGTCAGTCAAGGGAGGGGATTGTCTCACTCTGCTCTGCACTGGGGCAGCCTCACCTTGGATATTGTGTGCAGTTTTGGTCCCCTCAATATAAGAAGGATATAAAACTATTAGACAGTATCCAAAAGAGAGCTCTAAAGGTGGTAAAGCATCTGGAGGGGAAGCCACAAGAGAAGCAGCTGGGGTCACTTGGTTTGTTCAGCCCGGAGAAGACTGAGTGAAGACCTCATTGCAGCCTACAACTTCCTCATGAGAGCAAGCAGAGGGGCGGGCACTGATTTGTCCACTGACCAGTGACGGGACCCAAGGGAATGGCATGAAGCTGTGTCAGAGGAGGTTTAGGTTAGACATTAGGAAAAGGGTTTTTCTTTTACCCCAGTGATATTTTGGCACTGGAACAAACTCCCTAGGGAAGTGGTCGCAAGCACCTAGCATGTCTGTGTTCAAAAAGCGTTTGAATAACACTCTCAAGCAGATGGTGTGGTTCTTCGAGCTGTCCTGTAGAGTGCCAGAAGCTGAACTTTGATGATTCTTGTGGATCACTTCCAACCCTGGATATTCTATGAGTCTATGATTCTATGTTGGGAATAGTCAGATGCTTTCAGTTATCTGATAATGTGCCATGAGAGTGTTTCTGGCATACCAACGAGAGTTAGCTTAGTCATTGTAGTAAGGGTTCCTAGTAGCAAACTGCAAAATGTTTGTATCTCCTGAGCCAACCCATATCTAATTTGCTAAGAAATTTCTTGACTCACCTACCAAGTAGAAGAAAATAATAATAATAAAAAACCCTAAATATTATGGGAAGCATTTTTGTTTTCTTTTTGTGACGCTTTTCAAAACAGAGAGAAAATATGGTTAACTGCTTTTAGAAACAATCAGAGTTCATTACAAGAGTTAGGACCCCAACAGGAAAAATTTGCAACAAAAAGACAAAGCAGTGAAAGACCCTGAAAACAAAGGACTAAAAGGTGATACTATATATTCTCTTAAACAGGCGTTAAAGAGAGATAAGAGTAGAAGAAATAAAACTAAAATTAAATAGTTCCTGCACCTGTGATTGCAAACAGTCAATAAATTAGACAACTTGTAAATCATTTTCAGTCTGTCATATATGAAACACCACATGGAGGTAATTTCAGTGACAGGGAGACCAAAACATTAGCCTTGCAGGTTGTGGAGGCCTGGTTTTTATTTCCAGCATTAGACTCCTTCTACCAGGTATTGAACCTGCCTGAGGTCTCTGAAGGGCAGAAAGGTGAAGCTGTCCCTGGTCTATATGCACTGCAGCCAGAATAACCTCAATGGAGCTGCACTGATTTAGAGCATCTGAGGATCTGGCCATCTGTAGGATTGATTTTCTCTAATTGAAAGGTTTTCTCAAAATATGACTTAAGTCTAAGGCTGAAAAAGAGTGAGAGGAAAAGAAGGAAGTATCCTTCCTCTGTGAGAAAGGGAAAACCATGGTCCCTAGACTGTATCTTTACCAGAAAAATAAAGGTGTGTTTTGCAGAGCTTGAGAGTTTAAGTGTTTGTTTTCTCTGTCAGTTGCTCATGGGATGACTACAAGACCAAGGGCTCACTGTGCTCCTGTCAGCTAGAATTCATGATGATAGTTAAAACACAGAGAAACATCTGAGCTTGAACCTGCATTTAATTAGCTAGTCTGGAAGCAGCATTGTGAAAGAGAGAGCTGATCAAAAGCAAGCAGGGAGAAGTGCCTGAAGTCTGGGTAGGTATCCAATTCGTGCCCTAATTTTTGAAACTTTTCCCCCCATGGCTGATTAAAATTAAACAGTTCGTTTAGAAAATTCAAACATTCATGTGGTTCCTTATTATGAAGTACGGAATGTAGCTCTGTAGTAGGTAGGTCCTATTAGTTTTGTTCCTTCAGGTCAGCTTCAGTTGGAACTGATTATGTTGAACAATCGTTTATCTAAGAAATGGGTTAGTTTAGTTGCTATCTTTTCTGCAATACAGTTATCTTACGTCTTGCAGAAATTATGCAGTTGGAAGATTAATATAGCTGATTTAGAGCTATAAACACACAGGTTAATGCTAAAATTAATTTTGATTAAAATACTATGCCTTGTCCCCACCTGATCCAAAACTCACTTCCAACAGTACCCTTTTCATGGACTCTGTTGAAAAGTGGGGAGTTCCCTCAAATTTAAAATTCTTTCAATTTTTAGGAATATAGTTAACTCCTGGGTAACTGAGGTCTTTTCAGCTTTCTCGAAGAAATTGAAACATGAAATTCCTTTTCAGCTGAGGAAATTATGTCTTTGCTGCTCACCAAAAGCCCAGGTTTGCTGTTTATGAGGCTTCAGACCTGTATGAAATGCTAATACAATTAATGTGATATTAGCAATCACTTTTTCTTTGCACAACTGAGACTGTGTAGATTAGGTAAAAACTTGTGAATTAAACTCTTTATTAAATAACTTATTTTTACCTCTTCAGGTAGCCAGATAAGGAATCTTTGGTGTTCTCTCTCAGAAATCATTTAAACACATTAAAACAGTTTTACCAAGCCTTTACAATGGAACTTCTGCTTGATCACATCCAACCTTGCTGCAGTTGTAGCTTTAAGCATACATGACTCAGAGAGGAAAGAGTTTTTGAGTAATTTATGTCTCTCTCCCTGCTCGGAGTTGCTAATCACATTGCCACCCACTTCTTTTGGTAAATGATTTACAGCCCTAGTGCATACAATCACCTGCAGTATCTGAGTCACAGAGAATGTTTTTGAACTCTGAACCTCTGCAGGCATGCAAAGGAACTGGGCACCTCCTGCTCCTCATGAGGTCTCGGCAGCCTCTTAGTTTTGCACATATTTGTGCTCTAATTACATCTCACAGCAGGTGTTTTTTAAATCGTTCTTCTCAGGTGAGGCAAACTATTTATACAGGAAAGTATTAACCAGAATGCACGTTCAGATTTTCAGAAAATAGGCAGTCCCTCCCACATTGACTGTGCCCCTCAGTAGCTTTAGCAAAGCACAGACTTTATTAAAGTTATTCTTAATAATTTATTTTTTTACAGTATAATCATGATCCTGGTGTTAAATCCTCTTGTGCCAGTCTAACTGCAATAGCAGATCTGGAATTGTATTTTATACTTTCACTTACAGGTCTACTCTTTCATAGTATTATCAGAAGCAGTGACTTGTCCTTCCCCTGTGCCCTCCCCAGCTCCCAATACTCTCAGCTGTCAGACGCAAAGTTCTTTGATTTTACTTTTTCCCTGTTTTAGGAGCACTTCTTCTTGGGGCATGTGAAGAGCACAACAAAACTAGAGCACTGTCTGAAAAGGTCAGCCCAGCAACATCTTTACAGGATTCCACAAATTTTCTCTTCCGCATCCACCTCTGCAAGAAAGGGTTTTTTTTTTTGGTTTGGTTTGGTTTTCTTCCTATTTGCTGAAGTGAACATCTCCATACAGACAAAAATGCTAATATGACCCACCCAACCACAAAAGAATTCAACAGTGTGGGAGGGTTTCATTACAAAGTGGTGGAAGCCTGTTCAATACAATGTTTTCATCCCTAGTATTTCAACCTAAAGTTTCACAAGGATAATTTCAATTCATAGATATCCCTTTCTCTTTTCCTTTTAACAAGACAAAGCTCTGACATTCTTTTAAAATTATATTAAAGATTTTAACTTTCATTTTTAAGAGATGAGATGTGCTTTATGTCTGTTAAGGCCTGAAGCAGATTCTATGTAAAGTACAACCAACACAAGTGAAAAATTGAAAATTAAGTTTTTCTCTCAGGTTTCAAACTGTTGCACACCCGCTTAATGGTGATTTTCACAGCACATGGTCTGATGCTAAGACACAGCAAATGTGCACCATTCTGGGGTCGTTTTAATGTTACTCTGAGCAGTCAAGTGCTTTTGGCCATAAGGCAGAAAAAGATGCAGTCTGGAGCAGCTAAACTGAAGTCTATTAATTCAGTTTGTTATTTTTAAAATATTATATTAAGGGAGAGAAATAGGAAGGAATAAAGTGATAAACAAGTGATGGCCTGTAGGAACTAAGGCAATGTTGCTTTCCAGGCAGATCAAGGATTAGTTGAAACCATCAACAATGTCAGGATCATTTTAGTCATCTATGGCGCTTCCCTGAGAATCCCTCAATATCAGAGAACAGGATCTGTTATGTCCCAGTGCCTTCCCAAACCTTGTACCCCTCTCCTTCGGCCTTTGGTGCTTCATGAAACCTCGATATAGAGTGAAAGTGTAAGCTGTTTTTCCACTGTTTTCTTGCATTGCTATGCTGTATTTCTACCACCCACTCTTTTGATTTACTCCCCTGCTAGTTATGAAATATTCCAAGATATTCTCCTAAATCAGTTTGTTGGTTTTTTTGCATCCAAAGTTTTTTACATATTTCCAACCCTAATTTGTCTAGCTGCAATTTTGAGTAGTTCTGTAGGATTTGTACACTTCCACACAGTTGTAAAAAAACTACCTCCAGTAACACTGAGCTCAATTCGAGTAATGATGGCCAGCTGAAGACACAACCAGTGTAAAGTTGGAATAGAAATGCCTTTGTGCTGTTCCAGTTTTAAAACAGCTCCACGCTGCTCCCTTCCAAGCACTCAGGGCTCATGGAAACAGGAGTACCCTGGCTACAGACCAGACACTGAGCAGGAACAGGACCAAGTAATGTCCTGACATGATTGATTTTTAACATGAGATGATTCTTTCAAGACATGAGAGATTTACAAATAGCATCTTAAACAACTTTTTAATTGCTTCTATACTTTTTTGGCCCTATGGCCCAGGCACTGCCACCCCATGGTGCAAAGATGGTGTTCAGCAAAGGGCATGGCAAGCATTGTTTGCTGCTAGATTAGAACTTCCGTGAGCCTCAGAGAGGAGAAGCTAATTCTGAGTTCAGATGTGGTAAAAAAGGAGCAAATTTTTCAGTAAGTGAATTACACTTTTAATATGCTGTTCTCTGCCGGTGGCTCTGTGGATGAAGTAGTTTTCTACCATATAGAATTGCTGCCTACTATTATGCCCAGAAGCATGGGTAGAGTTCATTAAAAAAAGACATTAAAAGACTGCTTTAAGAATGCCAAATCAAGCAGTTAAAAGGTAAGAAATGCCAGCAATAAGATTGGCTCACCAACAGCTTTCCTGAGCATAATATTGTAGCCTTTAATTATATTATGATAATTTCTCCACACATCCCCTTTTCTTTTTCATTTGATCAATGCCTCATTTGCTTATTCCAATCCAACTCTTGTTGCATTATTTGAAACATTCACAGATCTTTAAATGTTGCAGTCCTTACATGATATATTTGTTTGCTTTTAATTTTTGTTTCACTATAAAAAGTAAAACAAAAAGTAGTGAAAGGCCCTTCCCATAGTTCCCCAGTATTACTAAGTGAACATTACACTTAGTACTGATCACCTTTTTATCATAATAATACCTGAATGCTCAACCTGCCTTAATAATCTGAAAAATTACCAACTCCTTCAATCACATTACAGACTGACCATAATTCATATGCACAAGCAGGAAGAATTAAAATTTCATTCATTTTCATTTCATAACTTCTGAGTACTTGGCTTGGCAATAGTATTTTTAACAGAATGATCTCAGCTTAAAAAAAGTAAAAAAAAGGCAGAATCAGATTATTTTATGGGCCATTTTCATGGTGTCTCTTCTTTTGGATAATCACCTTGCCAAATTGTTAGTTCTTTCTTCATATGCCACCATTGTAAAAGGAAGAAAATAGCTAAGCAATCTATGCTGGGGAACAGCTCCAACTTTCCCCTCCTGCACTTATTTCCATATTCTTAATTCACAAGGCTACCTACCCTGGTACTACCTATCGGTTCCCAACCAGTGCAACAGTCATTGTTTTGAAGGAGACAGATTCCTACCAAATTAGATTCTTTTAAAATCTGACAACAAAAAAGAAATCAGATAATAGTAGCCAACAGTCTACTGTGTGCCACTTTATCGTTGGAACAGCAGCTAATATAAAAACTCTATAAATGCAATGCTACAATATATTACAAGTTACCTGTTAAATATTCAATTTGTTTATGTTTTATTTTTATCGTTTATTTCATTACCAAGACCACTTATTTCCTATGGTATATATCATCCAAGTATCTGGTCTGAATCTGAAAATATATGTTCAATTTAAAGCACTCCCCAGTTTCAAAAAATTATTTTTTTTTTCACAAAAACCTCTTTATAATCAATCCCACAAAAACCAAAAAAAAAGCTTTCATAATTTTATAGGTATTGTATGAAAATAGATGTGTGGTAAAGCTATTAGCAGGTTGTTTTACATCATATTCTAGATGATGTTATAAATTGAAAAATATGATAATGAGGAAAATGCAATAAGGATTAGTAAAAGTATCAATGGCTGCATCATTCTCAAGGCAACAGCTTTCACCTACTTTCAGAGAAAATGTCCTCATGATGTTGTCACCTGCTTTCCAGCACAGAGCAAATAGACTGTGCTGAAAACTTGAAACATTTAAATGCAAATGCCTCAAGCACAACTCGGGGTTCAGTGATTTCCAAGCTATTTATCACTGTTATGTTCTGTACAGGAGGAATTTATTGCCTCCAGGCCTTCAACTGACCAAACAGCAAATTAAAGAAGAAAGAAAATCTGCTGAATGAACATCTCTGTACAAGTTACTTCTTGTGTGTTAATTCTTTGAATAGTGTTCTCTTTAAAAGCCTTGTAGCAGGCCAACCATTTGTTGCATCTCATTTTATATTTCCTCATGTTTTACACATGCTAGCTAACATTTTTCCTCATCCTTTTATCAGCCAAACTATTTTACATAGGCAACTGTGTCCACTCACTGTCCATCTTCAATATTCTAGGTTCAAAATTTTTTTTAAACATCATATTGAGCCTAAATTTTTGCAGTCAGGTTCCCAACCTTTCTTATTTCTGATTAAACTACTTTCCTGTAAATGTCCGGTTTTCCTTCCCCTTAACTTTGTTATTACTTCTGTCACAACAATGCCTGTAGTTCCTAGACAAGAATTGGAACATGTCATATTATTTTCTCTCTAAACACCTGATAAGAGGCAGGATTTTTTCAAAATGCTATAATCTATATGGACAAGATAGGCAAAAGATGGCAAAAATAATTGTTATCATCATCTTTGCTTTATAGGTGAAGAATGGAAGTCACAGAAAAGATCCCGGTATCTAGTTGCTAAGTTAAAAAACAGTTAAAAAGTCAGCCTGTGGAAGAGCTGAAAACTGAAGGGATAACTGGTAAGAAACACTCCATAGCTTTAGTCACAAAATATCTAAAACATGATAAGCAGATCCACTCTCCTTTTTTCATTCATGGTAAGGCTGGAGAATCCTTTTTCTTTTCTCCTGCTGTCTGTGGTTGATGTAGAGGCAGGCAGCTCAGCTCCCCTGTCCATCCTTACTGCCTGCTGTGTGCTGGGTGGAGAGCAGACAGGTTGCACCATTCAGCACCTCCTCCCAGACACTGCTTAGGATTGCAGGCACAGGGCAGTAATATTTTTTGCCAGAGCTTTAGTCACAATTGCACAGTTGAAATCCTAAGTATTGTTTTGCTGAAACCCACTGTACAACATAAACAGCTCCTTATGCTGCCAGTTGACCTCTTGTGCTCACCCATGTATTTCATTTCTTTCTTCATAAGTTCCAAGGACCTCTCCCTTGGCAAAAACCTTTGGAAATATACTATAATTAGCTCCACTGTTTACAGCACAGTTGCATTGTCAGATCCAGTCATCACTGGTTGAAAACACTCACAAGCATCAGTATCTATCATATTCTCTCCTCTCCAGTCTCCCAGTTACTACTGTTTGTATGTTTTTCTTGGCTCTTTCTGGAGTTCTGCTCTGACTTTCAGTTATGAGTTCTTTGCGTGTGCAGTATTACAAATATTTGCTGTGAAGTATCATTGATATGATTCAGAAAGTATGCTTTATGAAGGCTCAAAGGGAAGGTTTTCAATATTTTAGCATGTACTACAAAAATTTTAAATTCATCAACAGGGAGTAACGCAGTGCATTTTATATGGATATTAAGGCAGAGTAAAGCTGATCTATTCATTACCAAGTCCCTGCAAGTGTGTTTTGAACACAGACTCAAAACATCATTTGGTTTTGCAGTTAGTTGAAGATGTCTGCAAGTTAACTGGTCTCCAGTTACAGCTGTATTGTCATGGTTGTAGTTCCACAAATGAGATCAGGATCCCCAGCCAGTCATACATCTTCAGATGACTCGTGTTCTGACCAGTTTGGAATAAACCAGCTGATTTTCCAAGGACAAAACCACAAAAGCAGTGTGGTAGCTTTTAGTCCAATTTGATTCCTATAGACAATACAGGCACATCTGGCTCTGGGTAATTTGTATTTCAGTCTAAATGGGTATGAACTTGGCAAAAGCTTTGTAGCTATACCCTCTGTGGCTGTGCTCATCTATAAAATGGATAAAACAATTCTTTTTTTCTTTGCAACATTTCCCATCTTGTTTTTGAAAACATTTCATGCTGCATCTGTAAATTAATGAGTGTAACAAGACCCTTTTCTTGAGGTCATGGAATTAATTATGTTCACTGGAATTATCTTGCAATGATGCTAAAACTGTGGGGGGAGTGGGTTAGGATGGAATAATAAATGTTTGGCTATAGGTAAGCAGTGTATAGAAACTGGTATTATGAGTGACAAGTGTTGCCTGTCAAAATATTTGCAAAATTTATTAACTAGCAAATATGCACAAGAAACTACGTTATGTATTTGAAAAATGCTTCTACGATGAAGTGGTAAATTCCCAAGCATTCAATTGACACAAACTTGCTGTACAAAAGTGAAAGCAAAGGATTTGTATGTAAAAATAAGGAAGACAGAATCTGATTCAGGGAAAGAAATACTCAGGACATGTGGTTTCGATCCTCACATGGGGCATCACTTGCGGCAGCAGCAGCACATGGGTCACCAGTTGCAGCAACGGAGCAAGCACTCACACACACACACACACACACAGACACACACAGAGGTAGCAAGAACCAGAACCAACAGCAACAACCAATGACCATTTTATTAACAGAAGGCTTCTCTTCTATACTTTTTCTTATCTGTCCACACATACATATGGTAGCCAAACACTTCTGTCCACAAGTCTTAGACCATCTTCTGATAGGTAGTTCACATCTCTCCTCATGCTGGTAAGACTCAAAACGTCTCATTTTTCTCCATTGTTTTTCTTCTTTCTTCTGCTTTCCCATGCCACTGCAAAGCCATAGGCTTTTCTCCACTTTCCCATGCTCACAGCAACATTGTTCCCAGGTCAAAGCTGTCTTCAGCCCAGGAGTCTTCCACAAGGACAGCTGTTCTCTGCAGGAAATGGGAGTCTAACTCTTCAGCTCCGTGGTTGTGCAGGAATATGGGATGCATGTGCTACACATGGGAGTAAGAGGTTTCCCTGCAGAAAGACGCTGCTCCCACCACTGGTTTCACTTCCAAGAGCATCTGCACTGTTGCACCGCACCTGAACTTCTGCCTGGCTTGGCACACCAACAGAAAAACTATGAGACGGTAGAGACACATTTCTCTTGAATAGTTCTTCAGCAAAATTATTTTTTTCACCGAATAGTTCTGCACAATTACAAATTTTCAAATTAATTCCATAGTAGGCAGAAATATTTTAACTAGAAATTAATGAATTAACTAGAAATTCATCAGGCTTCTCTAGCATTTCTTGAATTTCTTGGTGTAGTATGGTTGGTCTTTGTTCTCTGCTGGTCAATTTAAGCTACACAGATGGTTGTCTTTAGGCTCTCTAAAATTAACATGTAGAGGATAACCTGTGGGCAACACTTTTGTGGATTTTATGTAAGAATTGTGGGCCATGTTTCTGACTCCATGTACTACTAATATTGAACCTAACTTTTTAGTGTAAAATATTTTCCATCCTTCTTTCATTGATATTTCCTTAATTCTCTTGTATGAATTCCCTATTTGTTTACACTGAGCCAATCCAGCTTCCAATGAAGATAATGTTATATTAGTCACTGCAATCATGCCAGGTTTCTGAGCAACAGAATAGTTTATAACACTAAGATGTCCCCATTTCAGTGGTGCAGAGTGTCCCTGACTGCTAAGTATAACCCCTTTTGTAATAGAAGGGGAATTAGAGTGGGTACATTATCACACTCAGCTGTTTCCTTAGCTAGGCAGGAATTGAATGGGAATATTCTCAACTGAGAAGCCTAACAGCTGTGGCAGGAGAGGGGGTGGGTGTTAATCTCCTGAGCTTCACCAAGGTTTGACGTTTTCCATGCAAGGGACTAATGTGGTTGTCCCCTGGGGCCGATCCCTGTTGTACAACCCTGGCATGGTCACATCTTTTTTAGTGAACTATCCACCTAACATGGCCTATTCTTGCAAATGGCTTCAGTGGATCTACATTTTTACAATGATGGTTTGCCAGGAAATTCATGTCTCCTCCTAACAAGACTGACCATCAAAAACTGATTCCAGAGTAATGGTTGTATGTTCAGTGGACACAGACATATCTAGTGATGTTTTTCAGTGTAGGAAAAAGTACAGTCTTGACAAAATTAGGCCATTGGTCTATTTCACTTTCTGAACTGCTTGTCAAAACAGTATAATTTGAGTACAAAGAGTATAGTTTGTACATGCCTGCTATGCATGTACAAACAGCATGGTTGAAAGAGCAGGGCACTGAGTGGCACTTTGCTGTTTTAAACTGTGCAGCTCAATCTATGGCAAAGTACTGGTGAATTGTGTAGAGTAAACAGACTGTTTATGACAGCTCTATGAATAATAATGGTGAATTCATCACAATGGTTTTGCTCCTGCTGGATATTATTATGCGATACTGTTCCATAGTAACTATTATTGAGCTGCAACTGGTAGAGAAGCTTAAAGTTGGCAAGGTCAGTAGAGAAAAACTGTTTTCTCATTTTTCTAATTTACTTCTGCATTTACAACAACTCTCAGTTTAACATTTCCTACAGACATAATCCTTTACCTTCTTTCCATGTGGAGGATCAAGATTCAGGAGAAAGATGTAACAACTTGTAACAAGTCATCCCTCAGACAGTTCTTCCTCTTCTCTTCATTCTCTCGTTCACCAGTCTCCACTCTTTCCAGACTCTTGCTGTTAACCCAGTGATGTCCCAACCTGAGCAACTATATAAATGTTCTCATTTAGCAGTTCCTCTGTGAAGCCTTATCTCCTTGTCTCCCCATCCCTGCTAGAAGCTTCTAGCAGCCCAGAAAGTCTAATAAATGCACAAGAAAGCAAGACCTATAAGATATACACAGGAAGCATTAGAGTTTGAAATCATGAGTTCTGCATCTTCATCTTTACAGGGTCTTACACAGGAGCTGCCACTGTGTTCCATTGCCACTTTCCAGAGTGGCCACAGGCAAAGACATTCAGTTCATACTCATCTTATTTAATTGGTAACTCCCATAGGCTATCATGGCCACGGGGCTAAGGTCAAGGTCATTCAGAATCAACCCATCCTTTGGGTACCCTTCCAGTGTCTCTGGGAGCCCTTCATGCTTCAGAACTCTGAAAACTTTCTGTGTAGGAAGATGTTCAAAGGAAACCAGTGCAGACATCAGAGATGAGGCCATATGGATCAAACAGATAGCAATGTCCTTAGCCAGGCAGACCTCTTCAATGCAATGATTTTCTGCAAGGCTGGATTAGTTAAGAAACTTATCAAAGTTTTGATGCTGTCATGGATGATTTTTGTTCATATGTAATGAAAGAGCTGTAGTGTTTGTGTAAGCAAAACCTAGAGAAGTCCATGTAGAGAATACTGGAGGTATAGATTGGTTTACTGATTCAAAAAGAAATGTGTTCAATACACTGCACTATAAAGGATAGTAACATAGGTTTTTGTCTGGTTTTTGTTTTTTTTTTCCTTTTCACCACTGTTAGTGCCTTTTGAAGCAACAGTAACCTACTGGTATTTTTTCTGATCTTAACTAGGAAGCCATTATGCTTTTGTCCAGTGTGCAAAAGGCAGCAGATGGGATGCCAGCTAATTGCCACTGCTGTTTTCAACTGATGCTCTTTCTTATTCTTGCTTATTTTTCCCTCTGTGAATTGATTGTGGCTACTAAGCTGGAGGACAGGAAAATGCCTATCACAAGCCTCAGCTTGAAGCCTGACAAAAGAGGGAAGCAATGTCCCAGGGATCCCAATGACTTGTTATGCACTGCAACCCTGAGAGCGCTCCCGCACTGTGCTTATCCCCTGCAAGAGTGTGTTTGAGAGGATGATGTCAATACTGTACTGTTCCAAATTTCCTAGGAGGGTGTATCTCATTTTCTGTCTATATATGCTAGAAAAGTGTAAGGCAAGAAATAAAAATTAGAATTATGACAAACAAAGATTAAAACCTGGTTCTTGATTTTTCCTACTGTCATCTAGGTATTTGCATACATTTTTTCATTTCTTATTTCTTTTTCACTGTATTTTATTTCTAAGATACTGGGACTGTACTAATACGTCATACAAATTCATAAGTCCAACCTTCAGCATATGAAATATCATCACTTAAATTTTTGAATTTGTGTCTCCTTTTTTTCCTTAAATTCTCATGGAGTTATGAGATTGGTTTTAGTTTTCAGTTTTCCTCTTTTGAATTGAGCTCTTTCTCTTCTGCTTGTTAATTGCTGATTTTTGTTAAGCACAAAACAATAAACCATTTCTAGTTTGAACAAAGCACTGCCTAGGATATGCTAGGTCTTCCAGTATATGTCTCTGAAGTCATTAATACAAATGTCTCCATCTTGGGAAAATGTATGAAAAGACATCATAATATCTATGAGCAATTTCATCCATTCATTTCTTTTTCTTTTGTCTCTAGGCTATTTTTGTACATATTTCTAGAAATGGTTAAACTGTAATCAAATTTAGAGGAAATTGAAGAAAAAAGCCCCCAGACAATCAAACAAAAAAACAACCAAACACTCCCTTCCTCCCCAAAAAACCCAAAACCAAAAACAAGCAAAAAACCCCCAACAAACCCAAACAAAACCCAAACCCCCAAACTAATGTGATTTATATAAAAAGGACTTTCCCTTAGAACAGGGATGTATGGTAGCAGTTAACCTAGGTGGCATATTTCAATACCCATGTGTCACTGCTGGTTTTTGGTAAATTATGCTATGGTTGTCACATTTTTCCTGGCAGCATCTCCCAGCTGCTGTACTTCAGGGAATTAGGTTGCAGCAATGAAAACATGGTGTGTCTGGTGCTGTGGCATGCCAAGAGAAATGAGATCATAGTTCAGCTGATGAATTTCTCCCTGGAAATTCAGTGGGCACCTTTTGGAAACAAAAATTCATAAAGTGTGGGTAACCACAGGCAAAAAAATTTTATGCACGTCAACAAGAGGAAAAGTCACCATGAAATGAATTCTGTTAAAAAAGGTAGTGATGATATTGATCCTAAGGACTGATCTTCTAAATAGACTGATCTTCTTTGCCTTCTGTTGCTGTAAATGCAGGCCAAATTTCTCTGAGGAGCATTGTCTTGAAAGTTTTTTCAGGTACTTCAAAGTGAAATTAGAATCTTTAATTGCCCAAAAATTTCATACCAAAATCCCAATAGGGAAATTTTTGAAAGATACACTTTTTAGCTTTGGGATTTGCTAGAATTTCATATACAGTATTTATTTTAACCAAAGGTATTGACTTGTGTATAGAAAGGATAGCAAATACTACTTTGGGATGGCAGTCACTGTCTTAAATACTTGATCACTCACTGTAGGCATGCCTAGACCATTAAAACCACCTCTGATTTCAAAGATTGTTGAGAACTACATCTACATTAAAACCTGACCAACAGAGCTCAGAGACATCCTTATTTTGTATGATTGTCTGCCATAAGAAGTAATATGGCCCAAAAGTCTTATAATGAATTCCTTAGCAGAAGGTTCTTTTGGAGACTTGCTTCCTCCATGATAAATCTTTGTCTGATGAGAGGAGAGGCTTTAGAGAGTTTCTCTGAAAAAGGAACGTGTGACACAAGGCCAAACATGAAAGACACTGACAGGACCATCGAGCCCACTCACTCTGACAGGGAAAAGGGCACAGGAAAATGTCATCTCAGGTTTCAAAGGATGGCAAGAACCAGAAATTTACCTTAGTTGATTTGAGCTGCCAAGTCCATGGCACTACAGAGATTGAACAACTGGTCCATCAGCTAGAAAGGCACAAACCCTGAGCTACCCTGAAGAAGGGAAATGATAAGGGAATATCAGAGAGATGCTTTTGAGAAATACTAGATATATGAAGAACATTATTCAGAGAAAAAATATTGCCACACAGGTGGCCAAGGTATGGATCTTAGAGAGGAAATGCAGGATAGGGTTTTTAAAAGATGAAGGGGGAAAAGATGCTATTTAGAGCTTTGTCTAAACTTTTGTGACAATAGTAGAAAGATTCTCCTAATTCTCACAGGTCTTGCAGCAAATCTGCCATGATTATCTAAGAATATAGGAACATGCAAGGGAATGACAAAAGCAATCCTGAGTTTGAGAGCTGAAGGGGAAGGGTGAAGTTGTCAACAGCGATGAGCAGAGGAGGAAGAGTGGTAGGTTCAAATTAAAGACTTACCTGTGATCTTTTTTCTTCAGGTGACAGGGAGTCATCCTGAATACACAAACTGTCAATTCAACTTGCAGAATGGAACAGAAACAGACAGGACAGAGAGGTGAAAATATTCAGCCTGGGAATGATAGCAGAAAACAAGAAAAAAGGTGTACAATGAGAAAACGGAGTCTGTAGTGGCTTTGAGAGAGTCCCATGGAGAAGGGAGAAGGAGCTGCTGTATAAGTTGCTGAAAGAGCAATAAAGAAGGTTGATGGAAAGCCACAAGGGGGTACTGCCACAAAAGCTAGGCCAGAAAAAAAGTGATCAAGGGTGTCAGATTAGACAGGAAGGTCAAAGAGGACACAGAGATTCCCATGCTAGCCAGAAAGAGGTCATTTGAGACCTTGGTGAATTAGTTTGAATGGAGAGGGCTGAAGCCAGATTGCAATGAGTCAGAGGAAAGGAAATCAATGCAGTGGTCGTAAACAGGCCTTTCAAGTCAGTTAGAAGTAAAAGGGAGAAGCGAGTGCTGGGAAACAAAGAAAAGCTGACCTATTTGCACTGGAAATTCACAATGTACTGTTTATCCCTTTCCCGTCCTCAATGTATGAATTACCTTGTTTTTTTGTTTTATGATGAATTTTGTTGCTTTCATTTTGAAGATCAGAAAAGTTTCCAGACTCTCTGATTTTAACAATCGCCCATTAATATGTCTCAGGCATCTACCCAAGGAAATGCATATATATAGCAGTCTGTACAAATTTGTCTCTAAAATTTATTATTCAATCTTGACTTAACCATAGAGCTTCATTTGTTTTCATGATTACTACTTGTATGATGTCTGGTACTGGAGTTCATTGGTGCCAAACTAAAATTAAATTTGGTTTTAAATCCCTGGAACTCCTACAGAAAGATGAAGTAAGCGATTGTACTATAGAACACACTGTAGAAAAGTCTGACTTACCATGCTGTTTCTCCAAAAACATATTTAGTCTTTTCAAGGCATACGCTAGTCCCACCAACCACAGATTTTGCCAACCTGGCAACATTTAAAAGATATGAAAACATTGTTACAGAAATACAACTGCTTAGGATTTAGTCATATAATTTTCACTGGAATGAAAAGGTAGCTCACAATGGGAAACATTTGACAATTACATGGGAATAATGACTTATGCTTTCTGGCACTACCTCTGGGGTCAGTAAGTACCTGTGCCTGGAAGAAAAATGGAGTAGCAGGGTTGAGAATTTCCACAACTGGCTGAAAACAATTCTTGCTCTCTGATTTTAAGACCACAGTTTTTACGTGCTACCTTTTGTTCATGGTGTCTCAATTGTGACAGAGTGAATACCCCAAGAAAGAAAAGCCCCTTTGAATCACAGTTTGATCCTAAAAACATGACTGAAATAATAGCATGCTGTTTAGTAGGCAGCCCTGCAGTCTTATTACTGGTGGCCCACAGTGCTGTTTTATGTGACCTGTAAAATATTTTAGTCATGGGTGTCCCTTGCAGAAATTGCTGATACACAAGACAGTGTCTGCAGGTTCCCCTCTAACCCCTCTAACTCCCGCCTCTGTGGGAGTCAGCCTGGCACCCCCAAATCTCCCTGTGCCAGGCACAGGCTGCTCCCCAGCTCAGATACATTTTGCGTTGCAGCCAGTGGTCTGCTGTCCCACCTGTAAAGTAATTTTCCACAAACAAAACTTAGAGAGCACCTAGTGCAGACTACAATGCATCTTTAAAAAGAAAATCACTTTAATGATATTCTGCTTCACCTTCCTCTACTCCAGAGCAATAAAACAGCTTATGTGACTGGATTATTTTTTTTCACTTGATATTTAAATCAATAATTTCATACATGTTAAATGAATACCATCTACAGTGGATTTAATTTCAAATTACAAATAAATAATCTTAGAGATTTAGCTCATTTTTCAAATAGTGAGTTACTTTCACTTCGGATTTTGCAAATGTGTTTTTTATTTGCAAACGTGGGTGGAATATTCTGCACAAAAACATCTCCAGCTACGCTGCGCTCTGAAGGTGTCTCCAAAGACTATTAATGTGGTTGGTCACCTAGTTTTTATAGCAACCGCACCCATGATTTGATGAAGTTTACAATTTAAAAAGCAAGAAGTTATTGCATTTAATAAGATGTGAACAATCTTGATTGCACACATATGCTCACATGCACATTTAGCTCATCTACATTTGAATACAAGTGTTAGGACTGAAGTTATCTGCTGAATGTTTTGCAGGGAAAGCACACAGAAGGAGCCAGACCTTAAACCTCTGAAAAGAAACAATAATTCTGGGCTACATTTCCACGTGATTTGCACTGGTGTAATGTTACTGTGGGCAAGGTAAATATGGAAGTGTTTCAGCCCAAGGACATAGCTCACTGTCTCTGTAAGTGCCCAGCTGGGTGCCATTTCCCCACTCCACATGAGTGGCACACAAGAACCAGCCTGCCTGGCAGTGTTTCCATCCTACTCTAAAAAAAAATATTTTGGAAAAGTCATTATTACTTCTTCCAAGTTCCCTTTGGTCATATATAGGGCTGCACAGGGAGGGATTGGGTGTTATACCCATGTAATGGAATTGCTCTACAACATCTGCTTGGTGTCTAGAGCTGGAGCTGTCTGGCATCACACTGCTTTCTCAAGGTCCTGTAACACGGCTACATCAGACGTAGCCATTTGCATTCTGTGGGATTTTTTTTTTTTCTAGCATGTGTCCACCATATAGAATATTCCCCCAGCCTTCTTTGTCTTTAATACATTCTCAGGAATAAAACTTAATGATAGGGAGTATATTAACGGCAAACACATGAGACTCCGAGGATTATTTATATAGTATATGATAGCGATGGCTTATACTCATTCTTTCTCCCCAGTGTATACTATGTTCAAAATGCAGATTTTCTACCTCAGGCAGGTTTTTTTAGGGGTTTGTTTTTTTGTTTTTTCCATATTATCCAGGCAACTTAAAATTTTGCAAAATCACAGTCATAAAATCATTTATCTTGGAAAAGACCTTTATGACCATTGAGTCCAACCAACACTACAGGTATTGCCAAGAATTCTCATTAAACCTATACCATTAGGGAAAAAAACAGAAATCATAATTTTTCCATGCATTCTTATATAGTTCCTATCTGATAGGCACTAGTGACCAAATATTCTCCAGGAGTCAACTCACAATTGTGTAAGATTTTCACATTACTACACACATCAGAAAACCACTGGAAATATTGCAAACTGTGTCTGTATTTTTTGCCACGTTCTTTGGATTCCTGACAGCACTGCCTGATACACCCTCAACTTCTGAATTGCATCAGGCAAAACCAAGGGATCATGAATTTTGCCTATCCACATTTCAGTACTAAGCAGCTGGAAAGTGTTGGCTGTCAATGAAGTTACCTTTTTCTAGCAAAGTGAAGAAATATACAGGAATATACAGAAAGGGGGCACAGTTAAAATGACACGACATTTTGGAAGAATGAGGGGGAACGCCTCCAATTCTAATTATTTATATAACTGTAGTCACTAAGCTACAAAATTATTGTCCTCATGCTCCCATTAAAAATCAAGTGATTTGGGCCAATTTTGCTTGACAATTGGTTATCATACTTTAAAAAATCTAACGGTGTGTTCTCTCATCAATTATTCTGTAAATAGTGTTTCAGGATGCTGCAGTTCTTTGGCATGACCTCAAATTCTTTGTATAAACAGAAAGCAGCAGTTGGAGTCAGTGGGATTTGATGAGTAAGTATTGAAGAACCCTTTCAACAAGCTTGAGGGGCAAGGCAAGGAACAACAGGGTAACATGGCTGAGGGGGAGGCTGTTTTGCTATTGTGGTTCAGCAGCTGGAGCAGGCTGAATAGGAGAGCAGGCTTGAAACAGCTCTCACTATCACATGTTGAACAGCACTAGCAGCACCTGTTAAGCTGCAGAATGAAAATTCAGAATAACTAAAGACAGAGATGAAAAGGGAGGTTGTTTCCCACAAATGCAGAATTTTATCCCTTATTGTAAGAGAAACACATTCAATCACCTATGATGTTTATTTTATTACTAATGAACACTTAGCATTTATGCAGTCAAAACACTATTCTGCCCAAGAGGACCAAATGCAAAACAGTTTCAAGAAATGAAAATAAAGCATTCACAAACAGTATGGAAGGTATTTCAGATTGGTTCCTCTTTGCTTTTTCCATGAAGAATTATGCATTGTATTATGTATGTTAATACAATGCATTTTCATTAAATACAAAACAATAATGTGACAGAGTAAGCAGCAAATGGAAATGGATGCTTAGCCTGAGGACTGGGTTCCAAAAGTTTCTATCAGTTTTATTCATACATTTTCCATCCTGTTTAATTTTAGATTAATCAGAGTTCTCCCTGCCTCTTTCTGTCCTGCTAACAACCTACAGCTTTTTTGGACAAAGGCTATTGAAATTGGGTCACCTGAAAATGCAGAGTCATTATGCCTTCTCCAAAGTCACGTCTTTTGACCATTTCCATAGTTTTTAAATGGAGAGCTTGAGTTCAGCTAGGTATATGAAGACGACTCATTTGTATACTTCAAGAATGTCTCAATTAATTTAGTAATAATTAATGTTCTTGTATGTTTCTAGTTCATATGACTTTCATAAGTCCTATATCCCTAATTACTCTACTAATTAGAGGAAAGTCCCATGTTTCTCATAGTTACACCTGCCTCTGGAATTTTTGGAGAACAAATTTAAAAAGCATTTTGTTCTGACAGTATGTGGACTGGATCCTAAGCTATAGCCAACATGATAACATATGCTTTCTTCTCAATAGTTACACTTATTGTGCAATAAATTCAAATCAAAAGTTTTCTCTAGATACATCCATCAGTCGAAAGTTGAAGCAAAGATACTATGAACATCAGTAACTTGCCTAGATATTTACAAATGAGATATTAGATAAACTTGAGCTTTTAATGAATGGTTTTGGTATTCCTTATACATTGATGACAATGAGATGATCTGAGGGTTGTGCATATTTTTAAAGACTGTATCTGAACTGTGATTTCAGGAGTAATCTAAAATCCCACGTCCAGAAGCACCACAGCCCTCTTTTGCCTCCCTGTCCTGGTCCCTAAAGTGAGAGGGCTCAGGAGAAGAGAGCCCAAACAGGCTTGCTGTGTTAAGTACAGAGCGTACTATGTGATATACCTGCCCTCTGCATAAAGACAACCAAGGCCTTGTAGCTCACAATGGAAAAAAGAATTCACATAAAAAGAAAAAAGGTCCTCAGAAAGGATTTCTGCCTTAGCTTCAGGCTGAGTGACATATTAGACTAGTTCCTCAGATGTTTACTATCTCTTGTGAATAAAGTCCTGATTACACATGTAGTCCTCAAAGATTCTTCCCAATGACAAAGGAGTTAAGGTGGTTGGCCTAACCAACCACATAGCCCTGCACCTTACTAATGAATTTGCAGCTCCTTCCTCTGACTGGGCAGCTCTGAGTCCCAGACGCTTTTATTAGAAAAGGAAAATAGCATCAAGAAGCTGAAGAAAACAAGATTTAAGATGACCTTTCCTCATTAAAATTCTGCAGCAAACTGAGGCCATCTGAATAATGAGATATAGGGTCAAGATACATACTTTAGACAACACATAGGCTGTGTTTACTTCCAGAGTAATTTTCTGTCAAAAAATTGTTGAAGGAAACAGCATTTCTCATTCCCAAAAACTTCATTATGTTGATGGTGGGCTGAAAGCAACTTGGATTCCCTTTGAATCAAACACCCAGTCATCTTCCTGGTACTGCCTTATATCTGAATCTCAGGCATCAGGCTACAGCTCTGATTGCATATGAGTTCTGAAGAAAACCTCTTCTGGGATCCTCTGCAATGCCCAGGCATGCCCACAAAAAAGAATAGGCATTTTGGACTTCCTCTTCCTAGAGAGTGTATATAATACTTTTCCCATGCCTTGTCAGGCTTCCAGTTTTCATTATTTCCAAAAATTGACCCAGAATTTTCTGTCTCTCCCTCAACACCAAGAAGCAGGTTAGAAATTATCTGCTCATCAAGTACTTGAATGTCTCAATTGTTGCTGTTGTAAGACTTGCTGTCACAAAGAAAAGCAGATAGAATTTGGGGTCGTAAGGAGCTCATGGGATGGTAAGGAGCTCTTCACAAAAAGGTAACCTGTTTGCCTCATGCAAAAGGCATAACTGAAGAATAACTACACAGCTCAGATTAAGGTATTTTCTGATGGGGAGATGCCAGCATTATGAAAGTAGCATTACGAAATCAGGCAGACTATGAAGGCAGGTAGAAGGTGAAGTCTTACTCATAAAATAATAGTTCCTAACCTTTAGAATGCACTTTTTATGTAATATAAAAAAGAGAAAACACATTTCAGGCTTTTTAGGGTATCAAAACTTTTATGGTTAGTGAGGAAAAAAAATCAAGAAAGAAAAAGGAACATTTTAACATAGATCAGTGAAAATGAGTACTTCTTATACTGTCACTTTTAAAGCCAAAATTTCTGCACTATTAGCTGGCTGACTATTTGCTTATTTTGCATTTTTAAATTTTAGTGACACTTCCTATGAGAAACTGAAAGTTATTACAGTTTGCAGGAGTTTTATGACTTGGAACAGCAGTGATTTAAAAGGAGTAACACTTTAGTAACTTTTTCTTTTGTTCAACTGTGCTATCCAATTGCTAAGTGGAAAAAAAAAACATACATAAGAGGATTAGACTAAATCATGAATAGCTGCCAGTTTCCTTCTCTTTCTATAGTACCACAATGTATCAAAGGTTTAAACCATTTCAGACAAGTTTAAACCTCCTAGTATTGCAGCATAAAAGAAGACATTACTCAGCATATAGCATTTGCAGATTTGTTAGTTTTTAAAGAAACATAGTGATGTCGGCAGAAGTTATACATGTCCACAGGATCATGTTGATATAAAGAATGTGAAGAGAAATAGGTCAAACTTAGAGGCACTTTGAATCTAAAGATGATTCGGGCCCAAATTCTGAGCATGAGGGACTCTGCAAGGACCAGTCTGTGATTATAAACATAAAATATGCACCTGAGGCTCCTGAAAACCATTATGATGATGCTAGAAAGACACTGTGGTACCAACCCAGAACTGCACACAGATGTGAGTAATGTACTCAGGTTTTCAAAGACTTCACCATGGATTCACAGCCCCTGTGTATATATTCATATATCATATGAACATGAGGAGTCCAGCCAGACCGCTGAACTAAACTTTCCAAGTCCAGATGACAGTGCTGACTGGGGCTGTGCTCCAGCTGCCGTGACTGCCCAGGCAAACTGTGCTGAAAGGCAGTTATCCAGGAGGGCAATGGGAGGCCCAGCAGGGTGGCCTCTGACTGTGCCTCGAGTTGCACCATGACCCAGCTCCTCAACTGGTCTAGAAATGCCACCAACCATATCTGCATGCTGCAGGTCAGTTTGGTGAGTGAGCAAGTGCAGCTCACATCCACCTGAAAAGTACCACCTAGACATAACAGCCTGCAAAACAGGGGTGAATAAGTGACTGTGACTGAGTGTGCAAAATAGATGGGACATCTGCGGCTTCAAAGCCTTGCAGAAAAAGACTTGGAGATTCAGACTTTTCCAACAGCTACACTCAGGCAAGCTTGTGTAACTCTGCCTTGGACCGAGGAACGCTGAGAGGCAGAAGTGCAGGCCAGGGCTTGTGCAGACTCTGCAGTCACAGGGTCTTCCCACGCTATGGGATGCAAGTGGAAGATAGGATCCCCTGGGGATGCACAAATGCTCTGAGCAAAATTTTTTACCTAGAAGCAGTGAAATTATAGGAAGCAGATATGAGGAGTGTGAGCACTGGTATGACCTCCCAGCCATGCAGCCACAACCAGCAATCTAGTGTATGAGCATGGCAAGGAAACATGGAATGTCTAAAGAAATAACAAAGTCCTGCAGAAGTGGCCCAGACTCTCCCAGTCTCACAGAAAAATGAAGGGGGTCTCCCTCTCTGCCAAATGAGAAACATGCTTCATTGCATGCAAAGAAGAATGAGATGAATGTTTAGCCAAACAAAATGAATCATGGGCACTCTTATTGCTGAGGCACCTTTATACTCTTTCCATTGCTTGCCTTCAGTAAGGCAATTTTGGTAAGACCTGGGAGAGGTGATAGAGCCTTGGGTAGGGCACACTTCTAGCGCCCAAAATGAGGAGAACACAGGGACACCTCAGCACTCAGTGACAGCTGGAGGCCCCCTGGTTGTATGGGGGCAGCCCCACTGTTCTTCCTGCACTGGCTGGCAGGTGGGAGACATGTGGAGCTGAGCAGGCAGGGGCTAGATTATCAGGCCTATAACAGCAATGAGCTGTGGGACGAACAGGAAGCTCAACAAGGGCAAGTGCCAGATTCTGCATCTGGGATGGGACAACCCTGTATATACACACAGACTGGGGAATAAGATGCTGGAAAGCAGTGCCACAGAAAGGGATGCGGGGATCCTGGTCAATGGCAAGTTGAATCTGAGTCAGCAGTGTCCTGGCAGCCAGGAGGGCCAACCCTGTTGTGGAGAACATCAGGCACAGCATTGCCAGCCAGTCAAGGGAGGGGATTGTCCCGCTCTGCTCTGCACTGGGGCAGCCTCACCTTGAATACTGTGTGCAGTTTTGGCACTGCAACACAGGAAAGATAGTAAGCTCTTAGAGAGTGTCCAAAGGAGGGCAGTGGTGATTGGGGAAAGGACCTTGAGTAGAAGCCATGTGAGGAGCAGCTGAGGTCACTTTGTCTGTTCAGCCTGGACAAGAGGAGACTGAAGGGAGACCTCACTGCAGTTACAACTCCCTTGTGAGGGGAAGAGGAGGGGCAGGCACTGATCTCTTCTCTGTGGCAACCAGTAACAGGACCTGAGGGAATGGCCTGAAGTTGCGTCAGGGGAGATTTAGGTTGGATAGTAGAAAAAGGTCCTTCACCCAGTGGGTGGGTGGGCACTGGAACAGGCTCCTCAGAGAAGTGGTCACAGACTTGACAGAGCCTGACACAAGCCTGACAGAGTTCAAGAAGGGTTTGTATAATATTCTCAGGCATAGGGTGTGACTCTTGGGAATGGTCCTTTGCAGGACCAGGAGTTTGACTTGATGGTCCGTGTGGGTCCCTTCTCTCTTGGAATATTCTGTGATTCTCTAATATGGGAATATGGTTTTGGAAATTGGGATAGAGCTGGGAAAATTGCACCTAAAGTGCTGAAGGTAAGAATTTGGAGAGGAGACAAATCCATGGGGAGCCATAGATGGTAGTTAGGTTGGCATCTGTAGCAGAGAGATGAATACCTTCCTATTTTTTGTACCTTCAGAATAAAGCACTGAAGCATACTGAATAATAGAAATGGGCTATTATGAGGGAAGGAGATTTAAAAAAGTGTAAATTACTAACTACTTGCCTTTGGGTTTCCACCTAAGATCTCCTTTCAAAATAACCTGGAATTTCTGTTTTAATTTCTTGATGTAAAACTCACTGTGAAGATAGTATTTTCAGCCTTCGAGTTGCAAACTGATATTGGTAGTTAGGGAGACAGTTACAGATAGCTACATAGATCTGTATCATCTTCACATATTATTCTTTTATTACAGTTTAAGAACCTAATATTTAATAAATTCTTAGTCATGTCACATTTAGTTAAGAACAAAATATGGTAATTGTAGCTGGATGAAAAATTGGTTTCCCACTAGGGTGGGGAAAAAAAAAGGCATGAGAAATTTAGAAAGCTGTCTCTGTCCAATATCAAGTTACATCCAAGCCTCAGAAAGTCAGTTAGAGGCAAAAATCTTTGTGGATTGGGTTTTAAGTGTCATGTTAGCTTAAACTTTTGTAAAAATGGCATGCCAATTCAAGCTGTATATTTTCATCTAGAAAATATTAGATTTATCAATGTATTTAATCTATTGACATCAACTAGCATTATACCAATGAATCAATATTTTAAGACAAAAAAGCATAGCCAAAAAATTCCTACCTCATCGTCTAGATGCCCCAAATCACATATTTCCCAGACTGAGACTACTTGTCTTCTGAAGCAGACTGGTGAACCGTGATTTTCTGTGACTCATATTTATTTTGGTATGTATTTACACATTTCTAATGTCAAAAAGAGCAAACTTCAGTATGATTAAAAAACCCAGCTCAGGCTTTCCTGTAGAAGATATCTAAATAGCATGACAAATTGCAACATCCCCTTTAACCCTGCAGGTAAAAATTGGTGTAGCAATCAGCAGATGGACTGATAAGTATGAAGAATACAACTGTACCTGGCAAGTATTATAACCTTCAAGAACACTTGGAACATCTTACGATATCTAGTGCTGTAAGCTGATGCAGATTAAAAGGTTAACAAATTTATACATGCCTCTCTTTCTCATTTCTAGCATGGATCTCTCCAAACTTGTCATGTGCACTCATCCTCATTGAAGTTTAACTGCACTACAACTTTGAAACATTAAAACAAGGTGTGTTTGATTACTAGGAAAGTAAACCTGGACCACAATGCTTTCAACAAAGCAAAAATATCTTGGTGCTTCATAGCTCAAATAAGCTGTGTGATTTTAGAAATTTTGGTAGACATTTTCACCTTTGTTCTATGACCTGGTATTAGATGTGTTACATTAATAAAACTTTAATAGAAAAACTTTACAGGACAAAAAAATGAAATTAAATTCTGCAGAAGCTTCTTCATTTTAATTATGTATTTCAGACTAAGTGCTAGCCCTATCTGTTGCTGCTCTTTATTTCAGTGGTTTACTTTGCATTGCACACATACTTCCAGCAGAGAATAAGGATGTTGCCTTCTAAAAGTTGTTTATCACTTTCAATAATTTCATAGTTCTACAAACATACCCCCAAATTCAGATGTTATGTCCATAAAGTGATGACATTCTGAAGAGTCCAGTTACTTTGACAGTAACTCATGAAATTCACTTCCACAGATGTATTTTTAGTAGTTACCTGGCTAGAAACGGCTAAAGTATTTTTGGAGGAAACTGAATACTTGTTTTTCCTGGTGCCTGTCCTAACTATTTCCCTGTAATGTATTCCTGCTGTCTGTGTGCTCCTTAACAGGAGATGCTGTATTTCTCAAACAATAAAGGCAATCCTTCAGGTGTTGCCAATTCTGTTATTGCCTTTACAGGTGGGTAAGTACTTGCTGGGGTTTGATTTGTTCCGCTAAATTGCTTTTATGTCTTCTAACTGCGGTACACTTAAAGGTGTTTTTGCTTTCCTTCTGCTGTTTAGTGGAAGCAGTATTTTTTATTAGACTCATTTTCTAACCCTGTACTTTTCCTTATTTTGTTCACCTTTGCTTTCCTTTAAAACTTTTTCTATTCTCTCTGTCTCTTAGTTAAGTCCAGCTTGTGACTGGGAAAGTGAGACTGAAACGGAGGAGAAGGGCAGGAGAACCTCTGCAAAACACTGAACAACCTCCTGTGTTGCTGAGGCAGTGGGCAACTTTGCCATGCAGTCAGGCATCGGTTAGGTTGGTCTCTCATGATGTTCCTGGGGAATGAGGGTCCAAAGCTATCCACCTCGGGCACCCAGGGGAAGCTAGTGCTGAGGTAATGGAAGGGGATACCCCAGCTGACTTTGGACACTGGTCACCAGTGAATTGCTATTGCTTTTGGGAGGTGAGAGGAATATAGAGGGATTCAGGACTGCAGGTTTGTTCTTTTCAGGACAGATTTCATACAGAGCCTGGCTTGGTAGTCTGATGAGGTCTAAAATTTAGTTCTAAAGATGTAGTTTTTCTCATTAAAAAAAAATCAAACTTCCCTTAATGAAACATAATGGAGAAGATGAAAGATATTTTCTTTCTGGGGGGAAAAATGTACTAACTTTTGAATCTGGCTTTAAAATCTGATTTTCAAACTCTGATTGGCCTATTCATAAATCCTCCAACAAGCAAATAAAAACTCATATAACTTTGCTTAAATATAATTTATTTTTTATTTTACTTATTTTTTTAGCCTGTCTTCATCTTCCACCTCATTCCCAAGGAAATTACTAACCTTCCTCCTATTTATCCTTTCAGCCTCCAGGCTGGATGCAATTTGGTTTGCTTTAGTACTACATATGCTTTAAAACATGGGGAAAATATGCATTTCCAAGGAAAAAGTAGGTAGCACGGTGTCACCAGGAAGACTTGGAAAGAGAATGAAATAAATAAGGAAAGTGTCGAAAAAAAGCCAAAACAACAAACCCAAATCAAGACAGGTAATGCAAATCTATACTGGAACAAAGGCAAAGTAAATGAAATCATTTCAGCACTAGGAGTATCTTAAGTATCTTCATTTTTAGATAGTTTCTTCATTCCCTTTTCCCCCTCCTCTCCTTCTTGAGAACACAATAAAGGACGAACGTCATTCACTGTAGCACTTTACTACAGAAGGTAACTCATGAAACCCATTTTCTCTACTTAGGGAGAACTGGTGATTGATAGTTCATGACTAATTACACTAATTAGTGCATCCTATTTATGCACCTGTTTTAGCCATTCAGCTGAACTTGGCTAAGTTGTAGGATAAACTGATGGTTTTGTCCTGGAAAAGAAAAGAAATCCAATTCACTCCCATTGTGTGTGATTTTGTTTCGAAGAAGACTCTTTCATTTCTTTCTTCACCTCTAGAAATCTGGCTGCTTTCTTCAGGTTAACCTAGCTCTTTTATTATAGATCCATAGGCTGGCTCAGCAGCATGCTACACTCACTCACTAAGGCAGCAACAAGACCCACTAAAAAGGTTATTGGTGAGTCTCAAGAGGGCAGAAAAACCAAATGAAGATTAGCTTAGAGAGGAATCTTACCAAACACAACAAGTGCCATATTTTCTGCCAGTATGACCTGTTTCCAAATGGTGCCATCTCAGAACCAAATGTTTAATTGCACAGGATGGTAGGACCTGTGGGCATAACCCAGTGAATCAGTGGTGCTCCTCTGTCTCTAGTTTCCTTGTCAAGATGACTGGGTGAAATTCTACCTTCGGTGTCATAGTACCATTATTTACCCATAGTTTTTGGTTATGTTTGCAGCAGTACGTCCTAAATATAAGTCCTCTTCAGTTTCACTTAACATCACCACTTCCCTTAGGGTCTCCCCTGAAGAATTCTTGTGCAGAGACATAGAAACTTCAGGTTTGAATCATCTACAGCTTTCAGAGCAATCAAAACCCTAGAAGAAATGCAGGAATGGAATCAACCTTTCAATCTTAAGAGTGAGGTTCAGCATTTACACAATTCTTACTTCACTGTGTGACCTGGCGTCGACAGATACTCAGAGAAGTGGTAATGGAAAGGCTGAATCCCTTATTACCCTTCCCTCTGTCTCTCCCTGAGGCAAAATCTGCTCCTACAATAATTTCCTTGCTCTAATGACCATTTTTTAATGTGTATAAAGCATTCTCTATTTATATCATTCCAGTTAGTATTTGTGGTAAAAGAAAGCCTAATTGGGGCCTCCAATGCAATTAATGCATAGATATAATTCCAGTGAGAAAGGACGATAAGGCAGGACTGACAGGGAGTCCTGTGTGGCTGTGAATGATGAAAGAAGAATGCTACTTGTAATATGCTGACACTGTACAGAATTAGGCTTTGTGTTCCCTAGTCATAAAATGTCTTTTGGGATGAAAGGCAGACATTTTGGGTTAGTTAGCTCCCATTTAATTATGTGGCTTCTAATGTAAAAGGGTTTATTGAAAGTATTCAAAAAGGGAAAAGAATGGAAAGGACTCACACATATTTTTAGTTTATTCCAAAGTTTTTCATTGTACAAGTAGTGAGGCATCTCACCAAAATAAAACTAGAAAGGTTTTCATATTTTAAATAGTCTTAGACAATGTTAGGGAGTCCACAACTTCCCTTGGAAATTTCCCTCGCTTGATTTTTTCTTGTAGTAACTGAATGGAAATTAAAAGAAACCCTTATGTGTTATTCAGGATTTAGCCTATATTTTTCTCATTTTTAGACATAAAGTTTTATTTTTTGCATTTAGTCTCTGTTGTTGTTTGGTTAAGGTTTTTTCCTTATTGTTATTCCTTATGGAGCAACTTTGACATTGTCCTTAATGAATCCAGTTTAATTGATTTCAGGCTATTTCTTCAATTTATGATGACTAAACTATATTTTATTCTCATTCTCTCATTAATTTCCTATCCCTTCCTGCTTTCTGTCATATGAAAATATGATTTGCATTCTCTGTATTTCATCCTTCATTTCATGCTCAGATTCATTCAAACACATACGGCATGTGGGATGCCCTGAAGTAAAGAAAAATGGACAGTGAGATGTAGACACTCTGGGACAGAATTTATCACCAAGATATAAAATGAGAAAGCTAGAAAATTGGTCTCATTTCTGAAGCATTTACCTGAAGCCCTAGGCAGATTTCATTAGGGGTATAACAGGAAAATTATGTTCATATCTTCTTGCTTATAATCCACATAGTTTTTATTAGAAGCTGTTACATTCCTGGGAGGAGTTCACATCAGAATCTAGTCCAAGCTTCATATTGGGTTGATATCAGATGTACACATATATTAATTTGTTCTAACAAAGTAGGACAGAGGAATACAGTGTTAACAATACAGTAAACAAAATTAAGCACAGAGAGTTTCAGCATGAGTGAAGAACTATCTGAGACCGTAATATATCAGTACACATATCAGTTTCAAAATATATAGGAAAATAAAAATAAAATCCATATAAGTAAAAATAAATAAAATGTAAATATGTTGATTCCTTTCTCTGTATAGCTATGGTTTCCAGATAAACCATTACATGCAGACAAAAGTTCCTATTTTTCAAATGCCATTACATTGTCCAGGGATTGCTATGGTAACAGAGAACCAATCTGTCATAAATACTGAACAGTTAAAAAAACCCTAAAAATTAAATTTATTCTTTTTTTTTCTGAGCTCTTAACTAACATGGTAGAATAAAAAACAAGTACCTCACGGCATTCTTTTTTTCATTAAATTTTTCTCTATTGAGTCACGGCCTCTTAGGGATTAGTAGTGTGGTATTTGGTAGCTCTTGGCTGAGATTTAAGTTTCACTTAACACACTTCAGTCTGGATCTAGCACAGTCACCATACATTTGTTAACCACAAGTTTGTTAACCGTAATTTTAGATGTGTGTTGTTGGATACAAACATACACAGCAAGAGAACATATATTTACTTGTTTTGTAATAGACTCACAGTAAGCAAGATATTAAATTGTATGGATAATGCTGTAACTATTGGGCAGGGAAAAGAAGGTGGTAGGGTGTTGTTTCTTCCTTACTGCTGCTGAAGAAGAATTCCTCCTTTAGGACCATACTGCTATTTTGTCCCATTCCAAAATTATTCAGCTATTCTTTTTCTATCCAGAAGATTAAAACAACTATAAAATACTTTCTTTCATTGGATTTCTCTAAAGCCTGGCAATATTGTGGTTGACTGTCACTAATAAAAGGTGGAAAAGCTAGTTAGAGGATGTTTACATAATCTTTAGGTCAGTCAGTTCAGCCGTTTGGGCCGAGTTAACGGCACAACCCAAAATTCACCAGATCCAGCTGCAGAGCCTCATCTTAAGAATATATTGGACTGATGTAAGGGCAGGACTATTTTACTGTCTGAGTTTGCCTTGCTTTTGACACATTTGAAATACTTATGGGCAATTCCTGAAAGTTTAAACAGAAAGGCAGCAAAGTTTCAACATAAAATTGCTGGATTCATCATTTGCCATAAAAATGAATGAAGACTCACTCTGAATGTTTTAAGGTGCAGGGAAAGAAAGCACTACAGTCTGCCACAAAATCTATCATGATGGGCACTGTTGCAAGAAGAATTTATCTTGTACTGACAATAGCTCTGAATGACAATGAACATGACAAACAGAGCCAATCCAGCAGGGTTGTTGGGCCTGAAGTCCCGATGGCTCCTCAGATATGGACTAATGATTGTCTGATGTTTATGGCTCATGCTTCAGTGCTATGTATATAATCCAGCTGCTTCCTCTCTAAGAACTCTGCAGCAATGACAGTTCAAGTCTCCATGTGCTCCTGCCTGGTTTGTGGAGTTGTTTGAGGATCACTAGAGAATGTAATTTGAGCTTGTGAGACGAAGGTCCCCAATGGCTCATCAGCTCATCTCCAACAAAGACCAGCAATGGTGGCCTGGCAAAGATGATAAGAGCAGAGCAAATACACAGTGGTAATTCCCCATGGTGACTATATAACTCTTTGTCATACCACCACTGCAGGAGAACGCTGCAATTTCCCTATATTCTCTTTGGGAAGGAAAATTATCTCCATTCTTTTCAGGATCCATGTAAATGACAGTCCTTCACTTACGGATTCACTCCGATGAGAATTTCCTTTGGTTTCCTCAGCTTTAAATAAGCCTCAGTCAACTGATAAAAACTTTTGTGGACCCAGATGTTTACATGACAGCAATTTTTCTCTGTTAAATTTTACGAATATGGAGGATGGTTTCATTCACACACATGTAACTTTTAAGAACACGCTTAGAGGTTTAACTACTATACTTTGTTTCAAGGTAAGTCATACTCTGGTTTTGAGGATAGAGTAGACATACATGGGTTTCTGAAGCAGCCATCCAATTCTTGGCTGCCAAACTGAATTTTTCCATTTTTTATATGCTGTGACAATTCAATTTCTGTAAGGCACTATGCTGACTCCATATGTATTAATATCTGGATAGCACGCTTATATAAACAAGAAGCCAAATCCCCAGGTACTATTAAGGGTCTGGTTCCCTCAGTAGGATGAATAGTTTGCTGTATTGGCTGCAGAGTAAACTGCTAGATACTCTGGAATTTATTCTGTCTTAGATAAGATTGTGTATAACCAAGACCAAATCATTCCAGTTTCATAAGCCTTGTTCAGATTGAACTATTTTTTAAAACTGACTGGAGTTCTCTAGGTTTCTGATCTTACCTGTGCATTGAAATGGAGCAGAGTGACTCTATCATGGCCTCAAATTTAACCAGTTTTGAAAAACAGGTTTTAACACCTATCTGTTTCACTGTCGAAGAAGTGCCAAAGAGATACTGTGTGGTATTTTGAAGTGATCCAATGAGCTAGTCTCGTGTGTTTTTAATCTTTTTTTTTAATTATTATTGTAAGCCTGGATTATGAATTCAAATGTTTTGAAAAGTGTCCTTTAAGGTACAATTCTTTGTTAAATGAGAGTCATGACTGTTTTTTGGTTTTTTTAATCTGTACAAATGCCCAGAGATCCTATATAACTTTGAAGATAAGACATTAGTTTGTTAAATGTAGTGCAGTATTCAAAATTGAATTGATTTTATGGATCATTTAAAATTTTCTCTTGCCGGTTATATAAATATTGTTTCCACAATGAAAAGGAAAAGATGAGCAGGTGAGCAGTGTTTAGCAGCAAATTAAGAAGTTGCAAATAAAGAGATGGCAAGTAAGAAGTTTGTGAATCCAAATCCTGAGTCTTCAATATGTGAAGCAGAAATTATACAGAATGAACCCTAGAGGACTGACAACTAACTTAGAAGACATATCTGAATAACTCATCAGGGCAAGATTAACACAAACAATCAGAACTGGAAAATTTTGGAATTCTATTTTGTTTGTATAGATCCTCTGTGTGCATTATGCAAACATGTAATTAAATGAATAAATGTTACAAAACTACATCACAGAAAGGATAATGGAGGACACACTGAAATATCTTAAATCTGGAAGTTTAAAACATATTCCTCTAAGATATACAGTCAACATGTCTAATTTTAATGGGGAAAAAATCTTGCTAATTTAAAATATTTAATTAATTATTACTCCAGAATCTTTTCTGGAATGGCACTTTTTGAAATCATATTTCAAATATGAAGTTCATGTGTGGAAAAATACTAATAGAAAGGAATGCTAAGTCAATCACTACCCAGTTACAAAACCTATGTAAAATATTTGAGACCCAGAAGAAAGACTTATGTGATCAATTTTACTTTATTTCATTTTAAAATTTTCAGCCAGCTGAACTGTAAAATATTGTGTTTAACTCTGCATAAACAGATGATGAGTTAATATACAACACTATGGGATTCACAAGCTCATTGAAAGAGTTTTTTTAATCAAATGCCAGTGTGTGTTACAATTTTCAAATTTTCATTTTTTACTTTTATGTATGTTCTGTAATGCCAAAGTAGCAATCACACATATAATTTTGTTAAAAATGTTGTGATTTAAATTTCTATTGAAATTAAAGGCCGTTCAAAAAACCAAACTGTATTCCATGCAAATTGCTGCAAAACCCCAAAATTCCATTTTAAAGTCATCTGAAATTATCAAGTGATTATATACAGGATAATTATCCTTTAAATGCCATGATGCAAAACAAGGACTTTTATATTCGATTCAAAACTTACTCATTCAGTGAGTTTGCACTACTGATCAAGAGCCGTGTGTGTGTGCACAAGTGTGCATGCAGACACACATCTTGCAGCTTAAACTTTTGCAACAGAAAAGACAGGCTTTTTTAAGAAGTAACAACATCACAAAAAAAGGTGAGATTGGTCATGGATCTCATTACGAACAAATAAGGGGCAAATTACTGAAAAAAAAAATGCAACAATAGATATAGAGTTAGCTGTCTCTGAGGTAAGACACCAAAAAGGTGTAATATACGTAATATTTCATTATAATAAAAAGAAAACAACTTCTCACATAAAACTGATTGAAAAAGGTGTTTCCATCACCTCATTGTAAATAGCATAAAGGATGTCATGGTATGAAAACACGCCTGCACCATGAAGGCATGGGACCTCCCATCCAGAACTTGTTCAACTGGGGTTCAAGGCAGAGAATCTGTTTCTTATTTTCAAAATCTTCTTCTGTATACATGTCTTAAGTTCCACAGAACCATGGAGCAACCAAAAATTTCCAAGAAGGATAAAAATAAAAAAGGAAACACATCAAAAGAATTTACATTTATGGCATATTGATGTTCTCTTTTATGGTGTCACATTCGGAGAACTCAAATTGATATTCTCTTTTGTGGTGTCACATTCAGAGAACTCAAATGGCTCCATCCTTTTAGTTTAGCAGTGTAGTTTTTCCATTGTAATTTCCTCTAGATTTACCAAGTTAAACCAAGATGTAATTATGTTTTTTACTGGGGGCACAAACCCTTAAACTGTCTTAAAATGAGTGTGAAGAAATCATGACTGGTGGATCTAGCTCAAAATTTGGGCCCATGCTATTTTGTCTTGCAGAACACTGAGCTATTTTATCAGTTAATGTTGTGACTTTGGCAACTAGGATGATACAATCCACAGTTAACCTGTCTTGTTCATATAAAGGGTCTGGAGCTGGGTGGTCCATAGATAGCACAGTGGTGCATGGTGATAGCCACTCTGCTGTTTTGTTTCTCCAGTGAATGAAAATTTGCTTGGACATTAACAGCATTTTAGGAAAAAGATGATGGAGATAAGGTGTATTAAAACTGTGAGAAGACAATTCCATTTTTGTAACATTTAATTTTTAAAAGTTTCCACCTTTACCTTCAAAGGATCATATTCTCACTTCTAAATGTTTCAGTTCTCATTTTAGAGGAACATATTTATTAAAACAAAACAAAATAAAACTCATAGGGCTATAATTGCCTCACAGCAGAACATGAAGAGCCTCACCTGAGACTAATGTGGGCTTGAAATGTGAATTCTCATGGAGGTGCTGGAACAGCCCATTTCAGTGATTTCAGGACTGTGTGACCTTGCACATGTCTTGCAAGGAAAATTGCCTTTAAAACCACTCTTTTCTTCTCTTCCCCTGTTCTTCAGGATCACACATTTCAGCATAGCCATATGTTACTTAACCACAATAAATCCTCCTCACTCAGGGATTTATGTGTTCTGGGTACTTTGAACTCTCAGTTACTCTTAAAGCCAAGGCACCCACACCAAAGACTGAAGAAAAGGAAGTTTTAACTTGCACTGTGCAACCCAGATTTATCATAAAGCTGTCACAGTCTCCAGGCCATTAATTTAGCCTGGGGAAGTGGACAAGTGGGATATTAATATACTAAACTTGCTCCATTTAACTATAAAACCATTTAGCTGAGTCCTGGTGTCCTAACAAGCTAATAAAAATAAAATGTTTGTAGTCTATCAGCAAAAGACAAGGTCAGTTGCATGTGCCTTCTTTCCTTTCCAAGATTTTACAGAAGATCCTGATATCCAATAAATTCATAATCCTTCACATGTATCTACACAAACATTTTCTGAAGAGGTGAGCTATCTGATGTCAAAGCCTTGTTGCATCTGTACTGTACACTCTGTCTACTAGATTCAGGTAATTTCAAATGAGAAAATATTTATACAATTGCTGCTAAATATTTGTGCATAATTTCTCCCCAGTAGTGCAATCTTGATTTGTGGAGACAATATCAGAAATTAAGATTGTAAAGAAAACTCAAACAATTGCAGGATATGAAATGTTAGTGGAAAAGGAAAGGGAAAAACTATAAGAACAGAAGGGTGTTTGCTATATTTAAAAGCAGTGACTTGAGACACAGTTCAGACTCAGGGGGAAAACCTTCCTATGCTTTGATTCCTAGACCTTTGTAGAACTGACAAAAATTCAGAGATAGAAGAACATCAACACTTAAAAAAATTAATCTAAACAGGAGGATTATAAACTCTCAAGCTAACGGCATTAGTCAGTATGAGTTCTGTTAGATCCCCCATAGATAGGCAGTCCTTTCATCATGGAGACCATGTTAACCCACTTTGGAACATCTGATACTGATCAGTGTCAGGCACTAGGAAGAACAACCTTGGCCCCTTTGGCATGAACATGTGTCCCAGTACTGATGATGGCTCCCTGACAGATGCACTGCTTTCTTTTGTGGTGTCACATTCAGACAATGCAAAGCTCAAAAGCGGTTGTGGTCCCGCAATCACTTTGTTCTGACTGGATCCAGCAACAAATACTCAAGCATGAGCAAAACAGTAATCCAACTCCTCATTACCTCTACCGTGGTGTGAAGAGCTTCATAATGGAAGGGTTAAAACAAACAAACAAACAAAAAAACAAAAAAGAAACAAACCAAAACAAAACAACCCCCCAAAAAATAGGAAAATTGAGGAAAACAGAACAAGGTATCAAAGAGCAGGGAAATTGTTAATAAATCAGTTCTTCCTGAGTTATTTATTTTTCTTTTGTTTCCCTTCAAGTCTCCAAACCCCACCATGATTATAACTACTGTTTTGTGTCTTATTTTTTTTTTCTTTTAATGTTCTTTTAGTTCTTTATAAGCCTTCTAAAGCTTTCACCTGGGCTTAACTTTATAGTGAATGAAGAGTCCTAGTTCCTTCAGTGGTACAGGCCTGTGAAAAGTCCTCCACAAACCCAGGTGAATCATTGTTCATGTTTTCATTGTGAAAACACTATTGACATGAATTACACCAATTCTTTCCTTCCCAATGTTGCATAATCAGTTTAGATTATATTCATTATTTCTTACTTGATTTACAAATCAATGTGGTGACAAATTTTAGGCTGTGATTTGTTCTTAAAGCAGACACAATAGCTGTTTGTTATTAGTAATTAAGGACTGATAGTTATTAGTAATTAAAGAATGATAATTAGTTACTTAAATGGTGTGCCATTATTTCTTCTTCCATCTTGGAGGAATGAATAACAATAACTGGAGGCAAATCCTTATTTGGATCCAAATAATTTCCACACGAACATGCTTACTGGTACAATGTCTATTTTGTGTTAATAGCAAAATGAGTGTCTTCTACCCTAACCATGCCAGCTGACATTATCCATGTCAACTGACACAGCCTGTTTGTTCACAGTAAGCTGCCTTGTGACTACAGTGCTCCTGCAAAAAGGAGCTGTAAACATTGGAGAAGCAGCTTTGTGGTTCTCTGACAAAATATTTGTTCTCACTGGGCAAACAGTGCTGCATCATTCACGCACAAAAAGCTGGGAGCAAAGAGTGGATTTCCTTTCAGGAGAGCAGGCAGAGCTACCCAGCGCCCATTCTTCATCCCTGGAATGGGGATTGCTGCTGCGTCAGTTGTACACAGGGACTGGAATGGGCAGCAATGGGTTACGGGAACAGGGTCTGGGGCATAACCCCTAACAGTTTTCCCCCACTCCTCCCTGGCCAAGCACAGCTTGTTGATTTGCCAGACCAATCTCCAGGACTCCTGGCAGAATTTCTGTCACTGGAGCCATTTTGTTGGAGCCATAGGACCATAAACACAGTTATAACCCAGTTGGTTTGTGCAAGCCCTTTATGCATTATTGCTGCACGTCAGGGCAATTACAGGCCTCACTGGCCCTAACAGCCTCTCCCTATCTGTCCATGGCCCAGGACCCTATCTCTTCCCCTCCCAACAATGTCATAGCATGGCTGATCTTAAGCTCCCTACAGCCCTGCCCTGCCTGGCCATGTGCCCCACTGAGTCAGACCCACCTGCAGGCTCACATCCTGGCCCATCCCAATCCCAAGGAGGACTCTGGTGTTCAGGGCTGGGTCCTGTCTGCCCCGCTCCTGGCTAGGCAGTGAGATAGCCTCCATCACTGTTGTCCCCGGGAGCCACCGACCTCCACAGCACCATAGTGGGTGAGGATGCTAATGGTGTGAACTTGGTTGTGTGTTGTAAGGCCACAGAAAAAGAGTCATCTGGGAGCAGAGTGCAGATTTTGCTCGTGTTCAGTTCCATATTTAAACAAAAACTTTAAAGGCCAAACTTGACAAGAGGGAAAAAAACCCCAACAACAAACACCAAGCAGAAGAGCATAAAAACACATGGTGGTTCCCAGATGAAGATAGTGCCATGTCATCTGTCAGTGTTTTCCAGCAGTTAAGGGGAGCTGGAAGATCCCACTGCCCTTGTACAGTTGCCTTCTGAACTGCCCGGTGGGATGCCCACTGCCATTCACCTCTGAACAGACAAGTGGTCTGAAATTGTTCCCAGGCATGTAACCAGATGACAAATTTCACTGCTTTGACTGAACAGGTATTTCTCTGTGTCTCCTTCTGCCTTCCTGTCCCCTCTGTGGAATGCAATTCAGTAGGAAAATAACCAAGTCTTCCTTCCACAGTCCCCCTTAAGAACAGAAAATAAAAGTATTTCTAGCTTCTGCTTGAGACAGATGTGGAGAAAAGAAAAACACCTCTAGAAATGGGAGATGAAGCAAATACTTGGTATACACATGCATGACAAATGACCATAAAACTCATCTGAGACTCAACTTAATTTTGAGATAGCATATTTGGTAACATGTTGGTAGATGAAGGAAGAACAATTACATTATTTCTTTATAATTCATATTGAACCTCCATAAAGTACACCCTTACATTATGCTTTTATGAGTAAAGCCCAACATTAAGATTGTAGCTAAAAACTAGTATGAGAACAGGAAAGACTCCTCACAAATCAATCCTGAAACTAGTTGCTCCCACACTTGAAATGGCAGATTCTGGAAATGACTAATGCATATCTATATTCTGAGGACAGTTATAACATATGACAGCAGGCCTGTCCTGACATTTAGAAGCAGATGCTTAAACAGCCCCCAACAGAGAAACTTCCAGTGCTCTGTGAATCATTAACTTTCTCAGGAAGGCCTATGTGAAAAGGATCATTCAAGATCATTTTATTCCATTACCACAAAAACTTCTGCAAAAATGTTATTACGAACTCAGTACTCCATTCTTAATACTTCTTAATACTTCACCTGCATCAGACCACTTTCTTTTGTATGAAGCAACACACATTTCATTGCAGATATACTCCTGAGGTTTTTCTGACCCCTAAAAAGTCTTGTATAACCAAAAAGTATGATTGACGCTCATCTGGAGTTGTGCCGCGCACTAAAAAATTGCTGATACAGTTTTCTGAGGAAGATTTCTTTATAATGATCTGTTCCAAAAGTTATTTTACACTCATCTCTGTATGTCTACCTTATACTTCCCTTAATAGGAAAATGTTGTTCATTTTTAATTTTGTTTGCCTTAATTTAATTCTCTGTCCAATGACAAAAATGAGAGGGATAAGAGCATTAATAAAAGCAGTTAGATTTGAAGATAGCCCAGCAGATCAGGGCATGGCACAGAGACCAGTCTCATCCTGATTTCATAAGATACATTATATTGTGAGAGACAAGTGCCCAAGAGCAAGATAAATTCCATTAAAAATAGTTCATCTCACCAACTGGAGAGAGATTTTGTTCCCTGATTCACAGGTCTCCAACGACACTGAGACTTGGTATAGTTACTGAGGTAAATACCTGCATGAATAGAGTTAGTTAGGAATAAAGAGACATCAGACATTGTTTCATGTCTTGTATTAGAAAAACATATCAAAGCTTTGAGTGCAGATATTGACAAAGGATGAATTTCTCATTCTTTGACCTTGCTCAACTCCAACTAGTAACATGCAAATTTGAACCTACCCTGCCTACCCAAACCTACTCCCAATTTGGGCCATCTATTGTGAGATAAGTACATTTGGCATATAAACATGCCAAGATATTAGTTGAACAAAAATAAACTGAAAATCAATTAAGTAATGATTAAGTAATGGTCATCGAAAAAAACCTTTTTACCCTGCCAGATCTCTTTGCCTTACATTGTTGAGCAACAGAGATACAAGGGAGTTGGAAAGCATAGTTTCAGAGTTTTGTGTGATCATCTAAAGGAAAACTCTTATTTGAGAGACAAGCTGGAATGAGTCTTGGAGCTGAAAACTCCTTCTCTGCTTTCACTTGTTTATTCTTATGCTTTCAGAGTGTCTAACTAAAGGGAGTTAATAAGAAAATGTGATCTTTGCAAAGGCATACTCTGTTATGGAAACTGGTGTGCTTCTTTACAGATAGATTCTCATATCGCTGTTACAATGTCTTAGTTGTTCAAGTATGGTGTCTTGCTATATACTTTTTCATTAACATTCCCATGATTCCTGTGAAAGAGTCAGGCAAGGATTGCAAATACTATTATCCACATTTTACAGAGAGAAAATGTAGACCAAGGGGTAAAATTATTTGTTCCTAGCTGTATACTGAATTGGGGCTAAAGCCAAGGTGTAGAACTCAGTCTTATAACGTACCAAGATCCTTTCTTGAGCCCCACTGATTCACAGGACCTCTCCTGAAGGTACAAGTGCAGCAACAAAAGTGCACAATATTTTCCTCCCTCAGCTCCTTGCAACTCAACTATCTTCTAACATGTAAAAATGGCATACACTCTTTGAAGACAATTTACGTGCCAACTATGAAAGGAATTTGAATAGTCTAATCAAAAAATTTGATGTTATTTGGTTATTTCTTTGAAACCAATGAGGTATGCTTTGATTAACTATGTTTGAGGACAGATCAAAAATTGTTAAGAGATTTTTGATAGAATTATGCAACCTAATTATATCATAGGGATAAAACTGAACCAATATCAGATCTAAAGAGAATTATTCTGAGGTTTACTTAACTGAGAAATAAAGCCTGGAATAAAAATTAAAAACTGTGATGCTATAATAGGGTACTACAAGCTATTTACTTCTTGCCTTTTTAAGGATACTTTACAACAACATAGCATAAAACAATATAAGTTTTATAATAGTTTTATCAATCGGAAGCAATATAGATTAATGAACATTAGTGTGTGCTATGTGCCTGTCATGTCAGGAAAAAAAAAAGAAAAGTCATGAAGAAAGAGGGTAGAACACAGTGAGATGGTAAATGAGGAGAGCTGCTTTGTGTTTCTGTTGCTGTCTGTGGGAAAGCTGGAGTATGGACTGAAGAAGGCCCTGAGGTTCAGGTCAACTTCTCCACAGCCACCAACAAACGCATCATGTAAATGAGACTACAAAGAAACAAGCGCAAGCATTGTTTCAGGTGGTCTTTTTCAGTTTAAGTTTCAGTCCTATAATAATTCATTTTTGTCTTTACAGTGCTAGGTTAGGTCCATAGCATTTAGTAGCGCAATCTCATTGACTGCATTTTACTTTTGCCTCAGCCTAAATGATCAATCCTCCTTAATTTAGCATAGATATTCTTCTTCATTTTTCTGTGCAGAAGGAGGAATATGACTAAGTATGCAGCTTATGATATCTTCTATGCTGTTCAGGTGCTAGTACTGCTCTCATCCACAGAGTACTTGAACTTCTTCCAGAAGTGCCCCCTGCCCTTCTTCTGAGTCACTCAATAGTCATTAATGTTTAATGGCTAGAGGAATGGATGAGAGAAAAAAGACACAGAGGTATGCAGAGCAGATTCTAGTCTGCAGAGAAACCTGATGACCCTTACTGTGCCTCTTTTTTTTCCCAGTGCAACCAGGAAGCCTGCTAAATCCTACTTAATGCAAGTGATGATGACTTAGGATAAAACAAAATAAAACCGAGAAACAATACATAATTCCCTAATGGTATTTGCTCCCAAATGTATCATGGTTTAACCAATAAAGTTTTCATTAAAGAAGGTTAAACTTATTGGAGTTCCTTTTCAACACAATGATATAGTGCAGCTGTCCAAATTTTAAGCAAATATATTTCATTAGGTTTGCCCCATCGTGGCCATAATAGCATGCCTTCAGGACTTTCATACTGACTTTCAGGTTGCCCTTGTCTGCTAGGGAAACCTTTAAAATTTAAAGGGAAAAAAAAATCATTTGTACGTTCTGCAAGCTGAGGAAGAAATCCTACTTGGTATGATTTGCTATAATGATAAATTTATCAGACTGTTCATTTTATCTCCTGCAGAACTGCTCTTTGATGGCATTAATCTGCAGTAATGATTACAGGAAAGTAATTCAAAGCTGTTCAAAGGGAAAGGTGACATGATGCTTTCCATCTCTTTTCTGAATGCTGCCACAGATTGTTCAATAAATTACAGGTATAGAAAGAAAAGATGGGCCATATGCAGCTGAATATTTTTTGGGAATCTAGAAACATGGAGCACTAAGAACAAGACTACATTTGCAATAAAATATGAGTTACAGATTCCTCATAGACCTTTTATAGCGATAGGTACTGAGTCCAAAGTTTTGAGGATGTTCAATATTATAGGTTTTTCATTAGCTGTCAGTGAAGATGAATCACAAATTAACAGTAAATTAATGCTTCATAATGTTTCAGATTAAGTCGATTCATGGTACCTTTTTTGCATAGACTTTTCAAAATAAGAAGTGATTCTATGACTTGTAAGAGACAAGTCAGCTCATCTAGTCAGACTTTTCAACAGGATTTCTAGGCTGTCAAGAGTGCAAGTCACATAAGGTTTGACTAACTATGTGTGAAAACACCCACTGATGGAGCATCTATGACATCCCTGGTGAGCTGGCCCAAAGCATGTTTGCAAGAATGCTTTTCCTTCTATCCAGACTGAGTCTTCCAACCTGTGGTCATTGCCTTTATTGTCTCTCCTTGTTTTAGCAAATGAATTCTCAGGTTATTAGAAGTCAACGCAATATTTCCCCCTGACTCCCAACACCAACTTCTTGAGGATGATTCCTAAACTGTGTGGGATCATAAGATTGCTCACAAGGTTAGCAGACACTCAATATGCCACTATTTTCTAGTCTGCTTCAGTTGTAGTATTCTGAAAGGAGTCATGTTCCTACCACTGTGAAATTTATGATTTCAATAAACATTACACCCATGTAAAGATCCTTTCACAGCTTTAGCAGAGCCAAAAATGCAGCTGCTGTGTTACACAAATATTTAAGAAGCATTGAAGGTCTGCCTTGAGACACTGCAGTGCCCTGTTGTGCTCATGCCACCAGTCCATAAAACAGCTCTAGAAGGACCTGATCACATCCATGCTTTCTCTAGTGCTGAGGGATGCCATCAACTCACAGGTCACCCAAGTCATGACCTAGAAAGGCTACAGAGAAACTCATACTCCACTAGGTTCCTATGCACTACACCTGTCCATCCCACAATAATGGGGTGGACACTTGCCTCACCTTCTGGTTCTGAGCATCTATGATTATCCCGTGGTCTGAGTATTTACTGACCAGCTACAGGTAGCCAGGCAGAAACCGCAGGAAGGAGGCTCAGCAGCCAAGGTGTACATGTACCCTGAAAGCCCCAATGAAGCCCAACAGTGATAATTACACCAATCAATCCTGGCACTGTTACCTTTCTTGCTGTCATACCTCAGATATCAGGATGCCCTGCCCTCTGCACTGAGCTCCAACCACACTCACTGGCAACAAGAGCAAGCCCTCCAACTTACACTGTATTTGGTCTTTGGCTAACAGCTCATATTGCTCATGTTTTCTGCTCAGCAGAGCAAACTTGGGCTTGAATGGAAAGCTGAAGGGTAAGAAATGGTTCCACTTACCCACATCAAGTCCTCAGTGTGCTCTACTTTTCTATGGGGCTTGCAAGGATGGAAAGTAGAAATGAAGGCTCTAGCCCCTTTCGAAAAGACATATCAAGTGAAGGAAATTTGATTCTCTTTTTAATGTAACATACCCAACCTCCTCTGGCCTTTTCCACAGGAAAGGCCATATGAAGTAGGATCCTTTGCCACAGCCATGGCAAGGATCGTATTCTCACTGCCTCACAGCCCCCATTGTAGTAAAACACCAATGCCCTTTGCACGGAGTAATTTATTTGCTGGGCCGCTGTGTCATGCTCTGCAGCAGCCAGTTAACATCTGGATGAAAAGCAAATGATAACTGGATGCTCACTGAGCCAAGAATTCCAATAACTCACTGCAGCTGTGTTTCTTAGAATTAAACCTCAGACTAGCATTCTTCTGTGGCATCTGTACCTAGTCCTGTAAAAGCAGAACTTCACAGTGAACAACAGTTTGTGATTTGTGCCAAGTACCATCTCCGGATTTATCTTTCGGTTATTAAACTACCTCATCCCAAAAAATCCAGAGAAAACCATGTTGCAGAATTAGTATTTCCATTCACATAAATGATAGAGACTGTAGGAGTAACCTCAATTTCTTTCTACCTTCTTTCTACCACCTTCTTTCTGTGTCCTGATCTTGTAACTGAAGACTAAATGTAGGGTGAGAAGCATGAACTGCCAGATAAGGATCTGTATAGAAGGAAAACTGCAGCAATACCAACTGCCTGTCCTGGAAGCTCTCCTGCATATTTGTTTGAAATCATTGTCTCCTATATTACCTTCCTGGCAAAGCCATATTGTAATCTTCCTGTACTTGGCAAAAAAAGTGCAGAGGGATGGGAATGAGGTAGTGCGCCCTTTACAGAGGGACAAAACAACTGTCTGGAGCTTTCAGACATCCTAAAGCCAGGGAGATTGATATGGAGTTTGTAAAGCAAATCCTTCAAAACTCTCTATCAGGCACTTTGAGAAATAAAGGGAGAAAACAGTTTCTGGACAGAAAGGACGGACTAGGAAAACTACTATAAAACAAAACTTTCTCTTCCTTACTAGGTTTCTACCCTAACCAACCTGGAGATGGTTCATATGGTCAATTTTCTTAGGTGCCTTAGTCACAGCCTTGTTTAGCTCACTGAATATGCAGAAGTATGGTAATGGATTTGTGCTGAAGCTCCTGTGAAAGTTAAAAAGTGCCTGTGATCATTACTCATCTGTCTCTATCTGTCTCAGGAGCTCCTACAAAAGCACCCACCAGCCCAGTGATATACGACCAAGAATTCTCATGAAACAATCAAAACAGAGGTGGGCATGGGAAGGTGCATGCTTCTGTGCAGAAAAGTGTTGCTTTCTGCAGGTGGATGCGGTACCTGGTCCAGCTGGCTATCTCTCCACTTGCAGTTGTCTCAGTAAGTTTCACTGATACTCTTGGATATATGCTGAGTGTCTTACCTTATTACACAGTGATATAGGGGTACACTTTCAGAGGCACCAGGCTGCTATTGTGATACATGGAAGCTTAGTAAAAAGGATTCTGTGTTGCATTGGTCATATTATTTGTGAAATATGCGCTGGATATAGTAGCTTCTTGATGTTGGAACATGGAAGCAGAGTGTGCTAACTTGTAGGTCCTTCTGAAATAAGTAGACATGGCATCTCCTGGTACAGGTAAACATGGACCATCCTTGGAAGGGTGATTCCCAAGTAAGCATCATCTCTATTTGGCTATGTGCAAGCAATCTGAGTGTTGTAGTGTGGCTGTGACCAACATTTCCCTGTATGGCACTTCAGCTGAAAAAAAGGCATCTCACTCCTGAAGGCATTTATGGAGTTCAACTTTGCGAGTAACCACTACATTTGGCTTTGAGTATGATCAGAGTATCTTGATCCATGTAGATACAACAAATGAGAATATAGGATTTGACTTTCATTTTGTGTTTTCCTTTGTTTCACACTATGTAGTCCAGAAAGAGAAAAAAATTGCAAGGTAGTGATACTGAACAAGCACAGTTCAAAATGAATCCAAGGGGAGGACTATTTACTGGTGTTCATCAATGGTAAAAATCTTCTGTGCTATAAACATCAGAGGAGGCAGATTTAAGTAAATGCCAGATGTTTTTGAAAATCATGTCCTAAAGATTTTCTTTCAGTGCATAAGAAAATATATCCTTTCAAAGACTGCAACACTGTGGATAGAATTGCAAAGCAGTAAAGACCTGAGGGGAAAAAAAAATAAAAACAAAGAAGGATTTTCCTAATGAGATCACAAAAAATCAAAAGGTAAAATACCCACTTTTATATATGTTGTGGTTTAAACCCAGCTGGCAACTGAGCACCACACAATTGCTCTTTCACTCCCCCCCACAGTGGGACCAGGGAGAGAATCAGAAGGTTAAAAGTGAGAAAACTCATGGGTTGAAATAAATACGCTTTAGTAGGTAAAGATAAAGCTTCACACACAAGCAGTGAAAAACAAGGAATTCCTTCACTGCTTCCCAGTGAAGATGTTCAGGCAGATGTTCATCCTTCTTCATGAAAGCAGCTCTCCATCATGCTTAGCAGCAACTTGGAAAGACAAACATTGACACTGCAGAAGTCGCCACCTTCCTCTTTCTTCCCCTAACTTTATATGCTGAACATGATGACATATGGTATGGGATGTCCATTTGGTCAGTTTGGGTCAGTTGTCCTGGCTGTGTTCCCTCTCATCTCCTCATGCACCCCCAGCCCACTTGCTGCAGGCATGGCGTGAGAAGCAGGAAAGGCCTTGGCTCTGTGTAAACACTGCTCATCCAATAACTAAAACATCTCTGGGTTATCAACACTGCCTTCAGCACAAATCAAGAACACAGCCCCATACTAGCTATTATGATGAAAGTTAACTGTATTCCAGCAAAAACCAGAACAATACAACAGACACATGAATTATTTGCAGTACTGACTAGAAGGGAAAACGTAAAGTCCATACTCAGAGGTCAGGAAAATGTAGCTAGGAAAATGATCTTTAAGACAGTAACAAAATTAAAAGTTACTTCTTTTTTCTTCTTCTTCTTCCTAATCCATGTTTAGAATTTACGGTATTTGAAAAACAGTGTGTTTTGCTACACAGCTTCCTAATGCCAGAAAACTGTAGAAAGAAGGAAACAAGAGGTATTTGGAGAATGTGTGTGTTGACTGCAGGAAGTATTTAAATTACAGAAAATTACAATCACACTATCACAGTTTGACAGTGCGCATTTATTCACAGAGCTAAAACTAGTAATAACGTCTAGCTCTTCTGTAGTATTTCTCATCAGAAAATCTCAAAGTAACATTGATAGCTGCTATTACAGCTCAGCCACAGGCATGCTTGATGGCACATCTCTGACTGCCCATACTGTCCTGGCCCAGGAGAAGTGCGGAGACACTGTGCAGCCCTACATGCAGGTGCTACTCACATCCCTGACAAATCACACTGCAAAGTATCAGAGAAGGTTCTCTTCTAGAGAAGCACTAGAAAGTTAGAGAGACGCTAGTACACAACACTGTCAAGACTTCAGGAATGCAGGAATCTTGTGTATCTGCTTTGCCAATAAAACTAAACATAGACATAATATTTGATGCTAGTAAATGGTGCAAAAATGGACTTATACCTGTTCCCTTCTACATTTTCCTCTTATGTCTGTTCTTTATTACACAGGACACAAAATTTCCCATAGTAGTTCTTCCACTGAGCTCGTATGATTTGGATGAACAAAAGAAGTGCTTTTTTTGAGAAGACATCCTATCTTGATTTAAGGGTACTGAGGGAATTAGATCCAATTATTCACTTAACCTTCTCTGTATTAAGTTATATACGTAGAAGTTCTTTAGCATCCAGCTGGAAGACACATCTTTCAGAACAGAAAACTGCTTGTAAACACTCTCCTGTGTTGAATCTATACATGATCCTGTTTGCTAATTTGTTTTCCAAAGTGTAGACTCCACAGGGTATTCAGTATACCACAGACTGTAATGGAGTCATTGCTACAATAAGGGTGGCTTTTCCACATCTCCTCACAGTCCTCTGAGCATCCACAGGCGCCGTTTGTGCTCTGAGACACAGTGAATCCATATTCAGCTCCAACTCCCTGGGACCACCAGGTTCTTTTCTAACTCATCCTTTGCAAAACACTGCATCACACCCTACAAGTTGTTGATTACAGATAGTAGGACTCTATGTTAGCTGCTATGGTTTAGGTATGATATGGTTTATCACTAAAAGTGTCCACCTTGCCTTGTAGAACTGGCTTGCTATGTTCATGTTCTCTACTTAAGGCAAGAGTTTTTAGTCTCTCCTCAAATACAAATCAGGAAAAGCTCTTTCGATAGAGTTTGTTGATATGGATCTATACCAAGTGAATCAGGATAAAGTATCCTGGAGTCAGGCATCTTGGACCAAGTTGCAATACATATATACATAATGTTATTATGAGAATTAATTTTATCTCATTAATTGCGACTTAGATATTGTTAGCCATATTTGAATCAAACTTTTTTTTTTTTTTACCCTTGTGCAATAATAGACTTTTTTTATCTACATTAATGGCTGCTCTGTGGGTGTCTCCACATGACAACAGCTTTTTTTCTATTTATTTTCACACTTGAAATCAGCACTAAACTAGATATTCATGTGTTTTCCCAGGCCCTCATTAGACTTTCCAAAATTGAGTGGGAAATAAAACGTTTTCCTTGAGTATTTCCATGTTGTCTTAGTTATTTAAGAGTGAGCTTTTTTAAAGAACACAAAAACCAAAATAATTATGAGATACCTAGAAATGTTGATCTTTGCCAATATGTTATAAATGAAAGTACAATACTAATGCTCTGTTAAAAAGCTATCGATTCTTTGGGAAAATATTGGTTCCCTGGAACTTCAGGTCCTCTCAGCTATCAGCCATATTTATTAATCTAGAAAATATTTGGGAAGAAAAAAATCAAACTAATTTTTCCTGAAAGTGTTTGTAGCAGAGGCATCTTGTAAAATTATCATTACAATAAATTAGAGTTGTCAAGATGAAGGACATGGACTGAGAGTAAAAAGACATTTAATTCCAAAAGGCAATGAGTGTTTTAACAGTCCCACCACATCAATGTGTCATTTCTTTGTTCATTGAGTAACCAAACTAAAAATAAATACTAATCAGGAGCATCTTCAACTCTTTTCATTCTGCTTTACAATTTCAGAAAGCAGAGAAAATTGCAAATTTCAAATCTGCCTAGATGGTTAAATATTAACAAGTGCCTTTATATTTCCAAGAGAAATACAGTTTTTGTTTCAGAAAAAATAAACTTGTATTGAATTAACAGAAGGCAAAAAGGATGCTCTACAAAGCATATGCATCACTAGAGATCTATAAATTATGTATCATGAAAAGGTTACTGAGACTTCATAATTTGGATTGACTCCAGAAAAAAAAACAAAAAGGAAATCTTGTCTGTTTTAAAATCTCTAAATTGAAATTTCAGTGAAATTGGAGTAGGTTACTCAATATTGTAAAATTTTGAAAGGGTGTTTGCCTTCAATTTTCTAAACTACATTCCATTAAAAAGAAATTTAAAAAATAAAATGAACAATAATTTCTAATTGAGCTTTCCTTATGGTTTTGCCTCTTTTCTTTTTCTTTTTTTTTAAGATACTGAATTTATTTTAAATAAAACCAATTTAACAAAGAATTTTGTTTTATTTAGAATCTGTCAGATCTTTGAGTTTCCTAACTTTGAAACATACCTATATTTTTTTTAAAAAGTTACAAAATGGGAAGATCACAAACTTTATCTAATTTTTCCTCTGGGTAACTTTTAAAACTTAAAGGCATTTTACAAAATTATACCGTGTTTGGAAAAAGAGGGATAAACTTGATTACTACCTTATTTATATTCAGAAACAAAAGAAAATGCAAAAATTTTAGAAGGCATGGACAGAAAAAATATAGTTGCTTTCAATTTTCTACTTTATTGAAAAAGTAAGACTACTTGTTTTGCAGCCTGTGTGGATCAGGGTATTTTAACAAATTTTAAATTATCTATTCATCAGCTCTGGTAATTAGCTTTTGATTTGCTTTTCTGTATATTATTACTAGGGTTTATGTGCTTTTATTGACTTTTTATATTATCCTCCATCTCTTCTTCTTCATAAAAATACTCTTCCAATACAAGTTTAAAAATTAAACTGTATTGTATGTTTGCAGCTGGTCATATTGCAAACTTTTCAATCTGTGGATTTGTGACAATGATAAGTATCAAAAAAAACATTTTCAGAATGCAATTACAAGTATGATTTATACAATTACATTATCTTTATATATGATGCTAGTGAATAATGGGATGATAAAAGGAGGGAAAGGACTGCTTTGGATAGCAAAATATTACTCAAGAGTGTGATGAGGTCTGGGTAGTCAAAGTGACAAAATGAAAAGGCAGTATAAATACCAAAAGCCATGAAAGAAAGTATGGGAAAGGAAGTACCAAGGAGCAGGGAAAAAAGAGATTAATAGAAAGGAAAACTGTTACAGAGATAATGATGAGAGAGCAAACGTACAGAATCATGACTTTATAGGGTAGAACTCAAGGAGTCAAGAGCCTAGTTTAGCAGCTGACAAAAGGAACAGATTAAATGAAGTTATTAGCTGAGGAAGCAGAGTCATCAACTGTGTCTCTTTAAAAGAAAGGGAATCAGTTACCATCTAAGTCAGCTACCTAGAGGAACAGAAAAGCAAGCAGCAGTGAATTGATTTAGTAGATAAGTGGCAGACAGCAGTATATCACTGAATAAATAGCTGAACTATTTATTCCATCAGGTATCAATGGTGAGAGAGATGAATCACCAAATGGACAAATAAATAGATCAAGCAGTAGATTAGCAGTGAGACATAATGCAATTGGTGAGAATTAGCTGTCAGAAACCAGGTACCTAGTAGCAGTTTCCCAAACATGCTTGGCAAACACGCCGTCGGGCAGCCAGAGATGCCTGTGGGGTTGCTGATCCCTTAGCCAGGTGCACAACTAGTGCTGCTTGGACACTGCTGAGTGGGATAGGACAGTAGCAGTGGGTATTTGCTTGTTCGTACAGGTCTTCTGGTCAGAAAGGAGGAAGAAAGGGGCAGCAAAAGTGCTCATCAAAGGAGTGGTCCTGGATTTTGATTCTCTTAGCTTACATATGCCCAGCTTGATGCCTAAAGCTTGCTTTAAAGACATGTAACAAGTCAGAGCAACCAGGCTGTGGAAAAAGAGTGACAAATGGGAAACAGATGAATCTTGTTTGCATGGCCTTTTATGTTTACAATACAAAGAAAAGGCCGCTCATTTTTCAGCCTCATATCCTGCGATGTTTTATTGAGCAAAATGGGGAGCTGTGATACAAACTGCACTTCCTTTTTACCTGCCACTCCTTCCTCCCCGTGCTCTTAGCAGAGAGCCTGAGCTCACTGCTGAACTATTTGCGCTAGTGGATTGATGTACAAATAATGTGAATCAGGATGACATTTTGGTCCATGGGGAAGTAAAGAGAAACAAAACTAATGTTTACCAAGCAAAGATGAAATAAATGAAGATTTTAACAAAATTTCACACATATATACACATATATATGTACACATGTCTTTCATAATGATATATCATTAATTTGAAATTTTAAATAGTAAAAAGATGATCATTATTACTGAAGGGATTTTTTAAAGGCAGTTGTATATTTTGATATACTGGGTACCATGTTCTACCCTTGTTTCTTTGCCTTTGGCAAAACACGGAGGTTTGGAGGACAGGAGAAAGTAAGTTTTTGTTGATATATTGTTATTGTGAAAGCAAGTAGACCTTGAAGGACATCTGAGACGTGAGTCTATTTCAAACAAAGACAGGGAAACTAGAGGAGGTATTTGAAGAGAATGAAAGAAGATAGCAAAGCCAGTGGTACCCTGGGAAGCATTAGGAAGGGCTTTGTCAGCAGGTCAAGGGAGGTGATTCTGCTCCTCTGCTCAACCCTACTGAGTCCTCATGTGAAGTGATGTGTCCAGTTCTGGGATTCTCAGTACGAGAGATATGGAGCTCCCGGAAGAGGGTCCAGTGGAGGGTCGTGAAGATGATTAAGGGACTGGAGTATCTCTCATGAGGAAAGGCAGAGGGAGTTGTGCCTGCTGGGTCCTGAGAAGAGATAACTGAGAGGCAATCTCATCAATGTCTTGAAGGAAGTATTTTAAAGAAGGATGCCAAGGGCATGGAGCTAGGCTCTTCTTGGTGGTGCCAAACAATAGGACAAGAGGAGTTTCACCTGAACATGAAGGGGGACTTCTTTACTGTGCATGTGACTAAGCACTGGAACAGATTATCCAGAGAGGTTGTGGAGTCTCCCTCACTGGAGATATTCAAGAACTGTCTGGACACAATCCTGTGCCATGTGCTCTAGAATGATCCTGCTTAAACCGGAATGTTCGACCAGATGACCCACTGCAATCCCTTCTGGCCTTACCCATTCTGTGTGTGATTCTGTATGTTTCGAAGAGGTCCATTTTGTGTATATATGCCAACAGACTCTCCTCTGGTTACATGCCTTTTATCCATAAATAAGACTATGCCTCCCATTGGAATGAAATATACCATTCAGTTTCTCTGACATTTTAAAGACATTCATTTTAAACACATTCAAAGTCTTGAAAGTCTTTTCATCATATCTTGGAAAAAGATGAGGCAAAGGGAAGCTTTGCATGTTCTTAAAACTACTGACACGCTTCTTACTTATTTGCCACTTGGACAGACTTAATCTTCAAAGGCCTCCCAGGCTGCATTTCTGAGCACTTGCTAATAGAAATGGGAAATGACTGATACAGTGCTTGTTTTTCACACTTGCATACTTGTATGCATGTGCAAGAACCTCTAGCTTTGCACACACAAATTGGTACATGATCAGGATTTGCAGGTCTTAGAAAGAAAGCTTTTGCCATCTTGAATGTCATAAAATCATTCAGTCATTGTTTCAATATTCAAAAGAAATTTAAATGAATTCATGAATAAATAGATGAATCTTTCATTACTTCTACCTGTGATAATTCTTTTATTTTCCTTAGATTAAAACTGTTTAGGATGAGTGCATCTTTTCTGGCAATATTTTTCTACTTGCTTTGGCTTTAACTGTATATTTATCTGTAGTTCCTTAAATTTTAATAGAGCACTTTTACAGTAAGGCAGTAGCCTTGGTATGGAAAGCCAATACAAATAAGTTCATTTTTTTGCAAAAGCAAAAGATCCAGTCCACTTCACTTACTAATGTCACCTCACCCTTTTTTTTTTTAAACCTGGAAGGAGACTGGTACATTTTTATTGCTTTGGAAATGTCCTGTCCTTTTAAGTTGCCTCAGAACTACCACTAGCAGACCAGAGAGGCCATTTGGTGCTGCTAAGGTGATGCATAGACTTATGAAGACACTAGAATTTAGCATACACCTCCTTTTTTATTTTTTTATAGTTTCTGAGGGGTTTTTGTTTTGCTTTGTTTTGTTTTTAAATTCTGACATTTTAGAATTTCTCTACTCCATATGCAATCAGTAGGTACTTTGCTTCTCAGAACCAAAAAGGACTGCATGAATAACCATGAAGGGGAGGAGGCTGACATCTCCCTGTCTGTCTGACCATTAGCAGGAGTCCCTGATCAAACAAGAGTGGTGATTGAACTAGATGGTTTTGGTAAGCTTCAGTAGTAATTGAAAAACTCAGTACAATAAGATTTAATATAAAGTAATAATAAAATAAACACAACACTAAGACTACCATTAAATATAAAAAACTATAAAATTTTAGGTCAGCTGCAATTTACAGAACAAAGAACAGTGAAGTAAGACCATAAGGAATTTTAGTAGCGCTATAAGAGAGTAGCAATATTATTCATAACCATCTCAGGAGCATGACTCAGTCTACAAGAACAACATTTTCATGAATTTCCATAAATGACCAGATTTATATTGCTTAAAAATGAAAAATAAAGCTTTCCAAAGTTATTGGTAAATGTAGATATATTTCACACCTGACTAGCTATATGTACAATGTTTCCAAAGATTTAAAGAACGCCAAAGTCTAGGAAACAAATAAAGATGGAAAACATCCTTCTGTAATTTATTGAGAAATAAACTACATTAGGGCCACAGTCATTATTTTTCATCATGACCACAATCATATGAAAACCGTATTCACTTACGAATGCATTCCTTGGATGTATATTCCTTGTTGCAGCATGGTTACATTTTAGCTTCCTTTCATTTAGCTTCAGAAAAATGAAAGAAAACTGGAGTTTTAAACTTTAAAGTGTCACACTTCTATGAGGAAAAGTTCTTATCAAAATATAAGAATTTATATACATTTACCTCTGTAATTTTTGAAAGATGTGTTTATGCATACAAATATACTTTAAGTCTGTGAACTTTTTGAATGCCTTCTCACTTTCACTCTCTGTGTCCCAGACCCAGGTGCTTATCCTGTTGAAGTAAGGAAGGATAATCCAAGAGCAAGAGTCTGGATAACCTGGAAGATCCCAGCTCTATTCCTTCTCTATTTACAGCTCTCCCAAGACTTTGGGCAAGTTCAGTGGCCTTTCTGGCTTTGCCTGTTCTGCCTGACTATTCCAAGGCTGTTCCCAAGCCTACACCCATGCTCCAGACAGACACTGTGCCTCACATGGTCTGGATGGAGAAGGTCATCTTGAAGCTACCTCTGCCACCCACATACAATTTTACTGTCCAAAGAACAGTGTAAATATATGAAGTATAAAGAAAAGCCAGAGTCCCATGAAGAAAAAGATAGGAAAAGACTGAAAAAAATAGCTGTGGTTCAATCTATGTTTATCTGCACTGTAGCCTTCTTTGGCAACTGTGAGGAATCCTTCTTACCATGGGATGTGAGAAGTTCAGGCACTTGAGCAGTAATGGCCCTGTACCTAGGCTAGATAACAACTGTCTCCTAAATTTTCAAGCTTGCTTGCATATAAAAAGTGTTGCTCCTTTCAGAATTTAGGCCTCAAAGCCATTGTGCATGCAGTTATTTTCAACCATCATAGAAGCCTCTGAAAACACAAGGGGTATTCCCAGGCTGAACAGGGACTACAGTACCATGTGTTTCTAATAGATGAGCAATCTGTTTGCACTATGTTGCATTATATGTTGAAAGTGGTCAGAGGACCAGCCATGGTTTCTGGTAAATCAACTATGTCACCTCAGAAGGAGGTTCAATTCAGCTCTCAGGTCCTTTTCTTTTAACCCTTTTATCTTCACTTCTCCTGTTTGCCCACTAAGCTATCCTTCAAGGTCTTGACTGCCCCGTGGATTGCTTTTCTTTTTCTTCCCACACCTTGCTTTTATCTTCATCTGCTGGTTTATATAACTAATTTATATAAGATTGCTGCACTTGCTTTTCAGTGAACAAGTGTAATTTCTGAAGCAACGGGAGACCAAAAACCCCAATAAACTATGTTCATTTAGAAAATCAAAAAAAGCCCCCTTCATTGCATATGCTTACAAGGTGCAAAATAGAGTACTGTATCTCCCTCCGATAGACAAACCTAAATTTGAATAATATCACCTCTCAAAAAGGGGCCATTAGTGAAATGAAAGGCAAAGCCTCGAACATACTGAGGGGCAGTAGAAATTCTGAATGAATATGAAAAATATGAAGTGTTGTAAAAGCAAAGCCGTAGGAGGCCTAGCAGGCAAAATGCAAGTGGTAGGATTAATACTGAAGTAGGTGGAGTAACTGCAAAAAGACAAGAGCTTAAGGGATACAGATCTAAGTGGTAAATTAATATATACAAATTTCCCTACTTATGGGAACAAGAAATCCCTTCCCAATACTGGATGAAAATAAGTCCTTTTGACTCAGTGTTTTGTAAAGATCTTTTTTACCCTTAGAGAAATGCAAACAGGGAAATTTAAACCTAAAACATTGCTCAGCCTAAGAGAATTGAGTTCTGGGTGAATGGATGGATGGATATAGATAATGTATTATTCAGAATATTATCAACTTGATTTTTTGCTAAGGAGGAAATAAATAGTATTTGAGTGAGCTGAAATGCTGATGTATTTGGTGAAACTGTTTCTGACTTAGAAATAAATCAAGTGAAACAATTTGGCCATGGTAAATATGCTAATAACTGTCTGTACAAATTTGATAAAACTTTTCTATGCTTCCAGAGTTTTAATTTATTAATTAATGTGGCTATGATGACTGGAAAATGAGTATGTGAACTAGTTAAACAAGAGGTGTAGAAAACCTGCCCAAGGAGGTGGCTCTTCAGAGTACTTTCCTCAGGGATACTTCCAGATGCTGCACTAGCCTGCTTTTACCAGGCTGTGTTTTAGTAGTTTTAAAAACAAAGTTATTCAAAATACTACTTGATTTCTATCTAAGAAGGCTTATGATTTTCAGTAACAGTTTAAATGTTGCTAAAAGACAAGCCCAGCACAAAAAGTAAGCTTTGTCTTTGACTCAGGGCTCCTAGGACAGAGCACTTCAGAGCATTTCACGCAGCTTTCTGGAGCTCAAATTTAACCCAGAGTGACTGGTGCAGACAAAGGGTATGCCTTGTTTATCTGAACTAGCCTTACCCTGGCTAAGTAATAAGTTCAGAAATCCTGCCCAGACCTCTCTGTGGACATGAGCTATTGGCCTTTGTTGGCATTAGCTCCATGAGAGTCACATCATTGGAACAGTACCTGAGATAATTTCAGGTTAGATGGACTGCATTTAATATTTTTTACTACAGAGTAATCAAAATATAAATATTCACTAGGAAAAAAACTTGTTAGTATTAAAAAATAGTCATCTGACATATTTGATTTAATTCCTGTTTAGAGATGCCAAGTGTAATCCACAATGTTATTTTTTTAACTTATACACAGAGCATGAACTATTTACGTAAACTCTTGAAATCTACATATAGTTTTAAATCATCAGTGCTTTCTAGAATTCATATATGCATAGTAGCTCATGGGCAGCAGAGAAAAGACTGGCAAAATTCATTTAATAAATTACTCATTGTGGATTACTTCACCTGCTATTTTTAAATGCAAATAAAGAAATAAACAGGTTTACATAAAAAATTGAAGCAAAAGAGGGTACACAATGAACTATTTCTACATGCAAGCATATTTCTGTGGTGAAATGTCCCCTCATTTAGAATTAATCTACAGTCTAATTTTAACATTGACAAGTCCCTTCAGTTAGAAGGCTATATCTGTGTAGATAGCATAACAGACATATGTATCTTCAGTAAATATCAGTAAAGCCCTAGTTGCATTTACACTGCATGTAGGGTTTTATTTGATGACAAGCAATAGGGTACAAAGTCTGTCTGGGTTGCAGATAGTAAAGCTTGATTACAGATTTACCTTCCATTTCTTTCCTTTCTTGTCTTTTTTACTCTATGTATTGCAATCTTTGACTGGTAGAAATTTCAGTGCTAGCCTTACCTTTTTAGAGTTGGTAGAATATTTAAGCAACACACACTATAAATAACATTTAAGGAGATTTTGCTTTCATCGTGAGACAGGATTTCATAAAGAACTAATGATGTTATTTTCTCATTCCCAAAATCATACCTTTGATCATGGCAGTCCACTACTTCTGATGTGTTTTGCCTGGTCTTAGCCTTCAGAATCTATCTATCTGTTACTCTACCAAGGCATTATTAAAATCTTTGAACATGGTGTCCTCCCTGCAATTCTTCTTTATCAGTTTCCACCTTCTCTCTTCTCTGACCACATGTCACTCATATGCTGAGATTTCTGGAATTTGGTTTAATAATTTCTTTACAGTGGAAATCATTCCTTTTTAATTGCTCATGTGTATTTGTGTTTCCATGAATAACTAAATACAGTAATCATAGAATGGCTGGAGTTGAAAGGGACTTTAAGAACATCTAGTTCCAACTCCCCTGCCATGGGCAGGGACACCTCCCTCTAGACTGGGTTGGTCAAAGACCCATCAAAGTATAATTTAAGGGATAAAAAAAAGAAGGACTGATGAAGTTGTTTGTATTGTTAAAGGGTTTAGGAAGTTCAAATAACCCAGTAATGGTGAAATTGCAAAGAACAAAATCAATGTATAGATGGGAAGATCACCTCTCACTACAGGGATAAAGAATGTTAATGCAATGGTGGCTTGAACTATTGCTAACAAAGTAAATTGCCATCTTAATACAGGTCATTAACCTTTTATAGAGTTTGTTGTGCTGTTTGTAATGTTTTCGTTCATGTAGTCTGATGGGCATGCTATGGCTTCACAAATTTGCATTGACACTGGAAAGCAGAGTTGAGAACAATCAGAAGTGTGTGTGAAGAGGACTTAAGAAATGGAAATGTATTGCTGATTTTCTTGCTTTTATATACTATCAAGGTAGACCATGGTGCCACTTTGCTGGCACTTTTTCTTGTTTGCCCATGTAAGATGTAAAGATGATTGTTCTGAATTCATAGAAGGCTGTCTGTGTGACACAGACTGCAATGTCCTGGCAGTTTTCACAGTATAATTATGGCTTGTAAATATAAATAAAGTCCCACCTTGAAAATGCTCTTAAAAAGAAATCATAGAACACCTCTACAATAGTAGCTGAGGGATAGGCACCTAAGACATACAATTATATCCAGGAAACTTTATGTAAAACATGATCAAAACCAAATAAAACAGATATAACTATGAAAAGCACATTCAATGCATATCACCACCTCATGCTGAACAATTTCAGAAACAAAAAGTTTTTAAAATTTAATTCAAACTTATCTAATTCCAAGGACCTTTCAAGATCATAAGAAAAGCCCCAAAATTAAATTAATCAAACTCCTATGTGAAATTCAACATTGAAATATAAACTCAAATATGAACTTAGACTTATTTCTAATTCATGTATTTCTCCATTTCTGTTCCTTTACAATAGCTAAGGCTATTCTCTGGCTCCTGTTCCCATCAATCTTGCTCCATTAAATAACTGTCTTTCAGCATTGTTCATTCATTTGGAGCTTAGGACTTGAAGCTGCACAAACCTTATATTAAGAAAATAGAATTTGTCTTCAGTATTTCTGGCTCTTGGTTTACAAAGAGCAGGTTCCTTGGCAATGCTTAAAGACCTGGCTGGAGGTTTTCAAAGAGCCTTGCAGCTATTATTTTTCAAAATGTAAAAAAAAAAAAAACCAAACCCTTGACACCCTGAACAGCCAAGCTACAAGCATGATTACTGTATTGTGAGCATGACATCTCAGATGTGAGGATTTGCCTGAAATTTACTTGGTTGAAGTTCTTTCTTTTTCCTTTTCTTAGAATACTTCATTGCTATGAGGGGTTAAACAACAGGGGAGCTGCAGTCCTACAACTTTATTTACATAAAGTGTAAGATTTACCGTAAGAGTAAGCGGAGTAAGATCTTCAGTTTGCTTCTCATTTCGGAAAGGAAATTAAAATACTTTGTTCTTTCCTCTGGACTTCTCAGCATAACACAGCTGTTTCACTGATCACAATAGGACCAGCTATGCACTGGCTTGTCTCTGTGGCCACCACAAAAAGAGGGAGGAATAAACAGCAGCACATGGGTCAGACAGACTCATAGCCTGGACGCTTGGGGGAACCCAAGCACTGCATCTAATTGCTCTTCTGGGAAGCCATGGTGGTCGACAAGGGAGGGTTCAGCCAGAGGCATGATGCAGCAGCCTTTGTAACAATTCCATGTCACTGTGCATGCCAAATATCAGAGTACATCCAATCCATGCCATGAAACTCTTCTAAATATAAGTCTTTGCCTTGCAGATGTGATCTAGCTCTATATAATTATTTCTTTATAGCTATGTTATCAATATGCCAGTTTCCTTGCCCTGATTGGCCACTGTAATTCAGCCCTGAATGGCACTTGTGCTCTGAGTTCCCATGCGACCAGATAACTGGGAAATGCTAACCGTGTTTAAAGAAAGAGCTTAAAGAAGATAAAATTAAACCCTTTTCCAAGAGCCTCCATGAAGTGACTGGCATACAGAATCATTCATCATCTTCTGCAAAGAGAGAGAGAGAGGGAGCACTTGCCTAGTGCAGTACAGTCTCATGTGGATTGCCCCAAGCTAGCCCTAGGCTAACAATGCATCTACACAGCACAGAAATGCTGTGAACTCAAAAATCAGCTTTGTCAAAGTGATGCTCAGGCTTATAAGCACAGCCAGTCTGTGAGGATAGTTTGCTAAAAGACCCTGTATTGTGGCTTGACTGCTTCTGCTACGGAGACTAGCCTGTTTAGAATGGAAAAGGGACACATCTGACTTCATAGTATAAACTCCCCTTGTCATTTACACCTAGCTTTGATGAGGACTCAAGCTCTCTGAACACTATCTATTTCAAGTACCACTAAGACCTCTTGATAGTGATGAGAAATCAATTAATAATCAGAGCATCTCTATGCTGCAGGCTTCAGAGATGTAGGGAAATTAGCAAGCAAGCTGTAAACAGTTTAACTCAAGTATCAGAAAGAGGCTTGTCAAGCACTGCAGATCTCTGCACGGGCTCACTTAGAGGTCAGGTGCTCTGCAGGCTGTAGCACAAGGGCAAACAAGGTTCACACACACAAGCTACTTGGCCTCTCTCAGTGCTGCCCTGTACCCTCCAGTTGAGGTTATATCCCAAAGCTCATACTCCTGAGAGCAGGAAGCCACCCAACACTGCCTTTCCACCATGTAAACTACACACACAAATCACAACCTACTCTTAAAATCTCTGTCAATTTGTTCCCATTAAGGATCTGGGAAGGTAACAGAAAATATTGTAGTAGATTAAGGAGATTGGGAATAAATAACCATAAACTCACAGCATCTTGTTTCATGCCGCATTTAGTGAAGCATTCATTGTTCTTGGTATTTTTCTTGACATGTAATGATAGGATAGGAAATACCAGTTTCTGAGAGCACCAACACATAATGGCCTGGTTTGGATGCAATTTTTCCTTTTGATTGTCTTTTCTTTTTTTTTAAATCCTGTTAAACAAACCTGACCTGGAAAAGAACTCTTCTACAACACAGACACCTGACACCATCATTCACTTTTAAAAATTTCTGCCTGGAGGAATTCTAATTTCTTTGCAAAGTAAGTACAGCTTGTTGGTGACTTTTACTTATAGACTATGTATGCATTAGTTTAGGATTAAATCCATAAAGGAGCCTAAATCCCAGCTGACTCTCCTTTCTGCATATTATATTAAGTCCCTCTTTCCCCTTATGCAATATCTCAATGACTAGTAAATGCACTGAGGTTTTGGTCTTTGTGACTTCTGGTTGCAGTGGTAGCCTTGCAGGCTACGGCTTGATCTCAAGCTGCAGTATGAAATGGCATCTTACAGTACCTCCTGCTGCATTATCCCTCTCCTCATGGTATGGTGAAATTGTGCCAAGGACAGTCTCTGAGCTCCACTCTTCACAGCTTTAAAAGTCACACAGGAAAATGAAGGCCAGTTCTTCCCTAGTCCAGGGACCACTGAACTTTCAAGGGACCCTGACACTTAGGGCAGATTTGGATGAACTCCAGCAACCAGAAATTGCAGCGAAGAATGGGACTGTTCAGAGAGAAAAGGCTTACAGGTACTTCCCTGATGGCTGCCTTCTTCTAAAGACACAGAAAGCTCAGCATCAGTCCCATCCCTCCCAGACTATTGCCAGGCTGAACACAAGGAAAATCTGTAGAAGAGAATGCATGGCTGACATCACAGCATGATGGTCAAGGTCAATGGCAGCTAATCTTAGCCTGACAAACAGCTGCAATTCTTAGAACTTTCATCTGGCTTTCTGCAGAATTGTACAGATTTTTCTTAAAGTAATTAAAATAATAATTATATTATAAAAACACTTTACAAGATAATCTCCTCTTAAATTTCCTTTAATATTTTCTGGGGAATTACCATGGGTAACACAGAAAATAGGTAATTGAATTTCATTTCTATTATCATTTTGACAGCCTGAACTCTTTCTCAGGGTGACAGATTTAATTTCCCACACATGGCTTATATTGTTTTAAAATGCAATAATAAGTGGCATGATACTGTTTCTTACAGTGGCATCTAATCCATTATTTAGCAATATATCTGAAGTATTACTTCTGAACTGATAGCCATTAAAATTTTTACAGCAGAACCTTAGCAGGGATAGATTGATACAACATCACTGGAATCAGCTGTGTCATGCTGATTCACACAAGCTCAGAACTTAACCTGTGGTATTGCTATGACTTTTTTTTTTCTCTTACCAAAAGAGCATATTTTTCTTATTGATGGCCTGAAACAAGGCATGGAAAAAAACCTGTGAATTCATTATAAGCCCAGCCCTGCAACCCAGAGAGCTACACAAGGTGTGATGTGCCATTGTCAATTTGTGGTGAAGACAATAGCAGCAGAAGGTGTTCTGCCTCTTTCCAGCAGCGCTCAGCAACTCATAACATTTAGGTTGCAGGAGCAAGCTTTATTTGCATAGCTGCCAAGGACATATTTACAGCTAATTTCAAAGACACCAATGACAGAGTAAGTCAAAACTAGAAAAAGGTGGATAGCTCTCATGAATTCCTCTTTCTGACACAAATTTGAAGGCCAATAAGTGTTATGTAATGCAGCTGCTTTCAGTTCAAAATCAAGTCGTTTAATTCACCTCTGAAATAGCAGGCCTGTATTAAAATCCTCAGCTGTGGATATAAATACTTGCTTTCTGCACAGGTTAATAGCTTTTCTGCATGCAAGGGTAGAGGAAGTTTAAGAAGGTCATAATTTCCTACCAACTGTATTAAGAGAGGGTCACTTGGAGGTGCCACGCATCCAAAAATAAGTTGCAAAAGTTCATAGGAATCCCTTGATAAATGGCATTGCCTTTTGTAATTCCATGATGCTGAATTTTAGCTCTGTTTCCAGAAAGGAAGTTTCTGTCCTACTTGTTGTATAAATAGATGTGAAAATTTAGGTTTCAACAGAGCAGAACATCTGATAGCTAATCTGGAAGGGAGAAAGCTTCTATGGCAGAAAACAGGAAAAGTGTAAAATAATTATATAGACTTAATAACTTAGCAAAGTCAGCCCTTTACACTTCCTTTGCATTCTTTGAAACTATTCTGCAAAAATCTTTTTGCCTCAGTTCCTGAAAAGAATTTTGTGATAACTTTCAGCTTTTTGTTTATGGGGCAGACAATTGCACACTAACCCAACCCTGATACAGTGAAATTAAGGAGCTGTAGTTTTTAACCCTTCAATTATTTCAGTGTATTCATTATTTCAATGTATTTCTATACTTCCCATCCTTTCCTCTTGCAGCCTTCAACACACACTTCACAGAAACCCTATAACAGTTCTCAGTGAAAGCAGAAGAAAGGGACAGCTGATGTTATGCTGAAGCTGTTGCAATCTTTTCTTAGCCAGGTAAAGTAGAAGACAGTAGGTGAAGATGTTATAGATGGGGAAGCAGTTGAAAGGGTGATATATCAAATGGGAGAATAACACTGTGGGTTTGTGACAAAATTAAGGTATTTATCTCCTCTATACAATAGCAATAATATCCATTGCCTCTGCTTACCAATACCATTGAGAATACATCTCACGCAAGAAACTGCCTGTTTCTTCCTCAATAGAAGGTAAGAAAATTAATATTTCACCAAAATTAGAGCTGTATTTTGGAACATTTTGTATAGTCAGTGTGGACAAGGTGAGAAACATTTTCAGGAATGCTGGCAGGAATTAAGGAAGCTATTGCTAAAGGATGTGACTGTAGAAATATTTCAGAACATATAATTGCAACACTGTCCCTCTGGCATTTTAAAAAGCCCTAAAGGTTGTGACACACTTGCATAAAATCTACTGTAAAAGAATGAAAATCTGTACATATTAATAGTTAGCTTCATTTTGTGGCTCAATTCAGTGTCCAGCAGCATTGGTAGGTTAATCAATGCTATTTCACTAAAACTAAACCAGTTCCTGCCAGCAACAGACTTCTCCCATACAGAGGGTCTACCTTGGCTGTGGCAAATTGGACAAGGAGCTAATTATGTTTTTTAGCTCACAGTAACATATTTGCTTTGGTCTGAGGTTGTGCAAATGTCAAGCAAAACCAACCATTTCCAAAACAGAAAAACTGCAACAGAATTTCTTGGCTAGCTCAGCTTGTTTCAGATAGGAGTGTTGCCTAGCTGGCCTCAGTTTACCATTGCTGAGTTCATGGGGTATCTTGTTTATAGCCTAAACCATAATGGAGTTCCCCTCTGAACCGTTATTAAGAAATCCAGCATATAAAAAGGTATGTTGTTCATAAGCCTAATTTCACAAAACAAATGTAAAGTAGACAGATTTACCTTGAAGAATCTATAGTCAAGGACCTGAGTACTTACCACAAATTCATGGCTTCCCTTCTTCAGAGCATTCAGACTCCAGGAACACGTCTACAGGAAACCACAGGGAAAAATTCAAACCTGCAGTGAATCAATAGAAGTAGGCAAGAAATGGCTGTGAAATAACTAGGAGATAAGTGGATTAATCTCGCACAAGGGTTGGCTAGGTTTTTCTGCTTGAGTTTTACTGGCTGAAATTTGAACTGAACATGGAGCCTCCTGTGGGGTGTTTAACCTCCTGCAATCCCATTTATCTCAAGGACTCAAATGTTCAGTTTCTTCTAAAGGAAAATCAGTAGCCCAAAAGATTAGCTGCATGCTTCCATGATTCATTAATTGTGGCGCAAATTACACCAGTTTGATATTTAACTGTTTTTAAACAAAATTATTTTTAAATACAGTCAAAACAAACCTCAAAACAGAAAGGTCATTTGAAATGAGAAATCAAAACCTAGCATATATCAGAAAGAAATGTAGATTTTTAATATATTTTTGTTGCTGTGTTCAGTGATTTTTTTTTTATTCATGAAGGAAGAATGTGACAAAATCAAAGCATACTCAAAAGCATTACAACAACCATGAATCTATGCTTTGAATGTAAACTTTAGCCCCATATTAGAAACCACAGTAGTTGTAGGAGTAACTATTGCACAAAGAGTTATAGCCACAGTCAAGAGCAAGTCTCTCTGACCAGTGTGACTGAGGAAGTTGCCTACACATCCATACATCGAAGCCTGACACACACTATACCCAGAATCCTTGCTGCTGCCTTCTCTGGTTGACTGGTCAGAGTATTGATAGCAACCAGAGACTTCCCTTTTCTTTATCCCTTGCAGAAGTGTCAATGCATCGAGGAGAAAACCATTATATTCTTCTGAGCAAAAACTGCCTTTTGCTGAACAGAGGGTCTTTTCTTCCTTCCAAGCTCATAAGACAATAAAGCTACAAAGCACAATCTGGATTTCTTTGTGGAAGCAATGCAAGACACAGAGGAAAGAATTTACAGTGATTTTACACTCAGATGTTCATTTCTTTTTTTGTTTTTTTCACCTTAAATTTGGCGTGAATTTTCTAGGAAATTTGGTACTTATATTAATGTAACATTAAGGTTGATAAATCAAGTTCTCAAATGTCATGAAATGCAGAAGTCAGGCTGTAGGCTCAACTTTTACTCTGGCTCTTTGCCTCTTTCTTAAAATATAGCCTGTCTTTATGCTATTATAAATTATTACTCAGACTACATAGAAGTCAGTATAACACAAACTGGAATTTTCTACAAAGCTTTATAAAAAGTAAAGCATGGCAGAAAATGCTGTGTGGTTGGGCTATATAAGGAAAGGAACAATTAAATCACAAATGCTTCTGTATGTTCTTCCTTGTGTTTCAATTTGGCATGGTCATCTCTCTGCCATTATTCATGCAAGGAAATTTTGGATATCTGGTATTGTAGAGGTGTTGTCTCTCACAGTGATACTGATATTCATGTGCAAATGAAAGTATTCATATGTGAACACAAGTATTCCTTTTTTTCCTGCCAAGACTGCTGGATACTGAAGATAAGCCTTTCTGGCCTCAAAGGGTAGAAGTGGAACACTTTAGAAGGAAAAGAATTCTTTAAGGCCTTCTGCTTTCTGGACAGCCTTGACAGAACAGCTATCAGTAGTAGCAGGACAGGATTCTGCACAAGGTTGGGTTTGTTTAGGATCCCCCTTACAGCCACAGTAGAGCACCAATTGTGTGATGGCAGCTATCCTCAAGTTTGGGCAAGGAAGACAAGACTGATTAGTATTCTCCTTACAGCCCCTTTTTTAGGCTCACTCCATGATCACTCCACGTGCATCTTGATTAGTCCTTCACTGAGCAAAGCCCTTTAAGATCAGCAAAGGAGGTGTATGTTAAGGCAACTTCCCTGTCTGACCATCCAGGAGCCACTATGACAGTCACACTCACACCACCTGAGCTGGGACTGAAGCCCCTTCACAGCTTACACCATGCTGGGAGTCATCAACTCCTTCGGTCTCTTTAGTGTCCAGTCCCCTGGACACTCATTCTGCAATTGGCACTGCAGCTGCACACTGAGCTACCTGCCCTGAATGTATTCCTAAACATATATTATAAATAGGGTGTTTCATGTGCACATGTACAGCAGATTCATAAAAGGGTGGCATGTAGGACTCCATCTTCTGTCAGAAACCCAGCCCAGCATCCATGCTATTTTGACCATAATCTACTTCAAACTGGGAAAAGTACTATGATGAAGAGCAGAAGTACCTTGATGGCTTCCCATATAAGTGCAAAACATCTCTTCCATGTGTGTAATAAAGTCTATGTTGAAACATGAAGATTTATTTTTCAAAGCTGCATATAGTCTGCTGGATGAAAGACAAAGAATCTGGAAGGTGCTATGTCCTGTCATGGCAGTCTCATGCAAAATATTCTTCTGGCTCCTTTAGAAATGTACAAGAGGAAGAGAGCCTAAAGATGGTGGATATAAGGATGGATATAGACTGTCATGTATGGATTATCAGGTTGATATGGTGAATTTCAACCAAGTGTTTAATCAGAGCTACCTACTTTGTCATGCAGGCAACTACTGAAGAAAATTTCTAGGTATGGTTCTATTTTAGAGAGAAAATGTTTCTGCCCTTTAATAAGTGCAGCTCAGAACTTCTGATATGTATGTGTTGAATGCAGAGCACGCAAAAGCAAAGTATTTTATTTTCCACCACTTAATGTAATGGCAAACACAAGAGACCTGTTCCCAGGCAGCATTCAGCAAGGTAACTACATCATAAGATTGCCATGAAAACAGCTTTGTAGCAGAGCATTTAAGGGAAGATTATATGGAGGGCACCAGAGGACCCCATAGGACAAGACTCCTCAATCACCACTGATCCAATGATACAAAGCCTCTTTGAAGCTAAGGTGAGCTGTAATTTCTCTCTCCCACCATGGAAGAAACTCCACATCTTTGGTTTTTCCTGAAGCCCAAGGAGTCCCATTCCTGCCCTGCACCAAGGTCAACCTATTCACAGCAATGTTGTGCCTTGGTGGGAAACTGACCTTATGCCTAAAACACAGTCAGAAAGAAGAAAGAGAGGAGAGGCTTAGATGCTTGTAACAATCAGGTCTGTTTTGAACATAAAGCTGCCAGATGATAAAGAGTATTTGAGAAGGCTGTGCTTTTATTTCTCGGCATGTGAAGGAATATAGTCCAAATAATATCCTGGATATACCACATCTAAATATGAATGCACCAGGTTAGAAAGAAGTCAACTGGTCAAGGTTATTACTCTGGATAACATCTAGTGAGATTTATCGGACTCCTAACAGCAATTTTCATCACATTAGTAAGCACAATACTATTATGTCTGTGATTGAGAACTCTTGAAATTTTGATAGCTTTCAGATACTTATCTCCAGACACAAAGAGAAATTTTACAATTGTACCACTGCAAAAGTGTCCCAGTTTTAAATAAATTATTTCAGCTTTAGTCAAAGATGTGAAGCATACTGCTTTATAACAAGTATCTGCTTCAAGCACATTTTTTACTGGTCTCAGATTACTCTTCAAGAATTATTTTTACATACTGTGCATAAGGATGTGTACTTGCCTTGAGGATATATTCAAGGTAAAATCTCGCTCTAGGTGACATGTTTGCATTTGTAGTGAAGAGTGGGAGAGGGAAAAACACCTCCAGGTGTTGGGTGGAGGTCACAGGGCCATGTTCTAGAACAGCAGCTGGATATCCCTTTTGTCTAGCCAGGGTGAGACCCAGTGAAGAACTGGTAGACTCTACTCCACCACGATCATGCATTGGTGAAAGGAACGAAAGCCTATGCATTGTGAGAGGAATGACCACAGTATTTAAGTGTCACAAATTACTTTGTGTTCCTACTGTGTGCAGTGAGGACAAGCTTTACCCCAAGGCTCAGTGTTTGGGGTGCCTTTCACCACGGTCTTCATTTTGTGCACTACCCATGACACGATTTAGCCTAATGTGAAAAAATCCCTGGCAAACCAATTTTCTTTACATAAGCCTGTTGGCATATCATAATGTTATGTTTAAGTTCCCTTCCATTAAATGCTATTCTTTGCATCTTAAATTATTTCAGTTTCCTCTAACATTAACTGGAATTAACATTCACATTGTGATATATTGCAAATGACGTCTGATGGACTAACTTTTTCCCCCCAGAATTGTATTTCCTACCAGCCAGATAACCTCAGAATTTGGGGAAATTATTATATAATGTTGCTTCCAAGCAAAATAAATATGTTCAGTTTTCCTATAGGCAGTGGCATTAAATAACAGTTAAGCAGCTCGATCCTCTTCCCACTAAATTCGGTGGCAAAACTCCCACTGACTTTGTGGGAGCAGCATTTGATTTACTGTAGCAGTCACAGAAATTATAGGTTAACCTCTAAAAGTAGGGAAAGCTTGGCCACATAAGCCTCTAAAGACCTAGATATTTCAAACATATCTGTTGCTCCTACTTATATGTCACTCCATACACTTTCAGTCTCCCTTTCACATGCTTTCACTAATTGCACAGAAACACTTGTGAATACAGTCAAATCAACTGGAATACTTAAAGCTCATTTTTAGGGACAATTGCAATCCATAGGAAGTAGAAGTTTACCTACTCCCCTTTCTCCAGACAAGGAAACCAATCTTTTGAAGGTTAGCTGCCAAAACAAAATCCAGAGAGGGACTTTTGCATGTTTAACCACACCTATACACAAATTTATAACTCCGTTATTGTCCCCACTATATCCAGAGGTGTCTAAATTCCCTGATCTCTTAGGCAACTTCCTATGTTCTTGTGCCAGAAAAAAAAGTGTTTCCAGCTGTATGATATTTGGTGTGCCTTTTTTTTCTGACATTATTGCCAGTTTAAGCCATGCACCAAGCTTTCCCTGGTCAGGTCTGTCCTTCCTCACTCCAAGGAATGAACACTGTGAGAAGCTGCTTTACACAGAGGAGCTCTGCACTAAGGAAATACTTAAGTCCTGACCCAAGCTGAGGGAGTGAGGAAATTCACAGAGCAACCACTCTAAAGCCTTTTTTAAGAAAGAGACTTCCCTCAGAAGAGTGTCTCCAGACTAATCCTTCCAGGTGTCCAGAGCAGCCTGTGGAGGACAAAGTTACTGAACATAGGCAGAACATTCCAGGAAACTAACTCTAACCTGCATAAACTACCTCATTTCTGCAGAAATCCCGAGAGACAACACACCTCCCCAGAATCAGGCCCTCCCTATTTTTTCAGGGTTTGAGGAAAGGGATGGTCATTTGTTGCAGCCCAAATGAACAGTAAATATCAATATTTTTTGCCTGACTCAGCTGCCCTGTTTAGTGTATTGATCTTCCCATCTTCCAATTCCTATTCCTGTGCACCAAGGGAAGAAAACCAAGCAGGTTTACAGCCTTTATTTATGTCAGCGCACCCCAACACCAGTCCCAGGGGCACAACAAAAATTCTCATTTCTTCTCTTTTCCTTGCAGGAGTGCAAAATGCAAGTCAGCTTGCTACACTCTGCTTAATGTTTATGAATAACATATGTGAATGTAGAAACCTGGAAATGTTACCGGAAAAGTCACATGGGACATAAGTCACCTGCAGTCCTGCATGTGCCAGTACCTCTACCTGCACTGCCAGCTTCTCTCCTTCATCACAGCTGTAGCCTGCCCTGGGTGGTAGCACAGTTACAAAAGTGCATTATCGTATCATATCATGCAGATAATTTACTGAAATAATGTCAGGAAAAGCATAAAACCAAACCAACCAACTGAAAAAAAAAAACCAAAACCAAAGCAAAACAAAAAAATAAAACCAAAAACCCAAAAAAACCCAAACAAAACACCCAAAAGATAATTATTTATTTAGATTAAGATTAGTTAATAATATTTTCTTACAGTCTTAGTATCTGATTTTTTTATTGCAACTGATAAAGGTTTAATAAATATTTTTAAATGTCAGAAATCTCTTCTGATCCAAACCAATATAGAATGATACTAATAATTTTCCTGTAATAGTAGAAGAAATACCTGAGGCAAAATAATGCTATGAAAGGATGCTTTCCTTACTAAGTTTTATAAAATCTTGAAGATTTAGTCAATTCCAGTTCTTTTTTCAATAGATATTTAAAGAAAACGAGGAAAAGGGTCATTTTTGGTACTTTCAGGTGCAGCTTTTTCCACAATGCTAGGAATCTTCCACAGTACACCAGATAAGAATTCTTGCTCTTAAAAAAATGTAGTGGCTTTGTAACTAAATAATGTTACCCATTTGGAAAAAAAAAAATACTGCAGAAATTGTACTCAGTCATGAAAAGAAAACTTGGGGACCAAAATTATCCCCTTTAACATTTTGTACTAGTTAAGTTACAAAATTTTTAGCTGTCAATATAATGGAGGGAGCACCAGTCATGAAACAATAATAAAACTCTATGCATTATAATTAATGGAATCATAGAATGGCCTGGGTGAGGTTGACAGGTCAGTAGTTTCCAGAGTCCTCCTTTCTACCTCTTTTTAAAGATGGGTGCAATGTTTCGCCTTCTCCAGCTACCCTGGACTTCACCTGCCAGGACTTTTCAAATGCCATGGAGAGAGGCTTGGCAACTGGATCAGCCAGTTCCCTAAGGACTCTGGGATGCATCTCATCAAATCCCGTAGACTTCTGTACTTTCAGGTTCTGCAGGTGGTCATGAACCAGACCTTCGCTTACAGTGGGCAGAACTTTGCTCTCCCAGACCCCACCCTGCTTTCCATCCACTCAAGAGGTGTGGGAAGAGAGGCTGCCATTGAAGACTAAGGCAAAAAGTTATTGACTACTTCAGCCTTCTCCTCATCCTATGTTACCAGTTTTCCAGCACTGGGAAGGTACACATTATTTGACCTTCCTTTTCATGTTAATATACCTCTAGAAACCTTTCTGTTATTCTTTTGAATCCCTTGCCAGTTCCTTGCCAACTCAGTCTTTGAGTTCCAGTTTTGCCTTGGCCTTCGTCACCCCATCCCTACATAACAGAACTTCATCTTCCCAGATCAACTGTCCTAGCTTCAACATCTGTGCATCTGCTTCTTTCCCTTTAGTTTGACCAGCAGGTTCCTACAACTCAGACACAAGAATAAATTGAGGTCCTTCTACAGGGAAAAAAAATTATGCAGAACAAAACAGAACAACTCAAAACATTTAAAGGGAATATATTTTGCTTTCTGTAATTTAATCTATCTCCCGCTTGCTTATTTACTCTTCCATAAAATCCTAATCGTAGTAAAATATACTGAGACTCAGAACAGGAATTGGTTGTACTATCATAGGATCATTCAGGTTTTGCAGAAGACCAGTTAGTCATGATGCCACTGTGACTATAACTGTTTTAAGACATTACTTTAGATTTACCATTATGATCATCCTAATTTTAAAGGGCAAAAATAAAATCTGGCATCTTTTAGAAATAACTACTACTACACATTTAGAGACTGGTCATAAAGTATAAGTGTGATAACTAGCAGAGGGGCCAAAGCAGATGCTTCAAAATACATTGTTTTCCTTTAATTCTACATACAGAAATTCATTTACAAAGAAGAGGTCAATATTTCCCACTTTTCTCAATTACTGAATCATCTTGAAGGTCAGGGGAAATATGTAGATTTAAATTGTTAAGTCTTTAGCATTACATTTTCTTCTTTCTCTTTTAACCATGAAAGCAACATTTCTAGGTTAATTGAATGTAAAAAGATTCTTTACTCTTCCTGAGTCAGAAAATATCCTGAAACACAGCTCCAAAAGGACTTTTCACTTAATCTCAACATGCAGTACCTGTGCAATTCACATTTCAACAGCATGTATTAGATTTCAGAATGTTTCTACGGGTAACAGCCAGTTAGCATTTATTTTTAATCTTCTATATTCACCATAAAATAATTTAATAAAAATAGGAATCAACACCTCTGTATTTTCAGTGGGACCTCATAATTGATATCTCACACCATGGTAGCTCAGTCTCTACTGAGAACTATTTTATCCCAAAAATAATTCTTCTATAAAATTCGTGTACTTGGTATGCCACAGTCAAATATTTTTTAAAATGAGGAATGCAGCATTGACTCTAGTTTTCCTAGTTTCAGAACACTTCTACAAATTTACTCAGAAATTACAGTAGGATATAGCCTGGAAGGCCACAGATTAAGGGAGCCGCAAAGGGTGTGTGGGAAGCTGGTCCACACAGGGTTTAACACAGGACAATTTCACTGTTTCTGTACTTAAAATGCTTCCCAGCCCTTCCCTCCAGTCTGCATTCATTCAGATGAAACAACTAAAATGAGGTTTGACCAAGCAGGAGGAATCCCAAAGCCTGCATCAATCAGCTAAGCTCTATTGAAGTCAATGAGCCACTTTATTCTGGCTGAGGTATGGGCCCCTAATCTCTATAAAAGAATTCATCTACACATTTGGTACAATAAAACCCAACAAAGCTGTGAAATTTCCGTTTCAAAGTTGGATAGGTCTGTGGAGGTTGGTCATGGATGGAAGCAGCCCTGATCTCAGTGCCAGCAGGGGAGGGAAGGATCCCCTCTGGTGCTGTGGCTGGGCATTATCACATGAAAGGCAGCATGTGATGCCCTGGGAAGTATTAATGTGGAGTGAAGTGGCTCTTTTTGACTCTGCTAGAGCCAGGCCTGGATGTGTATAAACAAACAAGCAGACACCGTGCCAGGTGTCAGCTAAGCCTTCCACCAAATACAAGCTTTCACATATTTATTTATGCAGGGACTGCAGTGAATTTAAAGGTCAGTATGGATTACCTTGACTTCATATCACCTGGAAAGTTCTGCTCGCCACAAGTGCTTAACCTGAATGTCATTCCTTGAACTAACCAAAAATGTTAACTTACAAAAAAGTGCCTCTCAACTCACTTTCCTGCATACTTTGTTTAAAAGTATGTCTTGGGAGTTCTTGTATTTCACATTCCTAATATAAATTTTACAAGTGTGAAAGAACATCTGATCAAAGAGCTTTTGTTATCTTGATTCTAGAAAAAGATACCATTGATTACAAGTCACCTTGTGTCTATTAACATTGGGTTTTCTTCAGAGAATTTTTTGGGGGTTTTTTTGTGGTTGTTTTTTTCATTTGTTTGTTTGTTGGAGTTTTAGGGGGTTGGGGGATTTGTTTTGTTTTGTTTGTTTGTTTTCTTTTTTTGCCTATTGCTAGTTCTGCTGACAGAGGTGACAAAGAAACAAAAAAATCCAGACAAAAGAAGCCACATTAATTCTCCATTTTTCTGTATTCTCATTTACACCAGGCTTAATTTCAAACCATATGTGTATTTCACACTGTGCCAGCATAAATGACTACACAGGTGCAGAGCAATACAAAGTCGGCCCTAAAACCAGGGATCTTCAGATCATCTGTGAGCACTGTTACCCAGGAGACCAGTTTATGCAGCAAGGTTAGAGGAGATAACTGGAAGGGAAGTCTCACCTTGAGTTAATGATCTAACATATAACAGATTTAAAAACTAAAGATTGCAGAACATTAAGTGCCTATACACAAGTTTCATTGTGCATACAACTAAACAGACAGAAATGCATATAAATGGGGTTACCATTTCAAACATCAGGATCATACTAGTGGGAATAACCTCAAATAACCAAAGGGAATAACCAAAGGCGGTTTTTTAATTTATTTTCCAGCAAAGGAACCCTTGTGTAGCTTGTCACATCAGGACAGTCTCATTGAATGCATTAGAGTGTGACATAAACAGCTGGATCACTGGATGTGCAAGGATTAAAAGTATGCTGGAAAGAAGAATGAAGGAATAATTAGTGGTATAATCCACTAAGTGTTCTAAAATTCAAAGGGACAAGGTCACTGGGAGTGAAAGGTGGCTGCATTTGCTTGTGCCTTAGAGATGCTACGGAGGTGATGAGCTGAGAAAAGTGGTTTCTTCAGGGGAGGTCCTTTCATGGGGGTAGCACTGGGTTCAGGGATGTTTAATGTCAATCCCCCCACAAGTACCCATCCCTGCATCAGACAGGAACATCAGAGGGATGATGGACAATGGGTGACAGTGACAGCAGTCTGGCTGCTGGGAGTTGCTTGCTCTTGGCAAACCACAACCTGTCTGGAATCACAGAGGCAGGTGGCATCTCGCTCCTTCATCAGTTTGACCTGTTTTGCTTAGATAATTTACTACTTTACCTCTCAGCTCAGTATGGACCAGTGAACAAGTCCTTTCTCTTCATGTTCCACTTGAGAAGGTCTGTATTTTCTCATCTCTTTTACAGTGATGATTTTATCTTTTTGTGAATATCTCTATTTTCAGAAAACATCTAGAAATTCTCTAAAGAAAATCTCATTCTCTTTCTTAAATGCTTTCCCTTTCATTTACTTTGCTATTCTTCACTTTTATGGCTATTGCCTTCTTTCTCTTTATTTACACTGTATACCAAATCAGTATTTCAGCTCATTTTCTTTTACTTTCTTTGTATATCCTTGTGCTCATTCACTCAGTAAATGTCATTTCCAAGAACTGATTTTCAGGTCCTGAGTCTCCTATATTTTCCTTCAATGTTCAGAGTTGCAGTACTTTTTCTTTATTTTTTTCAACTCTCTGCTTTTTGCTTAATTAGACTGTTCTTTTTCTCTTATGCTTTCATTGCCCCAAAATTTCCTTATCACGTCTCTCCTTTGCTCCATGCCACTCTATCTTTTGTATTTGTGCAGAACTAAAACACTCAAAGTTGCCCTGCACCACTTCAAGTCCTTCTTGTCATGCTTTACTTTTGATCCCTTTTCAGCTAATTATGCACTCCTACCCTATGTTTTTTTACTGAATCTAGTAATTTTTTTTCATAAACTTTGCTTTACCCTCTTTCACCTCTATTCTCTCATTTCTTTAAAAGATATTGTTTTCATGTACCAGTTATCAAAGCCATGAGTTCTAATACCAGTATCACCTCTTGAAATATTTTGAGTAGTTGAGATATGAAAACCCTTTTTCATTTTTATTTAAATATAAATAGAATTCAAGTAACAGCACCTTGTGAATTAAATTCTAACAGGTATATTAGTTTGATACAAGACAAAATGGTATTTTGAGATATCCTTTCATTTTATTATGAAAAGGGTGCTTTAGTCATTCAGTTTCACAGTATTATGAGTTGACAGTTGACATTGAGGAGGAGCATGTTTGTTCTACTCTGGGCTTTTTTAAGCAAAGCTCTGAAGATACCCCTGGGATTGTTGGACTTGCAGTTGCATGAAAAGTTAAAATTCATTTTACTTATCTCTAAGTGTAAAGCCGAATATATGCAGGTATTACCCCCCCAAAAATACCAGAGCAATTGAAAAGGTTCAAAAAGGTTTATTTCAGAGGCAAGGATGTTGAAAACTTACTAAACCTCACAGTGCTGCCAGGCAGCACCAAGCCTCAGGGAAAAGGCAGTTCCTGCGGTCTCCTAGGGATTTTTATCTTCCCTATGTCCTTGCTTGCTCTCTCTGGCCAAGGAGGCCCTGTACATGCCTGCAAACATTATCTCTCGTGCACACCAGAAAGAGTGCTCACTCACAACCCTCTCTGCAACTTTCTCTGGAATGCAAAGGGAAAGGCAAGGGTAAAAAAACTATCTAACCCTCTTGAGAGAGGCACTTTACAGGCAGGAAAGGCTTCCTGAGCAAAAAATGCGTTCTAGCTTCCAGCTACAAATTCTTCCAAAAAGAGTACCTATTCCTACTCTAAGCCTCAGCAGAAGACAAAGACTTTTCATATCTGTCACTGTTTTGCTCAATTTAATACATATTCTCAGAGGAACCTCTGTCTTGAACCTCGAAACAGGTGGTTGTTTCCACTGGCCAGACAGTGACACTATGACCTGAGACTGAGATCCTAGGTCTGGTAATGACTCCTCCTGAAACACGGGCTCTTCTCACTCCAGTCCAACCAGCAGTGAAACACGTTAAGCACAGCAAAAAACTGCAAAGGGACGGCCTCACTATCAAGCATCCTCCTGTCTAGTTTTTTGGAAAACCCAGGTACATACATCATTCCAGATACCTATGATAAATCAGATGGGATCTTCTGAACAGCCTAAGCAGCCATTCCCTTGGGTTTTTGCGAAAGCAGAAATGCCTGAACTTCACCTAGCCCCATCCATTCTGCCCTGGTTGACTTTTTCCTCATGCCACGTTAAATCCCATGGGCAAGCCAGTAGCAGAGCAGTGCAGCATAGCTCTGGACTTTGAAATCCTAGTCAGGGTGGGCTTGCCCACCAGTCCTGCAGGCTGGGGCCTTCAGGTGTCTATGAAACTGTGCAGGGGCTGAAAAGAGTCTGATCATGCTTAAGGGCTGTCCTTAACAACCTAAGTTAGCATGTAGGTACAGGCAGCCTGTACGTGTAATATTTCACAAAAATAACGTGTTTTCCAGAATGCTAAAGGCTACTTTACAAAGCACAACTTAAATAACTTCAACTCTGGATGATATCAGCAACAAGACTCTCAAAATAAAACATTTCTGGAATGGTCAACACCACTCTTAAATAGGGGTTTGAACAATTAGCATTTTGTCATGTTCCAAGAAGACAAACTATTTGCTTTCTGTTTAATGAGTACCAATTCTGATTCTGCTGACGTTTTTTTTCCAAGCACTTATGAGCACTCACCTAAAAATCTGAGGATGTTGTTTTCAGAAAGTAACATTTCTGAGGGAAATGAGGTTTAATTTTTTCCTCTGGTCTGCCTTGCACAAAAGAAAATAAGTGTTGAAAGTGATTTAGTACCATAAATAAAGTTCTGGAACATTAACACTGATACTGAACTTTTCCATCCCCTGAAGGTTTAGATTTTCAACCACAAGGAATAAAACTTGTTTTCAGGATAACAATGCAGGCTGCAGATTCTCTGAGGTAACTTCTTAGAATAAGTACACATTGGAAAAGAGGACAGACAGATTAATTTTTCTGTATTTGCTAAGAAATTGAGTATTTTCTCAGTGTTTTGAAAAGTCAAGTATTTTATGGTTGGATTTTGCTATTCATTGACTTTGGGATTAACTGATCTCTCACATACAGTATTTCTCAAGTTTTTATGAATTTTGTATAGTTTGTATTGATCTACTGTATATGTAATCACAGTTTCTCATGCCACATATTTTTGCTGCCTGATAGTTTCAGCAAGAAGTAGAGTCGTTGTGAACCTGTCTCCTTAGAATGCAGCCCTCCCTTCCATTGGCAATAGTAATGTCATAAAACAATAGTGATTAATCTCTGTCCTGTAAAGCATTTAACCCATTTTTGCCAATCCAACCTTGGTTTCCATGGAAACAGATGACAGTAACGCAGAAAACAGAACTCTTTTTCTTTTGCTGGATGTCAGCTGCCTTCAAAGTTCATTCACAAAGCCCTCCCTGCTTTTTTTTTTTTCCTTAAACCTTAGATTTTAGGATTCAGGAAGATTCAGTTATCTGGGGTTTTCATTTTGCTGCAAATGGTTTTATGGAAAATTTGCGGCCAGCAAAATTTGACAGAATGATAGACTTGGCCATTGGAGTCCTGAGTTAATTCACAAAGTTGTCTGAATTCAGTTTCTCAGAGAAAAAATGAAGTCTTAGTGGAACCTGTTGGCACTGCAATTTATCAGGAGTAAGATAAACAAAAGCTATTACACGGATTACCACTTTTGTCATATTAAGATACAAGTGTAGAGATGACTAAAAGCAGATAACAGTCAAATAATATTTGGGTTACTATGTCCTTAAAAGGAGGGTTTTTTGGCTTTCTGACAAAACAGAGATACTTCTTTAAAGCCATTTGAAATGCATGAATATATCATCCTATTCTGTTAAGGACTCTTTAAAGGATATCTTATCAATTAGGCTGTCTTGGGTTTAGGTGAGGTCCAGAATGCATGTGCTAAAATTTTAGAAATTAAATATATCAAATCAAATTAGATGTCTGTGTAGAAAAACGCTTTTAAAGGTCACAAAGATGAAATGAATACAAAGCATTATTTAACACACAGTAATGCTAAACACTAGTACTATATTCCAAGACCAAAGAAGCTGAGCTTCTTTTCCATGTAATACTTGTTCATGAATAAAACTATGGGTTTGTCATCAATATTTTTCTTACCAGTAATTTTATGACAAACGTTATGTGGGATAAATGGGAGACCCAAAGTAACTGATTCACATAATTTTCTGTTCAAAGGATGACTGATCACGTAAATCACTAACAGAATATGTTGCCATGCTACACAAGCAGCAAGACAGGTCTCACTAAAACAGAGGAGACTGATTGCTTCATGTGGTGTTTATATTTTTCTAATTTGGAAGTATATAAGAGATAGAACATCAACACAGGTGGATAGGGAAGGTCAGAAAATTCACTTTTAAACATGCTTTTTCCTTCTCCATATTTTTAAAAAGTGTTATGGCCTGTGGAAGCCAAGATGATTTTTAACTTTTTTCCTCACTTCTCTTATTATCTGCATCGTGTACTATATGAGAACCCTTACTATTAACTAATGTTTCTCTGTAACATAATTGTTCTTGCCTTGAAAAGCTGATGACTTTGGTTTCAGTGAATATCATCTCAGTACTCAGATGCCATGTTTCACCTGTTATTGTTGTAAACTTGCCTGTTTTCATCCCTGACGGGAAAATAAAGCAAGGTAGTCAATATACATGTGGTTTTTTACATCCCCAAGCAATAACTTATTTACATATCTGGGCACGTTCCTCCATAAACACCACATTGTGCCACTTTACATTTGTTTCACCATTCCTAAACTAAAAAATCATATTTAAAGTCTGCTCAGGTTCCCAATTCTCACTGAGGGCAGGTGCTCTAAGCACAGCAGCACAGGCAGCCCAGCGCCACAGCAGTGACACGAAACACTATCTGTGCTTTGCCATCTGACCTCAAGCAGTGGTGACCTACCTGCAAGACCAGCATAACCTCTCTAACATGACAAGTGTCACTTTTGAATTATCTCAGATATTTCCTTTATTATCATAGGGGAGGCTTATGGAAAGAATAGCTCTAGACTTTCCTTCCCATTCCTCCCACCACCACCTCTGAGTCCTCCCCAGCCACCCACTCATTTCTGCAGTTCCATGAAGGGGGATGATGTTGCCCCAAGTGCTGCCACCATCAATGAAGGAAAAATCTCATTACCTCACAAGCAACTCCTGTCGGTGAAGTCAGACCAATTTGGCACCACCAGAGATGCCCCAAACCCCAGGGCTAACCAAAAGCACTACTCTGAGCACTGTGGCACTGCCCGTTTCTCAGACACCTGAGAAACTCCCCAGCCTCCACAGCATGTGCCAGCAAGGCTTAAGCAGCTTTTGGCATGTATTCATATTGTTAACAGCATCACTTTGTTAGCACAGTCATTCTCATTGCTGATGGGATGCTGCTTCTCACACCTCCGTCCCTAACTGCTTTAGTCACCCTTCAACCATGCATCAGAAGTGAAATAATAGGATTTTCTGATGAACAAAATAAAATTCATTCCCCAAATTTGTGTATACAGACAACAATTATGTGACAAGGTGATCAATTATTTTTATTTTTTTGCACCCTGATAACCCCATGGACTTTTTACTGGGGCCACCAATTAACTTCACAGAGACAAATGAGCAACAAAGATAAGATTTTTTGCTGCTGTCACCATGGGACCCATTTCAGTTAACAAGGTAATAGTGAAACCTTCCAGGTCTTTTCCCCAATTCTCTCAGCTGTCTAGACCCACTAACTTGATTTTTACCAGAGTAAAGACTTCATCAAATATATTTATTTTCTTTCGCAATATCTAAGCATAACAGTTGGCTCAGCTGAAATGAGCCCAGAGGTTCACATTGGCACTATCATAAAGAGAACCATCCCTCGCCTATTTATTTCTTTTCACCGTTCTTGATTTAAAGAAGAAGAATGTCTTTAGAAAGGAACACCCTGGGATCTTTACAATAGGTGTTGTACAGTGGGAACACAAAGTAGAATTTTTGGAACAGATTCTTACAGACTTTCCCTACAAGAAACACAAAAGTAATTTACAGAAATAATAGTCTAAAGTGGATCTGAAAGACTACTTTGTCCATTATTACATTAAGGCAAAGTGGGATTGTATGGAGCTACTTGGTTACAGTTAATGAATATGGCACAATGATGTCACTAAAAAAAATTGATAAATGGAAGTGAATTTCACATTGTAATGCATTTTTAAGAGTTTCAATGGAAGTTTTTATCTTCATAGAAATGAAGACTTGATTTTATTGCATTTTGTATTATTTGGTGTAGGTTGTCTTTTTATTTAGCTAAACCTTAATGCCACAGAAAATGTAGCTACGGGACTTAGTAATAAAACATATACAGAATGTAAATGTAAAAGAAAGACTGCAGTACTGATTGAAAAGCTATTATTTGAAAAAAATCATCATTTTATTTGTATATTGTGAAATACAAGCATTCTTCTTTTGTGTATTTTGTCTGGTGCTAATTAGATCTGAAAAAAATTAGTAAAGCAACTTAAAATTAATGTTAAAGTTTTAAAGCCACCATAATACTAGATTATAAAAATTCTAACCATTTCTAATAAATCTGTAAAATATCTTATTTTGGTTTTGATGGTTTTTTATTTGCAAACCATGAAATTTCACTTTATGAGAACTCAGTACTCTGATTAATTTTCTTCGTTATTCATGTTTAAAGTTCTTAGAACTTGAGTGGTTATAAATCTCTCATGGTTCGAAACTTATCCTACGAGGGTTTTAACAGAGGGATTTCAGTACTGAGTATTATTAGAACAGCCCGCTGAAAACTCATGCCAAGTTATAAACAATCCTTTCCAGAGGATATCAGCTTTCCATCACAATTCCCTTGTGATTTTCAAAAGTCAGTACATCACAAGGTTTTGGCTTTGTGAATGACTTTGTTTCTCTTTTCTGGTTTGTGGGATCCATTTTTCTTACTCTCCTAACTTTCTTGGGTAAACTCTGTGAAAGATAATTTAGGTTGGCAGCTCTGTATTACTCCACCCAATACATTTCTACAGCACCCATGCCCTGTCCTTGCTCATACTCTGCTTGAAAATGTTAATGATTAGGTTGCCTTCATGATTTGAGTTTAAGAAGGAGTTGATGGGTTTCCAAAAAGTAGGACATCTACCTGCACAGAGAAGGCTGAAGCACTAGTGCTCTCCAAGGGTGCTTAATTGCTACAATCAACCCTAATTAGTGGGAGGAAGCAGAGGAAAAAAAAAAAGGCATCAGGATGGACATCTGGTGCAGTTTCCTGATCTCTACCTCTTCAAAACATAACTTGCAGACAAAAACTGTAAACTGAGTAGCAAACCTCCTGTGTCCTAATAGATCATGACTGTGACTCCTTTGATGATTCCCTTCTATGTACAAATAAATTCCATCTTCTGTTCCTGTTTATGCTTAAAATGAAAAGGTACTTAGCAGTTCATAAGCCAGAAAACCTGTCCATTAGTTCCCTTATTGCTACAGTAATGCTGTCTTATGTACTATGAAATTACTTCTACAATTTACAAAAAAATCTGTGTACACATAGTGACAGCAAGCAATTATCAGAAGAGGAGGAGGAAAGCTGAAGAGTTTTTGCCCTCTGAATGTGGCATCAGCCAGCTTGGAGGAAGCAAGTACCTGAAGTGGTGCCATATCACAGAGCATTAATTTCTATCTGAAGCAGGGCAATTCTGATCTGACTTGTTCTGTCTCCAAATTCCCTTCACTGAAGGTTATTTTGTCTTTATTTTCTGTATTGTGTGTCATGCTATTTTACTTCTTTCTCCACTTAGAATTTAGAGATTTGTGACCAGTTCATCATTTCAGCCTAAGCTGGAATATATTCTAAGTAGTTAGACACACTTAATCCCCCCCAACTTGTCCTATTTTCTATGACAGAGCAGCAGTAGAAGACCCACAGCACCTGAACTGCCCTCCCATCTCAGGGGAAGTCTGATGAATATGAAACAGACCATAAACAAGAATTAATGTGCCATGCTCCTGATGCTGCTTTTCAGTTTTTAGCTATTATGCATCCCAGGAAAAAAGCATGATAACAAACAAAGCAAAGTATTCCTCCTGGGGGAAAAAAATCATAAACAATCATGATTCAAAAATAAGACTGAAGAAATTATTGGCAGATTTTGGAAACTGTATTTTTAGATGTTTTCGTAGTACTCTTGGAATATTCTTCAATCATTCCTTCCTTTTCTCAGGCCTGCTAGTCTGTAATTTATTGAAGACCCACAATATAGTCCAAGATGATCCAGCAAGAAAAAGCAAAACTAAAAAACTCAAAGAAAAACAAAACAAAAAAATCAAAACAACAAAAAAAACCAAAAAAACAAATAAACAACCCAAACAACTAAAACTGAAATAAATTTGTGCTTTTAAGTCATGGTAAGAGCATCCTCCAATTTCAGGTTAGGTATTTCCAGATATTAATAATTTCCACTAGTGGAAAAAATTACTCAGCAATCATGAGCTACCTGCACACTGACATATATTTTTGCCTGATTAATTTAATTATCATGCTTTATTAAAATTGTACAAGTAATTAAAATATATGTTGAAGGTGAATCCTCGACCTTTGATGGAGCATGTCCTTCATGGTCCATTTATATTTTGATGGGACCAAAAGTCATGGCTATATTGGCCTATTACCTCTATTTCCACCACTGTTTCCTTTTTTTTCCCCCTTCATTGTATTTTTAATATATCTTACTTGTATACCTAAATATATCATTCAGTAAAGAAGCTCTGGGCTATTTTTCAGTAAATTTTTTATTTCTAATAGGCTTGAATGCTTTGACATGGTTCCTTTAAGCAAATTATGTCAGAATTATGACATTAAAAAATGGAAGAAAATACGGATGGTTAACTAATCTTCTGACAGGAAAAAAGGCAGAAAGATGAAGTACATAACCGTTTTATGTTATTATTATTACCCTTTTACCCTTAGGAAATAACTCTTATCCTTTTTGCTTATAGAATATCAGATTATTAGAAACAACTTTTAGTATTACTTAATATTTGTAATTGTTGTGTAGGCAAAGCCTTTCTTTCCAGAAAACACCTTTCCTGTCATGAGAACAAATGTAATACCAAGCATGCATTTGAAACTCCCTGAACAAGAGGCTCATTAATAGAGTTTAAAAATTTATTAATTGGTTCTCGTAATTGGGCCACCTGTCACAAGAAGATGAAAAGCTATGTGAAAAGAGTCATTCATTTGTGAATTGGGAAATACTTTTTAAGTCTTTTTAGTGTTTGGGTCCTTATTATTTCCAAAGACAAGAATTTTTTCCTCAGGTGCCTGCCACTTTCTCTCAGAAGGAGACATGTACCAGAAAGGCAGATGCTATTAGAGAAATAGTACAGCACATTCCCATTTCATATGAATCCTTGAAACAAAAATCCTCATTCTGAATCATAGGATCATATAGGTTGGAGAAGACCACTGAGATCATCAACTCCAACTGCAAATGATCATAAATAGATAAGTCACAGAGAAATCAGTGACATTCAAGTGTTCAAATACTGATTATATATTGAGGGCCATGAGCCGATCTTCACAAATACGGGGGAAAAAAGAAGACAAATACTGTGATGTTTGTGCATTATAAATGAAGTGGGGGGGGGGGGGGGGGGAGGATACTGTGGTAACTTTGTCTCCTCTCTCTTGGGGTTTAAATATCGTATTAAAGATGATTTTGTTGCAAACACTTGAGGGTTTCCTTAGTCCAGATCTGTGGATATCAGAGGGATAAAGGATTTTCTGTTCTTCTGGAGAAGACTTGCTGAAGTAGGAAAATATTTCATACTATTTTAGAGAAGAGAGGTGTGGCAGGTGTGGTACATTGTTTTTAGGGACATCAGAGCAATGACCAACATGTTCCTGTGCTGGAGGAAGCTTTAATGTTCAGGCTTCAGTAGGAAAAACTCTAGGGAAAAAGGTTCTGAAATTTTCAGTCATCTCTGCAATTATCGCTGTTCCCAAACTTTCCACTGAATTTTTTGCCTGAAATGGTCAAGTTCTCTGCCCAGACTGGATTTACCTATTCCTGCAGTTTGCACCTTGTAAAAAAATCATTGAGGATATAACTATCAAATTGAGGGAAACAAAACATGGAACATGGCAACTAAAATAAATAAAAAAGAATATTCCAAACAACAATTTGTGTAAACTTAGCACTGAAAGAGCTGAGTGAAAAGTTTATGTACTTATGACTCCTGTTCAGCAGAGTCTAACCCTGGTGCTGTTTTCTGGAGTTCCTTGTACCTAGGTAGTATCAGCAGATAACACTCTAAAGACAGTGCAACACACCATGCTCAGTCCACAAGAAGTATTTGAACTTAGGATTTTAAATACTAAGAGCACTGACCTCCACAGTTTGAGTAAAGGAAATGAGTGTCTTGGCCAGTAGCAGTTCCTCAGGACTGCCATACAGAGCTATTAGAGGAAACCTGGTGTATCTACAGTCATTTTTACTGGTTCTACAAGACTCAAGTATCATGCATTAGTACTTGTGTTTATGCAGATCATCCACATGGAACTGGTAGAATTTTTATCAGTTGGACAGTCCAAAAATTTATACTTCAGAGTCGATGATGACAGATATTTTGACAAGAAGACTCAAGCAACAGTTTTCATATTTGCCATAGTAAATGTTCCAATCCTAAGCCAACAGAAACCTGTGCATCCTCTTCAGCAGGAGGTCTCCAGAAAAGTGCTCCTCAATAGCCATTTTCCAGCAAAACATTCTGTGAAGAAATGATCCCTTCAGCTGTTCGGAACTCCTGAAAAATTAGAGTGTGAAAGGTGGAAGCTGGTCCTGGAATAAGGTAAAAATGTTCTGTTCATAGGCTAAACAAATGTGTCTCCATAAACAGTACTTTGGGAGAACAAAATCAGGATTATACAGCTTCACTGTACACTGCAAAGTGTTTCAAGCAGACCAGGGAGCTGGCTGGAAGAGAAGGTGGGAACTTGGCAAGCATTTTACAGGCTGTCTGGAGCCAGGAGCATTTATCATGATCACATATCTAAGGTCTAAAAGGTACCTACACACAAATGGAAAATTAAATTACAAATCTATCCCTAAAAAACCAGTTTCCTGGAATTTTGAGAATTGCAGGTTTATTGTTGTCCTAGTTTTTATTACCATTACTTGTAAATAAGTCTTCAATCATAAGCCAAAAAACAAAAACAAAACCCAACAAAACAACAAACAAAACAAAAATTGTGATTTTACCATGTTTTTTTGGTGTTCCTTTCAGATACCATATCTATTTTCTGAAAGGGTGTAAAAAAATTCTGGAAGAAAAGGCATTAACTATCCAAAAACTGAGGCACACTTACAAACCAGCCATATGTAAAGAACTTGACTTGCTGTTGTGGTGACCTTGGTTCTGTGTGTTGGTTTGTAATACATGGGTTCACTCTCTGTGACTGACAGCTAAAGGTCCAAACTGCATATTCAATTAGGATGTGCTGGAGGAACAAGAAATTACATAATCTTAATCTCAGTTATCTCTGTCTCTTTTCCACTGTTAAAAAGAAAGATTAGTTCAGCAAATGACTCTTATACTATTGTCAGTTCCCCAGATTTTATTTAGATTTAAAATGAATGCATTTTCAACGTTGACATGTTACAAAGAAAAACTGGGAAACAGAATCCTAGCAGCTTACATACACCACACAGAAACACACAAAAGGCAAATAAAAAGAACAAAAACTTTCTTTGCAATTACATCTATTTCTTTCTAAACCAAACTTTATGACATTTCAGAGCTCAGTTAAGTTGTATTTTGGGCTTTTGAGCAGCTTGGAGTTTAAAACAAGATTGTTGCTGCTTCCCAGAGGAGATTACTTAGGAAAAAGCAACAGTAATGGCTGGGTGCCCTGTGAGGGTGCATGGGGAGAGTCTTGAAGCATGGAATAGCAAGGAACCGAAAGTACTACAATTTATAGTGAACCACAGAGTTTCTTACCAACTTTGAAAGTGAAGAAGTCAAGTAAGTTTGAAAGTTATAAATAAATGATGGAAAAAAGAAAATGGTTTCCGGCCACGATAACTTCAGGTAAAGCCTGAAATTATTGTTTTATGAATAAACCTGCTGCTGTTCATTCAGCATTCCTTCTTCTTGCGCACTTACTCAGACATAGTTCCTGCTCAGAATTTACATCCTTTCTTTTTCTTCTTCTCCTGAAGATAAAAATCTAATGACATTAATGAGATCATATAAGGTATTTATAATGCAATAAAACACTGAAAGCAGCTTTGAACATTTGGAATTTCTTTCTATTTGCAGATATTTTATTAGAACATTAGTAATTTTAATGTCTGTTATTTGCCAGTCTTTTGGTCTGGGATGAGTTTTTTGTCTGTTTGGGTTTGGATAAATTTTTTTGTTGCTTTATTCCTTTCTTCAGATGACTTAGGGGAATAAAGGAGAAGAGTCTCTTGATACAAGATGGATATCTTTGAAGCTATGACAGAATGAAATTTGGAAAAAATTAGAACCCATAACAAAGAACTTAACTCTATGTAGCTATCCAAATCGCTCCCTATGTTTCCTGAATTTGGTACTGAGGCTGAACAGGGCTGAATGTGAATTTTTGTATATTCTTTTCCTCATGACCAATTTCTACAGAAGAAATTGATTTATCCCTTTTTTATCATGTATTTATCAAGTTACTTAATGCTTTTGCATCTTTAATCACATTGTTTTGATGGATTTGGATATATTATTCCAGCGGCTTCTAAAAATATTCAAGTACTTGAGTGCTTTGCTGAATGAGGTAATAAAAGGAGGAAATACAGGCTACAAATACACCTATGCTACTTAAGCAGAAAAATTGCCCAGAAAAAATTAACCATCATCCTTACTCCTCTATGTATAGCATCAGTGGCCGTACAAGACTTGACATCTTGGGATTTACCACAACCATAAGCCAGTCCTGAATGCTGTAGTGGAACTTGAGTTTTCTGTGAGCAAACTGCTGATCCTGTGTCCTTCTCCAACTGACCAATAACAAATATACCTCAGGCCTACTGATACTCTGGGGTTGTCTTACATGGCCTATATCTCAGAATAATTGAAAACATTTCAAAATTTAGGATTTTTTAAATAATATTTTACTTCAGTCCATAATACATGATGTTATAAAATAATCTAATGATTACACCATTGTTAAATTTTCTTCAACTATTGCTTACACTTTAGTGAATCTTAAGTACCCGGCCTCTCCCAAAAGCAACATGATTTCCCACTTGAAATCAAAGTGAGAAAACACTTTATAGGATAGCATGAAATTACTTAATTTGGTTTTATTACACAATTTATTTTTAAATCCTGAAAACATGAAGTTACACTCACAATTTTATTTCCTTTAAGTCTGTTCATTCTAAGAGAGATATCTATTTTTATCTGTTCTGTGCATACTTCTACAAATAGATAAATTAGTTATGCATATCCACAGAATGACCTAGACTACTAATGGTTTGCCTTTGTCCAGTTGGTTGAGAAAAACAAAGTACCGTTTTGCAAAGATGGTTTTGTTGGTCCTTTTAAAATTATTTTTTCATATTCCTGAAATTAAATTGTGCTATTGAGTCTCCTAAGTTTCAGTGACATACATCAATAGCATCTTAGGAAGTGATGGGCAGAGACAGATGGACAGTCTTTCTGCCTCTTGCTGCCATAACTTAAACAGATACCTTACAGAAGGCCCCAGTTCAAGATGAAAACCACTGCATCCAGGGCAACAGAAGAGCATTTGCAAGTCTGGTTCTGGGACTGTAAATCATACAGCATCAACATCTTGAGTGCAATGAATAACAGCTCAGTAAAATCCACTGTCATATAACTACGCTTTCTAGACATTACGACAGGACTATCAAGGAGGTGTTAAACATTAAAAAGTTGTGAGCACTGAGCCTTGCTGTACTAGTAAACTACGGCAATGAAAAGGATGCAGGTTACATGCCTAGAATATTTACCTGTATTTTCCAAGCTTTGTGAAACGCTACATCACATCACTACACCTTTTGCTTTTGCATTTAATTAGAGGACAACGATAGTTTTCATAGTGAGGGCTGCTAGAGACAGTGCACCCAGTAGATCAGCCATGTAAAAAGTGGGTGAAGTTTTGAGTCTATAAAGACAGATTTTATGGAATTTAAATTTTATTGCAGACAAAAGTAAAGTGCCATATCATTCCGATTTACAATTACAAATTTTGCCTGTGTAATTAAAACACAATTTTCTAATTACAAGAGTAGAAAATCTGGCATATGAGCTTTTTCCAAATACATTAACAATACAGTAAGGATTGTGGTACATACCGACAGGCAGATTTTGATTACTGGAATCAGCTATTTTACTCAAAGTCTGCCTCTCTGGAACTTTATTTCAGGAACTGAAGCATCATTTCACAAGTGCTCTAATGTTATGGTGTAATAAACACTGAAATTATAAACAGGATTTCTGGAAGCAGCTTTTTTAAATGCTGCTTGAAACATTTAATTCTTTTTTTATACTTAGCATCTTTTTCTCTTTTAAATTACATTTAAAAGAAAATTCAGTGAATTCAGCCCCTTGTATGCTTATGCCATTTCAGTTTCCCTATAATAATCCAGAAAAAAAAATAGCAGTGTAATGTGAGAATATTAAAGCCTGACATTTACATATTTCAAGACCTACAAAATTGTAAAGTTTATCAAACTTATTGTCTGTGTTAACTTAAAATAGATTCTACTAGTTCCTATAACCCGGATCTTCAGTCAAAATGTGTCTTTATAGTTCCAATATTCCACTGAGAGTATCAATCACTGCTCTGTAAATGATGATGACTTAAATCCCTTACTCTTGCTGACCACTTTGTTTTTGGATACACTTAGTAAGTTAACTTATTTCTGATCCTGAAGATAGACGAAATCATGATATGCGCACTGTACTTGCTTTCAAACTTTGTAGCATAACAGTTGTAATTCTAGATAAGACTCTGGATGATACTATAATATAAACACTAAAAAAGAAATTACTATAAAATTTGAGCAGTTTTAAGAACTTAGCCTTTTCTTGCTGGTTATTTGAACTGGAAACTACTTGGATCTAGCTGAAGAGCTTACTTTCATTTCCATGTTTCTTCTAGTTTTCCATACATCTTTTCAAGGACTGATGAAGAGTGCAGCAGAAATCAACATCACTGTTTCAGTCAGTACTTCAAAGTGAGACATCTGTAGCTAGAAATTAGAAAAGTGACCAACTACAGAAACTGAGCAGCTTTTGTCAAATAGGGTCACAATTCCTACACATCTTCTGCACAACTTAAGCTTCACCAGTATGTAAAGCTTTTGGCTGCCCAACCTAGCTACCTACAACCTCTTCAACTGGCTCAGCCCCTGTATGACAAGAGACAAGTGGAGGGCAATGGTCATGAAGAGGTGCGAGAAGTTTTATTGACTTTCTCCACTGTGACCCAGACTCAGTGCTGTGACATCTCACTCTTCCTGCTGTTCTGTAAACTCATCAACTGCTCCCCACCCCCACTTTCTCCAGCACCTTATTCCACAGTCATTTCTGAAAGGTGATGGCAGTTCTTATACCAAATAGATTTTAAAAGTGTCAGATCAGTTCATTAGGTGTCAGGGATTTCTGAGACACCAATTATATACATGCTTTGTGAAGCATTTACACAGTAAATGCAATGTCTTCAATGATTCTCTGCTCAGACAAGGTAGAAAGCACCTGGACTTGTACTGGGAAAGTGCCATGATCCACTTTTCTTCCCTGAAGGTCACAGGGGGGAAAAAATAAAGTGATATAGGAAATGGCTGATGCCTAAAAATAGCTGGAATACACTACAAAAACTCTTACACTAGGCTGGTCCCAGCTACAGAGAAACATGTTTGTTCTAGATTCCACTCAAATGAATGGAAGCTCCCAAGAGCAGGCAGATAAGAGGAGAATGTGAAAGAAGTGCAACCAAAAGCCTGACCAGCACAGACAATAAAAATACTGTAAAGTCTACACAAAGAAAATTATGTGTGGAGTTGCTAAATGCAAACACGACAGACATTCAGGGAGAATGTACATGTACTTTATGGTAACCAGTAAGATGAATTACACTGACTGAGTGCCCTCAGGTACCTGCATCACCTCCATACGTGCTGATTTCTTCTTTTTTTCCTGCCATTACTGAACTGTGATTGAATACCAAGTTGTCTTTGCAGTCTCAGAGGCATTCAAGACCATTTTGTGACTTCAAACTCTTACAATTATAGCCATCCAGTCCCTAAATTCAGAGCTACATGAAAACTGCTGAAACAGACAAGGTGTGCCTGCCAGTTCTGCAAAGGAGAGATGGTCAAATTCTAATGATGCACTCACAGTAATTCCAGTGCTCTGATGGCTATTCTATAGAAAGCTCAACAAAACAGGTTGCAAGATTAGGGAGAGGAGGCAAAGGCAAATTTTGAAGTCTATGTTCCAGCTAGTGTGTATTTCAGTTTAAATTGATTTCAGCTATGTGGCACTCAGGTGACTGTGACCAGGCATGTTACTATGCTGATAGCACAAACTGCACTGAGCCTCATTCAGTTAACAGTAAAGGCTTAATCATATTTTTTGCTCAGACTTCCCCTTGTGTCTGTAACTGCACAGCCAGGCATCTTCATTCTGCCATCAACCAAATCAGAAATCTCAGCTACAAATCTTGGACTCCAGGTTCTGTGCTAAACATCCACATCCAAATCCAGTCCATTGCAGTGGTTTTAATTTGGATTTGGGATTGGATTTTGTTACAGAAGAAGATTAAAGATGCAAAATGCTTCTCAGAAGTAGACCGAGGGAAAGATTCTCCATCCTAATTTTATGGGCATAAAAGCTGACCCCTTTCAAACTCAGCAATATCTGTCTCAAAACAGGGTGACAACACTTTCTGACTTGCACAAACTTCCTGAAGGGAACAGTTGGTGCTGTAAAGTCAACACTGTCTGCTCCAATAGAATGTGCAGCCCTAAGATTTGTACCCAGACTCCCCAGGGAGCTTGTGGAGAGCAATGGTGCCATGCTCCAGCTAGCTAGCTGACTGGGAAGCCAGCAGACCACCAGATTCATAGTGGATCCTGGCCTCCTTCATGCCAAGGCAGAATCTCAGCCATCCAGCTCTCAGTTCTACAAGATATGTCTTGCCTGATTTCTCCTGGTTGAAATTCCTCTCTGATTTAAATTCTTCCATGGACAGGTGCAATACCGTCCTCCTTCTTTCAACACCAGTGCCCTACAATCTTCACAGGAGACTCAAACTTTTCTTTCCCCTTTACCCTTCCTTTCCACAGAATGGCATAGAAATGGTCTATGCCCTTCCTGTTCTCCTCCTCCTTCTCCCTCCTGTTCAGATGTCTGGATTATTACCCCTGGGGCAGTAGTCCCTCTTGATTTTTGTGGGACCTGTTTTTGGTCTTTGCTCTAAATTAGAGCTGTAACTAGTCACCTGGAGAGGCTGAGGGCCACTAGTGCCATACAGCAGTGCCATCACCAGCACTACAGTTATAATGTTGTCATGCCCTGTGCCATACCGACAGTCTTTGAGAGGACCACCTCAGTCCTGCAGCTAAAGGGATGCATAGTTTAAACCACTCACAAAGCTTAAAATATTAGCTAACAATGGTGATATAAGGACCTTGGCACAGCTACCAGAAAAATGGCCTCACAGCTTCAGGTAGCTACAAAGAGAAGCGTTATAAGAACTTATGTTGCACTTACATATGGTTCTGCAAATAGCATTTGTGGACTGAGTTCTCAGAGCACTGATTCAGTTAAAGCACTTATTCTTGCAGCTTAAGTTTACGCTAATTTAACACGGTGCTCGACCCCATTAAGCCAGCGAGGCTCATCACACAGTCAGATTTGGGTACATGTTGTCTAAGCTCTTTGAAGAATCAAGATCAGGAGAAATAGCTGGTGCTGATAAAAATATTCAAAACCAAATACAGTGCCATTACTAACATTGAAAAGGAAAAACCTACAAAAAGAAAAGAAAACAACTCACCCTTAGGGCATGTTAAAGATAGTGACTGGACAATATTTTGGACAATAAATACAGGAAGTCCACTTCTTTTAGTGATTAATAGTGCAGATTAAGTTCATTTGCTGGTTTTGCTCAAACCCAATTTTTCAGCTCAATCACCACTATATTGTGTTATAAGAATCCTAGGGGAAAGCAATATTTTTCTCATTTAGCAACATTTCTGCCTTCTGTAACACATAAGGTATTACAGTGTCTGATAAATCTGTTTTTCTTATTTCTGTTTTGAACTAATTATAGGTTATTAGTTGACTAGGTACACAGTATATTTGTTTTTGTTGTTTCTCCTGCAAATGCTAGTTTTTTTTCTGAAAAATCTCAACCCACAGAAAAAGTAAATCCCTAATGCAGTAAATACAGGATGGTGAGAAAATATATTTTCAGGAAGTTTAGGGTAAGAAAAAGCAGACCAAATCCAGAGCTGACTTATTATCCAAACCTTCTTGCAGCCCTTTATCAGTGTTTTAAGCCTGCACCAGACAGTGGATGTTTGATAGCTGATTATAATAAAGTTCTTACTTTTCCAGATTAGCTGTAAAACAGTTTTAATGTATTCCCTCTGTTTGCTCATACAGCCAGTTTTTCATTATTGCCACTGCAGAAGTAAACTAGTTTATCTGTGAGTACAGATGTAGTCATTTGCAGAGATGGCAAACCGGAAAACAATTGCTTGCTAATGTGCTTTCTTTTGTCTGCCCTCTTTCAGAGAATTCTTTTTGGGTTTACAGACAGGACCATGAGTTACTGTTAGGACTGCATTACAGAAATCCTGTATTGCCTGTCTTACACAATTATAGCAACTCCCCACTGATCACTGGATAGCTCATAGGTTGGGTTTTTTTTAAACCTACTCTTTGCACTTGCTCACAAAACCTGACCTTACTTCTCTAGCAAAAAACCCAGTAACATAAACCAGTCTTGGAAATGTGCAGTTTGCCGTTTCTTATCTGCTTTATGGCTTTTTTTCCTTATTACCTGGTAGAAAAGGGACAACTGTTACTATAAAATTAAGACTCCTGCTAATCAGTTTGTTCATCCAAGCTATCTTCTAACATCATATACAGACAAGATAAACATGCAATTACAGTGGAGAACATTTGCTAAACAAAGCTATAATTAATAATAAATGAAACTGAGTTACCAACTACTTAAATACAGTGGTTATTAATTATCATGTGGCCCCAAGCTATTTGTGTAGAGTATATAATTTACAATTCTGCGTGATCTCTGCTGTACTCCCTGAAGCCTCCAGAGCTATCTTTTGCATAACTTTATACTCCAATATGCTGGTTGTGAGAGTTTCTTCTGGCTTCTGCCTCAACTCTCTGTATTATAAGGCCAAGAAATGCAATCTTGTATTTATGTGGAAGAAATTACAATTATTAAACAGCAGTATGTAGCAAATTCCAGAATATAGCACGCAACGGAATTAGATCTGTCTGGCAGACGCAGTTTTGTCACCTGTCATAAACAATCAACCTTCAGCCATGCAATAAGCAATTTGGAGGTAGCCAGTGTTGTCTTACATATTGTTCAATTAAAAAATTATTATCAGCCAATTTTCATCACCAGACAGCTTTACCAGCCAGTTTCCAAAATCCTTATTACCAAAAACTCCCTGTATCAAAAAACTATTACCCTCAGTATCATTTCTTCAGAAAGTCAGATATTCTATATAATGTAAAACCAGATATCATTCCTACTAGAGGTCACAACATCATCATAGATCCGCGGGCCATGCAATGCCTTTAAGGTTTATGTGCTCACTGTGAAAGGGGGACCATGTAATACTAGGCTGCTGGTAATACTCCTCACACTACATTTTTACAATGGCACAGTCCAGAGCTCCAAGATTATCACTTGCTTCCACACCTTGATTTCTCACAATATCTCTTTCAAATGGTTCCAAGAAGTCATAAGCGTTCTCCTGGAGGCTCACCAAATTTAGAAGTCAGACTACTGACAGGGTTGTGTGTTTTCAGTGACAAAGACCAGAGATTTTCAGAACAGGCCTGTTCATATTTGCCGGGTGACATAAGACAGTGTGTAACTCTGGTGTAGAAGGGAAAACCACAGCATCAGCACAGGCCAGCCTCATTGGTATTACTCATTTCTTTCTGCAAATATATCCAAGATCTCTCTCCATCTCTTTCACTTCCCTGGGCTACAGAGCACCTACTGTGGTTCCCAGCAAGTTAAATTCTTTTTTTAAACTGCACTTATTTTTGTTCTACATTTGTCTATCTTGTCAGCTGCTCCCTGAGAGAAAACACCCAGTGGGTGATCTATTCTACCTCTAACTCTGTTTCTCTGTCCTTCACAATTCTGTCATATCAACCAAACTTGACTCCCTGTTTCACATTTATGTCTCACTTTTCTGTCCCACTGAAGACATTGAATCTCAGTTTTGACTCAATTATAAAATGGCCAGTGAAAAAAATGAATTACTGATTTTTTTTAAAGACCCATATTCTTCAAAAATGCCTAATTAAGTACTTTAGAAAAGGCATTGTCTCTGTGACATACAGCATTACTGTGTTAGCTGGTACCCCATAATGTTCACCACGTAATTTTCTTTTAACATAATTAGTTTATGATCAGTCAAGTTGCCCATAAGTATCGTAATTGCCATAAAACCCATAATGACTTCTCTCTGTGGCAGACTGTTGCCACTGACCTTGCCAATTGTGCATGAGAATTAAAGGCAACCTTCATCCCAAAGTAAATACATGTAAGTTCAGTTCTAGTCCTTGGAAATGCTTGTACCTAACTGCAAGCTGGAACAGGGTCTTCAGCCTTGACCCTGTTTGTGGCACACCACAAATGACAGACTTGAAATTATCGGTGTGTAACAGTGGCAATAGTGTCCAGTTGCTTGTTGCAAGCACGGTCTGAGCCTGTAACTGGGTGCTCGTAACTGTCAAGGGGTATATTGTGTGCTTTGTTTTGTGGGGGCTTTGTGGGTTTAATCTGTGTGTTGTGAGGGACTTTCCCAAGTAATAATAAACAAATAAAAAACCAAATAAATGAAGACACAAAAAAAAATTAGAAGAAATCATTAAACCCCAATACTTTTGCAAACTTTTAATAACTTTGACCTTTTTCCAAAGCTGTAATCCTAAATACTATGGAAAGGAGCCAAGTGAATGGATTGCAAATTCCAAAATTGCCAAGAAATTATTGCTAAGTTTCTAGTAATGATATCCTATCACATCTGGAAAGTTCTCAATGGCAAAGTACTCCTGCCTCAGGACACTCATCTTTCAAACCACAGGAGTCTGGGATGGAAAAGGCTAAACTTGGGGTCTCTGCTCCCCATAGTTCCCCCAGATGGCTGATTTTCTGTCCCCACCTTCTGCCTTGTACAGATCAGAGACGGTACCAAGATGGCTGGTTTAAGTCATCACCCCATGTTTTTTGGAAACCTCTAATTTCATCAGGGAATGCCATTAGACTGGGGTGGTAGTAACAGCATTAATGGAAATTGAGGTGAGGTGAGGTGAGGTGAGGTGAGGTGAGGTGAGGTGAGGCGAGGCGAGGCGAGGCGAGGCGAGGCGAGGCGAGGCGAGGCGCGATGAGGCAAGGCAAGGCAGCAGGTGCTTTCCCTAAAGGAGCTCCACCCAGCAATGAGAAAATATTCTGGCAGTTAAAATACAAAGACTAGACAATTGCTCAGGCAGCCCAGTACAATCCAATATCACAAGAGAATAGATAATTTCATGCACATGGAAAATTTTGTTATGGTCAAGTACCCATCAACATGTTTCACCTGTGGCCATGGTTGCAAATAATGTAATACAGCATTAGCAGATTTCCTTACAATGCAATTAGAAATAATTTAAATTTATATTTTGGTGTGTGATTGCCTGCTTGGAGGTCCCCAGTGAGAAATTCTGCCAGGATTTCTGCCTCTAGACTTGGAAGTCAGCTGAAGTGGGTGGCTGCTGGGAGTCTGCTCATGGTAGTATTCAAGTTAGTCAAAGCTAGTACATGCTAACATGCAGAATCAGAGAGACCTCCTTCTTGGTAATGGAGGGGAAAGTGGCTTGGACAGGCAGTGTGTAGAATGCAACCAAACCACATAGGAGCTGGATGCCAAATAAGGTCCACACTCCCTCTTGATGAATAGGCTGACTATCCAGCATGCTGCAGCTGTACTATCCAGTGCACAGAGTTAATGCTTTTTCTTCTTCTGCAGGACACCAGACAGCAGCTGTGTCCAAAAAAGCTATTTCTACCTTTGTGTCCATGTGTGAGAAAACCTCTAAAGAGGCAACCTTTGTATCTAACCTCTCTTTTATGTCTTTTGCGTAGTGTTTAGGTCAGAAGCATTGATCTTGAAATTGGAGAGGATGTACAATTAACTCTGCCTGTAGCCAACTGTGTTTATCAGCAATACATTTTTTCTGTAGGTATGTGTGAAAAGAATGCTTTATTTGTCTTCTAAAACAAACTTACAAATAGAAGGCCTTTCTTAACTTCTTGAAATATGTCTCAACTCTGAACTTAAATACTTCTGTAAATTATATTTTTAAGTAAGAAATGGCTCTTTTTTATTAAAAACTTTCTGGTCATATAATTCTTATACATATTTTCCAATGAGCTGAAACTCTTTAAACAACCATCTCAACATTCTCAGGGGCAAAAGTACTCAGTAGTTAGTTATATAATCTGGATCATATTTATCATGTGCATGTTTCTGAAAATATGTCTGTGATAGAATTGTTTTTACAATTTTACCTCCCCAAAAATTCAACTTATTTTTTTCACCTGTGCTTTTTAAGTCTTCTTCCACTTAACTAGAAACTTTAACAGTGATGACAAGAAAAATATGTTTCCTCTGTTTGCACAGATTGGAAACAATCCACGTTTATCTTTGTATAGCTAAAAATTGCAAAGAGAAACCAGATCAAACCCTGCGATACAATTGTTTTCCTGTAACCAGTATTTAAATATTTCTTTTTCATTTAGGAAAAATATATTTCTAGAGTTTGTCCAAAGTTAACCTTCAATTTTTTTGAAAGATCTGTAAGAGGGAAACTCTGGTCCCTCTAAAATCAATGGAAGTTTTCTGTGTGACAGTAATGGTGGTAGCATTTTACTCAGAGATCTTAGCCACCACTGGATTAACATTCTCCGAATATCAGATCCAAACATCAGATATGAAGGACAGTTATATTACTGTATTATTTCACAAAAATTAGTAATTTTTGTACCTATTGCAACTGCTTTATTTTAATAGTTTTGTTGATATTTTCCCATAAAAGGAAAAAGAATATGCATGGATTTTAAAATCATCCATGCTCTTAGTTAATGTCTTTTATGACAAAGTGAAAGTAGGAAGCATGAAAAGTGTAAGTAGTTTACTATTACTCTGGAATGACCTCAAAGGAATGATGAGCATGTCACTATTTTAGATGGAAGTTTTCTTAGTTTGAAACTCTTTTTTTAAGTTCGGAGCTTGAAATTTATAGTTTCTGACACTGACCCACCAGATCTCACCCTCTCTCAAGATATATTTTGGGTATATATGGGCAGTCACATTCTTTTATTCATCTTTCATCTCGTAAAAACAAAGTGCTGTGCCAATGTCACTGTTCTATTTCCAGGACATGTTGTCTCAGCAGGAGGGTAACTGTGAGATATGATCTCAAATACCTTGGTTATTCAATTTTTCTAAATATTATATCCTTCACATCACTAACACAGATGGGTTTTTCTATGTCACGGGCAATGGCAGCAGTCCCAGATTCTCTGAACAGCACAGACTGAGAAAGGGCAAACAGTTCAGTCCTCAACAGACTTTTCTTTTTTTTCCACCTGTAAATCAAATGTTTATCCTTATGAATTACAAGCCACAAAATTTTCTAGGCCAACAGTCTGTCTTCATGTGGGTGTTCCATTTGAAAAATCATGAAGAAAAGTTAAAAGAGTTTGTTAATCACATTGAAAGACCATGATGTTTATGTCCATAACCAAGTGTGTATTGATCTATTGGTAACTTGACAATATGATTAGGCTCACAGGAAATTAGTAAAAGTTCAATGTTGCTAAACCTTGTAAACATGTTGTTTCGGTGCTCAGCTTTTTTTTTAATGAGATCACTGTGAAAGTCAAATATTTTTGTCTAAAAACTCTCTGAAGACAGAGGATTTGTTTTTTCATAACTTTCTGTATTGGTTATCAGATATCCTTTAGTAGGGATATTACAAAACATTAGTATACCAGAACTATAGGGAAGTGAAGTGTAGTTACTCCTAAGAATTAAGTTCAAGAATTAAATTGCAGTAAATTCCATGTAGTACACTGGCCTTGCCATAAGCAATGATAAATATCATATAGGGTTATTATTCATGTGGTATTCTGAGATATAAGAATTTTTCTTCTTGATTAGAGTGCTGTAATTTCACAGAGAAATAAACCAAACAAATAATTCGTGTTTCTCAAGATGTCAACAACATGTTTCGTTTCTAATTCCCAGTGGATGCCTCTCGTCACAGGGAAACTTCATTTACAAGTGCTTATAGAAAGATTTTTGGTAAATATATTGGAAGCTTATCGTTAAAATCCATATTTAAGGAGAGTTTTATCATCAGCAAAACTCATTAGAGTTTCTGTTCTGCTTATGCTCAGTGTTGACTCTTGTAACAGATTAGCTCTTCTATTAGCAAAGTCAAATGATTATCAGAATTCAAGAAAACAGTTGAACTGAGACTTGATGAATATTCTTGACACATGTATTAATAATACATAAATTTGCAATTTTCCACAGAATCATAGGATCACAGATTCACACAATGGCTGGATTGGAAGGGGCCTCTGGAGGTCATCTGAACCAAACCCCTGCTAAAGCAGGGTCATCAGGGCCACATTCACACAACCTTTGAATATCTCCAAGGAGAGAGACTCCACCACCTTTCTTGGGAACTTGTGCCATTTTTTTTGTCACCCTTGCAGTGAAAAAGTGTCTCCTGTGTTTCAGTATGTGCTATTGCCTTTTGTCACTGGGCACCACTGAAAAGAGCCTGGCTCTCTTTCCTTCACATCCTCCTTCAGATATTTGTGTACATTAATGAGTTACCCCCTGCGCCTCCTCATGTCCAGGCTGAACAGTCCCAGCTCTTTTAACCTTCTGTCTTAGGAGAGATGCCACAGTCTGTTACACATCTTAGTGGCTCTTTGGTGGACTCGCTCCTGTAGCTCTGTATCTCTCTTCTAATGGACACAGTTAAACTGTGCCCCAGAACTAGGCACAGCACTTCAGGTGCAACCTCACCAGGGCTGATTAGAAAAAAAGGATCATCTTCCCTGCTGGTAACACACTTTTTATTGCAGGTCAGGATCCCATTAGTCCTTTTTGCCACAGAGCCATATTGCTGGATCAACTCAACTTGCTGTCCACAGCATTCTCAGGGCTTTTTCTGCCAAACTGCTTTCTTGCTAGGCAATGCCCAGCACATACTGGTGCCTGGGGTTGTTACTCCCCTGGTGCATAACTTTACACTTCCCCCTGCTGAACTGCATGAGGTTTCTGTCTGTCCATTTGTCCAGCCTGATGAGGTTCCCCTGGATGACAGCACAGTGTATCAGCCACTCCTCTCAGTTATGTATAATCCTCCAGCTTGCTGAGGACGCACTCTGCTACATCATCTACATCATTATTAATGATGTTGAATGGTATTGCACTTGTTATGGACCCCCAGGGGGTCTTACCTCTGCTTAAGAAGGCCGGACAAAGGAACCATGAATCAACAGCCTAAAGAGGAAACCCAGTTGCCCTGAGCTTAGCCTGTGATAATGTTGAGAAATAAACCCTTTCAGAGAGTAATTAACTATATCAGTTGAATTCTCAAAATTAATCATGATCTATTCAGGAATAACTTCACTAAATATAGCATAATTCTCAAGGCATATTACTCTTGTTGATTAAGGCACCAAATCTGGTTACTAATAAGAGGCAGAATAAACACCCATCTTCCATACCTAACGTTATTTGGTGAAAGAGACTAAGATGGTTTTAGTTCATGCAATTATCAAAACCAAGTTTTCAACAGATTTTGTGTACTGGGGCATGAAGAAACTGAAGAAGATCTTTCAGCCTGGTAGCATCAGTAGTCTCTGAAGACAGGTCCCTATTATGAAGTTTTCCCCTAAGTTTGATCCAATTTGCTCAGCTTTGTACAGAGAAGGCATAAAATATCACCTTTTGGTTTCATATGTAGGTTTTTCATCTGAACCTTCTTCGTTCCAAAGATTTTAACTGTGATTTCTGTACCAACTCTTATTGATCTGAGTTTACATAGAAGCAGGATATAGACCTGTAACTTTCAAATAGCTTATTACAGTTGTTCAATAACAGCTGAACCCTCTCCTGTATAACGATGCACAGCACTTTAGGAAATATGGCACTCATATGACACAATTATGAAACCTACTAGCACTTTTTTAAGGAAACATAGACTAGGATTTTAAAAGAACTATGTGGATTTTGGCATCAACAAATGGTTTTCAGAGAAGTCAGCAATCAAGGTCTCAAACCCAATCTTGGCCGCCACAGTACAAGCCAAATATGGATCTCCTGGAGCAGGTCCATTGCAGAGCTACTAAGTTGGTCAAGGGTCTGGAGAACCTCTCCTACAGGGAAAGGCTGAGGAAGCTGAGCCTGATCAGCTTCAAGAAGAGGTGACCGAGAGGGGAACACATCATTTTGTATAAATACCTAATGGGTGAGTGCCAAGAAGATGAAGACACCTCTTCTTGTTGGTGCCAAGCAATAGGACAGGAGGCAATGGGTAGAAAATAATGCCCAGGAAGTTCCACCCGCACATGAGGAAGAACATTTTTACTATGCAAGGTGACCATACACTGGGACAGAGCTCAGAGAAGTTGTCTGGATGCAAACCTGTGCAATGTGCTCTAGGATAACCCTGTTCGAGCAGGGATGTTGGACCAGACAACCCACTGTGGTCCCTTCCAAGCTGACCAATTCAGTGATTCTGTGAAGGTGAATGTCCAGTAATTTCAATACTGTAAGTATTGGCAAGATTTTTTAGTATCTTCCAGATGTCTTTTAACTCATTTGTTTTTCAAAGACAACAGATACTTAAACCTAACATTATCACATAAAGACCTAAACACATAATACTCATGTCTTCTTCCCAAGATACATACCAATCTCTCACTTAAGTGCATTTGAAAACAAAAACACACTTTATTTAGATCACACAAGCAGTCTGGCTCAGTTCACATGGGAGTCATTTTCCTACTGAACTTGCTCTGTCCTGGGTAAATAACCAAGCAAATAACTAGCCCACCATGAAAGCAGAGTGTGGGAGCTGGCGCTGTGCATCCTGGTGGTGTGCCTTAACCACCAGTCTGGAGACCTGCTTAGCATCTCCTTGGCCTCATGGAAATTGTTGCTCCATGCAGCTGGGAAGAGCTTCAAGAGCAAGGATATAAAGAAACCTGCACTGCAACAGTTAGAGGCTTAGAAAGCAGTCATGGTGCAGAGACATGAGTTCAGCCCTCTTAGGCAGGAGAGGGCCCTGAACTGGTGTGTCCTGAATTGCAGGGGGCAGTTGTGTCTCAATATTTGGGTGAGTCTAAGGTATTTCACCCTTTCAGAAGAAAAAAAAAAAAGAGGCCTGCACTATTTGCAAGGCACCCACATAAACAGACAGACCAACTAAAAAGAACAAATACTTAAAACACTCTGTTGGCTCTGAAAGATTGGGATTGAGCTTCATATTGGGAACAGACAGAAAAGAACAATCTTTCATAAGCAGATAGGAAAAAAATATAACTGCAAAACAAGTGAAGGTAGGAAGTCAGATAAATTCCATAATGAATATTCTCCACTGATGTAGATTCTTTTAAAGGCAATACCAGACATCTTATTTAGTCAGTCCCAACCATTATACCAGAATCAGAAGTCTTGCATGCCCTTGGAAACAGCTCATAATGTCAAATGCAGCATCTACAGTGTTGGTACAGGCCTTAACTACTCAGTCAAAAACTTCACTTAAAAGGTGGAAAAGAAATTGTAAGAAGCTTTCATGTACACATAAAAACCTTTTACTAACTTGGTGTTTTTTTCAGAATGTAACTCATACTAGTAGATATGATCATTACTAGAGTACAGATAAATTAAATTTGCTGCATTATGCTGTTACCCATAATTGAGTACACTGCTATTGCCATAGGGATCCAAGCCCTGTAATCAACAAATTTACAGGATGGTCTTACACACAAAAAAAAAAGAGGGGGGAAAAAAAAGATAGGTTTAATTTTTTTTACCTTTACAGTTAGCTGGAACTCAAAACTTCTTGACTGAAGTGCTTTGGCTAGTAAACAATTACATGACACAGCAATGCCTGTGGCCATACTTTGTCAACTTTGATGCTCTGCCTAGAAAAGAAGGGACTTCTTGCATATATGACATATGTATGTCTTTATATATGTAAAATTATGATAACATTTATATGAAGTGAATGAAACCAAAAATATCACAACAATGTATGATATTGCTCTGGCCTCACTTTCTGTTCCAAACACACAATAAAGACAACTGCAGCTAAGAATACAGGTTCTTAAAGCAAGCTTGTGTAGTTGTAGACTAAAGCTAGGCACATGATGGACATTAAAACAAGGTACTCAACATTAGAGATTTCATAATGTGTGTTATTAGTATAATGCAAGGTGCAATAACAATAAGGTATCATTAAGAGGGTTAAGAATTGTCTGGTAACTCCAGAGAGTCATAACTGGCTGGGAATGCCTCTAAAGTTGTTACCCTCAAGAACCAATACCTTGTCCCACAGAGACTAGACTCATTTGAAAATACTGTTGTTTCATGTGTGCAACTGGCAGGTCACCTTTGAAAGAAAAACAGACAACAACCGCTATTCAGCAACATTGCATCTTATGTGTGGGAAGGTTACAAGTAGAAAGAGTCTGCTTTTCCACGGTGGTCTCTCTGCCTGTGATCTCAGCCATGCCCTGTTAAGCACCGTAATAATTCAGGCATTGCTCTGTGTCTGTCAGGCAACACTTTTCAGAAAACGTGTTCCTAGATGAGGTGGTACCAGTTTTGGCCCTCCAATTTCGCTCAGGTACTATATGTTTGGTCTGTCAGAATCCATTGTTGTTGCTTTTTGATTTTTAGTGTTTTTTTCCCCTTAATGAGCAACATACTTTAATCCAGCACAGTTTGGCTAAAATGAACAAAAAAGAAAGGTAGCATTTTATTATCTGTAAAATACATATCAGTGAAGTTGATCCACTGGTTCTTTCTCTCCCATCACTAGCTTCTTAATTGTTTCATTCATCTGAGTTTTAAAAGGCCAAATAATTCACAGTGTTGTAGAAGTTATCAGAGGAATAGTGGATGGAAGGATTACTATTGACATTTTAGTACATAAAAAGCATGGGAACTGCTTGGACATCTAAGCAAGTAGGATTTTCCTGGTAGAATAATCACTGGTGATATAATTAATAATGACAATATTCAGGTGTTCGTCTTTATGTCTCCAGCTTAACAGCCCAGTGAAATGGATAGCACTGATTATGGCTTTCAGAGTTACTGTTTCAGGTTTTCTGTAGGCTCATTAAAACAATATTGCATTGCATGTGCTTAGTTCACACTTTCAAGGTCAGCTTCTACTAAAAGGACTAAAGAGCATATCTGTGAAACCCCTATGTATTGTTGCCTCTTCGAAAGTGCATTGGCTAGGATAACCTGTCACTGCATCTGCTGCTTCTCACAAAATTGTTGTTTTTCACAAATAAATACAATGTACATGCCTTAAAGAAATTGTTTCTTCTATTTTGCTTTATGCTAAAATACATCTAGTGGAAAAAAGTCCATGCTACAGCCAAGAACACATAATTGACAATCTTTTCATTTCTAATTCAAACTTTTATTAATGTAATAAAATTATACACTCCGACAGCATATGGATTGGCATTGTTCATTTGTGTATACATTTTACAGATGTACAGTGATCTTGACAAGACAAGATGGGGGGATGAGAGACTATACAATGCAGCAACACAGAACCCTGTAACACTGTGAAATTATTGCTGTCGCTTTCCAGCATGCTGGAGGAATTGGTGCAGATGCTTATTTCTTGTCCATTTGGCTAAAATGTCACCAGCCACAATTGCTCCTGACAAAATTAACCATATTGGGCCATATGATTCCTAATGATCCACAGATGACAGTTTGACAGCAGCTGTCGTAGACCAGAGGTATGAAAAGTAAACAAAGAATGCATCACCATTAAAAAGCTGAAAGGTTCCTGTAAATACAGATCTGTAGCAGAGTACAAAGCCTGGAGTATATTGACAGCAAGATCTTTCCAATGTATGGGGGAAAATGATTTGTTATAATGTTTAAAGAAGGTATGCACATGTCAGTAATGCTACAGTGGCTTGCTTAGGTGTGAGAATATCAGTTACATAAATTCCCCTGTCTTAGCACTCCATAAGAAAATGTTCTTACATACAAAAAGAAATGACTGGTGAAGCTACAACACTAGTCAGCATAAAATTTGTGCCTTATCAGCTTGGCTGTCAACCCCCTACACAAAGTTCATACTGTTGTAACATTTTTGATTTCTGACAATGTTCTTGTGAATTGTGCAGATTAGCCATGTGTAACTCCAGTTATCAATTTGCCCTGAAACGAGCATGAAATTAAGTGCTGATAATTGCATATCAAAGTGAAAATTTCCTCATTAAACACTTTTTCCTAAACCTTGCTTTCAATTAGGATAATCATAGCTTTTTCTTAATGAAGATAATCTTATGTTTTGAAATCTATTCAACATAATAATAATAATGCTTGCACTCATTTTAGAATAAAGAAACAGAAAAACATTTCTCTTTCTGATAAAAAAAATAATAAATAAAATTAGGTAAAATATGAAAAGAATTCTTTTCAGTATTTTGGAACTATATGATCTTTAAGGTCCTTTCCAACACAAACAATTCTCAACTCAAATGTCAGGACATCCTGCAAAACACAGCATATGAGTTAGTAGTACTTGTTCAATAAAAGCTGAACTTTGATAGTGAAAATTTAAGTCTTAGTAGGTTGGAAAACCAGCTGAAGACATTAAGGGAAAATACAATTTTAAAACATAATACAAAGTCTTGAAGATTATAAAATCTTTTATTTAGCATTTCTGCACACTCCCTTTTCTTTCACTCTGAACTCACAACTACTATGTATGATGAAGATTTGTCAAAAAACATCAAAAGATGTCACCTGTGTTCCTTTTAGTTATGCTGAACCTCTTTTTTTGAGTTTATGCTACTTTGTAATTGTGAAAAAAAGATTTATAAGTTTTCATAACACTGGGTAATTTTTTTCCTTATTAGAGGCATCTAAGAGAAATGCAGGGCAAAACGTCCAGCATGCAAACATCCTCAGCAAGGACTGCATTTCTGCAATTTTTCAGGCACACCTGAAGTTGTTTAAACATCTAACTATTTGATTTACAGATGCAATCAGCTACCTGCATATACAAGTGATTGTAACTGCAGGTGTCAGATTGGGGACTGTCATTTGAAATTCTTCCTCAAAATGTGCAAATTATGGTTAAAATTATTTATGCCTGTTCATTCAACAGGTAAGCTTTGATACTTTGTATTCCCCCTGTGTCAGATACTATTTAAATCTTTAGGTAGCCTTCCTGTGATTTCTGCTCTCATTATCTTCCCTGTACCACTTTTTCTTATATCAAGTATGAGCACAGCATCACTTGCTCTGGACAAGTGCAACATTTATTCTGTGTAGCCTGTGCACCCAGTTCAGTTTCAGATTTCCTTTGTTTTACATACAGAACCTGGGAACAAAATCAGACACACGTAAAAATGATGTGAGCCACTCACTCACACCCTTCCTCTGATCCAGCCTTCAGCAGCATCAATGAAACAATTCTCACTGACACAGAGGGCTTTATGTAAGACTTTAACAACGGAGCATGATGGCCACAATCTGGCTCCGCAATTTATGGTTCCATCTAATAAATAGTCTCAGAAGCAAAGATACTGTTTTTCCCTTCTGTCCTTTTAGCTGTCCTTTGCCTGCACTTGTAGGAAGATAATCAATACAAGTGAAACAAAAAGATAATGGAAGATCTTGTTCTTCAGATGTTTTGCATAAGACAAAGTGACATTGTCAGGTCAAAGAATTCTTTGCCCCCAGACAGCTATTGCAAGGACTAATGTCACCTTACCCATATTTGTAAATGTATGCATTAACAATTTAGAAATTAATCAAAAACAACAGTCAGATCATGTGTAATGACCTGTACTCCTTGGACTCTTACAGGAATGTTAGATCTTTACCAGCGGTCCTTGGGCCCTCTCTTAATGTTTGTGTTTCATCCAGATTGCAGAAGGGCCATTGCAGTGACACATTGTCCAGCTAAGAACTGTATTTATTGATGGCCACTGTAGTTACTGTTCCTGCACAAGCCTGAGTGTAACACTGTGCCTGTAGAAAACTCTCTGGCGTGTAGATGAAAAAAACCTACAACACTGAAGATTGTCTTTTTTATGGATTCCATCAAATGCTGTACATTTTAATAATATAAATTATTCTGAAAACTGAACCATAACAAAGAGGATTTTAGTATTTCATTTAATTATCTTTGGTAATAATTTTGTTCTTTTCCTTTTACATTAATTTTATTGCCCTTCATTAAGATAATCGATAATATAACCCTCTTCTGCAAAAATGGTGTCTGGTTCATTCAGTTTAGCCTGGCAGTTTTCCAGATCGTTAAAGATATTTTTCAGTATTAAATATCTGCTATGACACAGTCATCTCTTTACTGTGACTAGATGAAAGTTAGGAGTATATGTCATATGTTTGTCTTTCATTACTCCCTTACAGGATGCATGTTAGTAAAATTCATTAAAAGGAATTACAAATGCTATTCTTACTTGTCTGGATTCCTGTGAGGGCAAAGTTTTCCCTGAGCAATACTGAAAAAACTAGCAGAAAATAATAACTAATTACAATAATTATATAATCATTATAATGCAAACTAATTAGTCAGGTTAGCTGGAGGAAGGTAACAAGAATTAAAATCCTCAAGAAAAGAAACATCTCTGGGTGGTACCAATGACAGCAGAGCTTTTGCAGTCTGTATGAGCAAGGAGCTAGGCACTAAAACTTTAATCTATTCAGGTTTTCAGAGCTTCTCCTAGTCTCCATTGAGAAAGAAGTGTCTTATTCTGCAAGGAGAAATGGCAGCCCTACACAGGGCAAAGCTCTGGGCATGTAAAAGTATATGAAGCAACATTTAATACCCATGGGGCTTTAACATATCCTGCTGCTAATTCCTGAATCATACCACAGGTCATCAACAGGATAATTAGGAAGATTCCTACTGACATAAGCAGGCCCTGAGCCAGGCTCCAAGCACTGTATAAGTGTATGACTGGTGATGGCAAACAGACAAGGACTTTGAATCAAGCTACAGATGTTATCTGGAAGGTAAGTGCAGAGCCTGTTTATTAAGATTCCACACAGAAATCTGAAAACATATTTGTGCTTCTTAATATCATAAGATAAGCATAATTACAAAGGAAATTAGAGTTGAATGACAAATGTGGCTAGGGGGTTAGTAGTCATTAACATATAGAGATTGGCTAGGTTATTGCTGCGGGAGAGAACAATGCCAAATGAGACATTAAAAGGGTGCAAATGCCAAAATTTTCTAACACCATTTTTCTTAATAATACAAAGAATAATTAGTTCAAAAAAAACACCCCACGATAAGCTTTAAGGTGGTAAATTTATGCTTTTAGGAATTAAAAATTCCTTACTTGAAACTTCTATGTACCCTTTATTTCAGCTATTTAAACGAGCTTGGAGAAAATGTAATGTTCTCTATGGCTATGGGAAATTCTGGAATGAAAAAGGAAAAACAAAACAAACGGATGAGAACCCCCTAGAAATTAATTAGTGTCTTTCATCCTTCTCCAGAACATGGCATGCTGTGCTGGAAGGAACTGTGATCCAAATGCCACCAACCAGTCATATTGTGGCTGCAATGTGTTTTTCTGTAGACTCAGTCTTCCCACCGTGTACAGTTCTTGGTACTTCCTATTCCAGAGTTTTTGGAGTCTCTAAAACTCCACACAATTAACTTTTACAATTTAGTAAGAAATAGAGCAGGTCTTTTCCAAATGTCTCATTGTTGGTCATCATGACTTTCAGAAATCTTATCCCTCACTAAGATTTATAGAGCAAGACAAAGCACATCCGGGACAATTCCGTACTATGGAAACTTGCTCCTTTTGGATTAGCATGTGAAGTTTTTTAAATATTACCAAACACCTTTGATTGTCAACCCTTAAACAATTCAACATATCCTTCTTCCCTGTGCAGAGGGTTTCCCTCTCTTTTGCTTGCGAAGCAACAAACCTGTTACCAGAGCTGCAAAAGACAACACAATTCTCTCTGCATCTACTGCAGCATGAAAATGACAAGCCCTTGATTTTTTTTTTTTTGCTTTTGGAAACACAACGGGTACACATCAGCCCATGAAATGGCGGCAATGTACAGCAAAAAGAAGGGCAAAAAACTCTTCAGAACTGTTGTGTTTTAACAGGCTGTGACACAGTCTTGGCATGTGCCAAGGGAGGAGGCAGAGGGAGCTGCCTGGAGTGCATGTAATGTTTACCTTCCTGACACAGAAACATTTTTTTCTGGGCCTGTCATCACATCTGTTGAATACTTGACTGGAGGAAACCAAATGGCTAGCACTGCTTCTGTAAGAACATGGCAGTTCTCCTCTCAGCATCACTGGAGCAAGACAGTCCCACTCTCCAAACATCGGCCTGGATCTCAACCTGCTACATAAGCTTTGGAGTGAAATACAGAGTCGGCAGTGCTGCATGCCATGTAGGGCATGGTAGTTGGAATTAGAGAGAAGAAGTAGGGGTTGGGTGTCTCCATAAAGAACCACTACTTTGTGGATATTGTAAAGCACAGGGAGGATGCTTCAAATGCCTGAATTGTCATACCAAGCACATATAACTACACTGTCTCTCAAACAGTCCTAATCAGACAGACAGTACAATGCCTGCAAGTATGCAACTACACTCCACCATGTTTGACAGTATCACTGGAACTCATGCACATATTTAATGACTGACACAGCATAATGTTGTCAGGGTTGACCGCATTTTCTGTTCCCAAGGGAAAGGTGTTGTGGCTAAGTGCTGGGGTTCTTGTGAGACCAAGCATCACATCTGTCCTATTGTTAAAAGTACTTGTGAAAATACAACATCTTCTTTTAATCTGTCCGGGGAAACTGTTTATTCAGTGTGATACAGTTTATTCAGTGACAGATACAGTTACACTTCTCCATCAGCATTTGAAATAGGATCTAAAGAATCACTTCAAAAAATAAAATAAAGACTAAAAAGTACCTTGTTCTCCAGAAACAGTCAGGTATCTGGATGCTTTTCTTTTGTTCACGGTGGAAGCAAGCCAAAGAATTGTTTTGCAGAGCATTCAGACAAAAAGGGAAAGAAGGTAGGTTTTTCTGATGGACAAATGTATATGTTTCAGATTGGAATGGCCGTAGGGAGAATTCCTCTCTGCTTTTCAGTGAGTGACTGATCTGTCTGTGACAGGAAAGTAAGATGTAAGAGGCAGATATTTGTGACACAGTGTAAAAGAATTATTTAGATTCCTTTCCTTTTACAAAACTTTCAACCAGGAAATCACCCCTTGCAGGATAGGAAATAACCACACTGAAGAGCTGCCAGAGAAGTAGTTCTTCATTGTGAAGAGATGTGTGGACCTTTTATTTAAAACTGTATTTAGAGAACAAACTCTTTTAGACCAAATACCTGGTTGTCAATGAAATTTGCATATGGGTCCAGAGAAGATTTTCTTTCTTCACTGTATCTTATGCTTAGATATGAGATTTTTTGATGACACCTAATCACATAGAAAAGAAATTGGAGAAAATACAGGATAGAGAAAATGGTAGAGGTAGTTATATGTTTGGTAGAGGTACAGGGAGAGAAAATTGACCATTTGCTACCAAAAGAAAATGGTTCAGCAAGGTTAAAAGGAATTGGAAGCAATACTGACGGCAATGTAATTACTGAAAATGAAAATGGTTATGATTTTTATTGGCCTGAAGAAGAATTGCATGGTAATAGCACTGTAGCTGGTGAATCTCAAAAGGCAGCTGAGAAATAAAAGCATGAGGTGGTGCCAAATGACCTTCCTGGCAGCCATGATATAGTTGGTTACAATGGGGAGGCACTTTCCAGGAGACTCCTCTAAGGGATGCTTGGCTTGGCCCTTCAGCCCTATGGCTCTGGAAAAGGTGGTAGGCACAAAGCCATTCATTTTAGTTCTTAACACTAAACATTATTTTTTTTCTCCCTTTCACCCTCCATTTCCTTTAGGCATTCATGGTCCCTGACTGTGATGGGTTCATAGCACAGCCAGAAATACAAGCTGAGGATGCCACTGGCAGTGGGCAGCTTCATGGTCCTCTGGTTGGTGGTGCCCCATCTCTTACCAGATGTCAGATTTGGTCTGATCTGCTGGGAGCAAACCTTTTCTTTCCTAAGTGCCTGCTGTCCTTACTGCCATTTGCCTGCTGGTGCGTGGAGACAGATCATTTGTGCAGACAGTGACTGTATTCCTCTCAGTCCGTTTGCACATTGAGAAAAAGGAGGAGAGCCTGTTTTCAGCCTAGCCAGACTTTACAGCACTCCATCATTTAAGATAACCCACTTGAAGTGTTCTTTTCACTAGAACTGGCATGCATTGGTAAAGCTTGAAATTCCACAGATTTTAGCCCAGTTCACACCATTGCTATGCCAGCTTGGGCGCAAATGCATAGCAAAAAGGAGACAAAATTGAATATTTTTGTGGTTTAGTTCACTATTTTGCCTTAATTGGAAATAAAATACTTTTGTATTTTAAAGCTGTTGTTCATTGCAAAAAGCAGGAGAATGGCTGATGGAAACAATTGTTAGAGAAAGATTTTGTTTGGAAAATAGAAGCTACGTAAAGCGATATATCTACATGAAAAGATCACTTTTTATGGAATTTTGCCATCATGATAATATAAATTAAATACGTTTACATTAATTTCTGCATCCAGTTAGACTAGCATTGTGTCTGATAACACTTGAAGCCAGAAAATACTCTTCTTTATTTTCCTCGAGCCAAGGTTTTTGTTTGATCTACATCTCCCTCATGCACTAGAGTTTCCCATTGATGATTTTTTCTGTTGAATCCCTAGAACTTCAGTTGAACTCAGAAATGGGAATGAAAGAGAAAGAAAACAAAAACCACATTGCAAACAGACACTGAAGAAGCCTAGGCATAGTGGTACTAAGGTCAAGCTGGACTAGGTGCACTGCTAATGCCAGTTCCCTTTGATTTTAAGTAATTTAATTCTGAAAAAGTTCTTAAATTTTTGATTCCTTGTTCTGAATTGAGTTTGGATTTATGTACAATCATATTTTGCTTAAATATATTTTTCTGCTTAGAGAGGAATCAACAAAAGACTGAAAAGGAGAGCAAGATCTGTAAACCGCATGGCAAGGAGGGCAGGTAACTCAGCATGGCAAAGCCCTGATCAAGCACAGAAGGTCAAAGAAAGAAAGAGAAAACATGAAAAGACAGAACTTGGTTGGTTTCAGTAGAAGTTTGATGGTGATTGTCTTTCAAAGTGTGTCATGCTTTGGAAGGATTTATGTAAATTCAGCTTACCAACACCACTGTCCTTCCTGGGGGAAAGCTTGATATTTGTGACACCAGCACAGTGGGATTTCCTGTCAGATGAGAGACAGCTACTAAAATCCTCTTTCACCTGATCCTAGGATGGCTCTCCTTAAGGGTTTGTGATGGATGAGGAAGGGGTCTTTGGGTGAAAAGGCATCATCCCTTTCAGGATCTGTGCAGAAGACCTTCTCTGGCAGAAGAGGTGTGACAAACCATGTCCGAAAACGTGCTGTCCTCATGGTGTATCATGACCATCTAATTACCTCCATGGTTCCACACCATATAAATGAGCCAATACCCACCCAGAGGCTGAGACTGCCAGAGTGAAGTAGAGGCGCTCAGTGTTTGTTGGGCAAGGAGATTGCTGCTACATTGGGAAAATCTCTTTCCTTTCCTGTGATGTAATATAGTCTCTCTGTCATATATAATCTCGCTGCCATAATTATGAGTAATTCCTAATCCATGCTCTCTACTACTATATATTTCTCTAATATATTGCTTATTTAAACTCTAATTTTATGATGTGGTTTTTTTCCTCTGTTGTAATTAGAATATGTGATAAAGCTATGCAACGAAGTGAAGAACCAGGTCTTACCAAACAAAAACATGCAAAGGTTGGTTTATGACAGAGACAGTTTGAGAAGGGATAAAATAATAATGCAAGTTCTTTCTTTTTTGACAGGCCAGATTTGCCAGTACACCCCAGACACATCACTCCTCTCCAGCCCCACAAAACAGCTGTAAACCTGGATTAACCAGGCTGTTAAATGGAGTTTACAGCTGCTTTGCATCACCAGAATGGCTCAAAGCAGGCAGCACATACCAGTGAATACAGGCCTAATTGTACACAAATGAACAATGAAGTAGTTTAGGATGCAGTATTCACTTTGGCAGAATGAAAAAGAAATCTTTGTATAGAGCAGATATGTTAAAATTTATCCTTGCTTTGCTCAAGGGGAAAAATTCATCCTCTTTTATTCTGAATGGATTATAATTAAGAAAAGCATCAGAGGCAAATTATTCAAGGTTAGAAATTTAAAAGAGCTTTAAGATCACATCCACTCTTTTCAGATATATTAGTGCCTACTGGAGTTACAACTAGAGAAACTCATAGTTTAATTATAAAATAATGGTAAAAAAAAACCTGCTTGGATAAGCATGTGTTTCCATTAGGGAAAAAAAATCATTACAGAAAACAAGATTAAAAGTTAATGTTGCAAATCTCATTGTCTGTGTATAACTTCATTAATGCTGGATAACTACTCTATAATTAGCAAGGTGTTCATTGTAGAAATCTGTTAAAGCAATTGAAATGAATCTACCTAGATGTCTGCTTAGCCTGTAGTTACTTTCAAAAACAAAACAAAACAAAAAACAAAAACAACAAACACAAACAAGCCTCAGAATATTTTTCAGAGCTTTAAGACATTGTTTTTCTTCTGTAAATAAAGCTTACAGCCTTAAGGCATTTGCTTTGCTGGGATTACAACAGTCTCCGATATAATTTGACAAACACAGAAAGCATAAAAACTCCAGATGACTGGTTCTCATTTGTATATACAATGAATCTTGCTTAAACTGTAGGGAAAAGCTGGGTCAGGACAGCCCATGAACAGAGTAGCAAGCTTTCCTCTTCACACTGCCAAGAATTGCACTAACAGTAGTGTGAGAAGTGATGGAGATCTGGGCCCTCTGTAGTGAAGACTATGCATCATTCATCCCTCTAGGTGACTCTGGAAGCCAAGAGAGACCTTGCCTTTAAACTTGACTTACCTTTGGGGTTCCACCTTCAAAATCAATTGCCAAACCATAATTTTCATACAAGAACTGAGCCTATTACACCTGGGGTAGTCACAGACTGGCTGTGGGTACAGTCATACAACCACAGGCAGGCAGAGCTAAGCAGAGCTTTGCAGGCTGAGCCTTATCCCAAATCCACACAGACACCTAAGGGTGTGCATGAGCCCGTATCTTCTCAGGAGGCTGGCGATTAGTTTAGGCCAAGGACTGTACCACCACAAATACATGGCTTTCCCCTCACTTCTGAGGAGCTTCCAACTGGCCCAGAGCATAAGCATGGAGATGATGTTTTCCTGCAAAATACTATGTAAAATACTAGCAAAATATTACATTTATTTTGAAAACATATTATCCCGAAAGGGATAAAAAATACCAATTTAAAGAAAAAGCCAGGAAAATCTGGTCTTCAGGCTGCAAGATATTTAACCTTTTTCATTCCTGAGTGCTGAGCATCCCACACGCTTTCAGTTATAATAATAACAGCAGTAACAATAACAAGAGGAAATCAAAATCTGAAACAAAAGGCAGAGCTGAACTCAAAATACTTTGGAGGTATTCTGAAAATTATGCACCTAAAAGGTACAATTTAGGAAATCATACTTAACCATAAGGAATAGAAAAATAGATTAAAGCCTCATGAAAAAAGAAGGCAAAAAAACTAGGCAGAAAAGCCTTTTATTGCTGAAACTACAAAAGCAAATTATGAATCAGATTGTGGCATGTCATCAGAAGGAAATGTCTCTTCCCTATGAAAGTGGATTTTAGCCAACTCAAAAATAAAATTTTCATGTTGTGTTTCATGGGGATCTCACTTCTTAGGAAAAAAGCCACACACACACAAAATACATTTCCTGGGCCAATATAAAACCTTTTAATAAAAGTAACTTTTCAAACAAGCAAAAATCTTGTGGTCAGATTCATAAAAGATAATATTACAATAATAATAGATGGTTGTTTCAAGATGCTCACTACTACTGCTTCCCTTTTTTATGCAGCCCAAGGCATACTTTATTGTATTGTCAAGTCAGGTCAAATGGAAAGATGCTGCTAACAAATATATGCAATTCTTTGACTGCAAATAATATTTTGTTGGTCAGGAAGTCTGCAAAGCTGTATCCATACTGCTTGCTGTCCTTCCAGACCAGACTCTCAGCTGGTGTGAAATTTTTTAACCACTTTTATCTCCAAGGAATGAGCCCAGATTACTTCCAGGGAGGATCTGGACTCTTATTTATTGTAACTGACTCTTCTAGTGCTTCATTATTGTCTGCATAGATGAGCAGATTAACTGGGCATCTCTGTATGGGAGGATAAGTACACTTGTATCTGATATCTTTGAGGAAGGGTGGATGTTTTTCTGGACACCTGCTCCCAGAGACTGGATTAGTTTATGGAGGAGTCTTCCAGTTCTCATTTAGGGGACAGTTAATTTTGCATCAGACCACAGGTGTTTTGGGAACAGTAGAGGTAGCACCTTTACACAACAAAGAGGGGACAGAGGGGAAAAATGAAGAAATAGATTACGAGGTGCTAGTTCACTCCCAAATTAGAGGTAGGCACATGCTGCTTCTGGGCAGGGGCACCCACAATTTCCAATGACCCCAAAAGGCCATGGCTGAGTTCTCCTTCACTGCTCAATGGGCAAAAGGATGACCTGAGCCTGATGTGCAGTGGGTGCTTGGTGACTCCATTCCCAGTCACTGAAGGGAGTTGAGAAAAGTCAAACACTTGTCACTCTGAGTTTATCCCTTCATATGCTTTCAGGGAAATATGGATCCTGGGGCATAAAGCATTGCTCTTGCTCATGCTATCCTATAAAAGCACATACTTACATATTTATGTAAGTGTATTGGTACCAAATGGGGCTCTCACTCCAACCCTCTGCTTAGCCCTTATCCTCAAAGAATATTCAGCTTTGAGTAAAGCACTGAAATATTTCAGGCTCTGTGTCTCTGCTGGAGTCAAGATGGCTCAAGGCGAACCTGACACTGATTTAAAGTGACTTGGAAGACACTAACTCCGAGTGTTCAGGACAGTAATCAACTACTCCCTCCCTGGGTATAGGGAGAAAATTCAATCTTAAAGAAGGAGTTTTGCATGCGTCCATCACATGTGAGTGTAAATCCTTAAACTCATCTCTGAAATGTCTGAAAATGGTCCTTTCTGGAAGCCGGTCACTGGATAACTAACCTCATCTGGCACCGTATTTTATGTGTTATAACTGACACAAGAAAAAAAAAGCTGGTTTCCCACCTGTCGGTGCATTAAAATCTAGGATGACAAAAACAAGAAAATGGGTGAGCCTCCTCTGAAAGAAGTGCAAGTGATCAGCCAAACAGGGACTAATTGCAGGCAAACTGAAAAGCCCACATGTGACCCCAGGAATACACCACACCTAGTAGTAAATGAAAATCCTATCAAATTCCCAAGAATGTATCTTCTCCCAAGAAGAAAAAAAGAAAAAAATCAATACCACAGATTTAATTCAAAGCACTGATAGAAAATCTACTGTGAGCAGAGACAAATAGATATTTAGCATGAAAGACAAAGGTTGGACAAGGCAGATTACTGATCTTTCGCCTTCTAAAACAGCTCAGTTTTTACATTCCTTTAAACATGAAGCTCCAAGCTATACAAGGTGATTTTGCCAAGATGAAAGTCTGAAAAAGATCTCTGTTAGACACAGTTGAATATGTTCAGTTTTTCCACACCAATGATGCGTCTGATTTACAACTGAATATTACTTCTTGAAATGAGTTGCACAGTAGAAAAATAACGACATTTCAAGATCTTCATTGGGGGAGAGGGGGAAGAAATGATTGCTCTTTTTTATTATTTATGTATTATCATTTTCATTATATATTGGTATTTAAAGAATAATTTATGAATAGACAGAATGATTGATTGCATCACATTATAGATATCATCTATAGAGTCCGAAATATCATATTTATCAGCAAAGATTTGAGAGCATTGCCATTACATCCAAGTGAGTTCTGACAGAGCAATACATCCATGTTTTTTGCATATTCTCTATAAATACGCAGCTGTATTTGGACAGTCATATGGGTATGTGTGACTGCAGACATATCTACAATGAAAAAAAGGAAAGGAAAGCACCAAAATAGTGAGAAATATTTCTGAAAAACAAATATCTAGTATATGTGTTTCTCACTTAGACAACCTGGAGAGTATTGGAGAAATTGGGTTTCTTGCCAGGTTTCTGCTTTGTTTTTTCTCCAGAGCACAGGATGGAGATCTGTCCCCTCATACTAGTCTGTCCCTCATGCTACCAGGGATGACACATCTCCAGGCGCTAGGTCCCTAATGCTGAGGAACCACAGCACACTGATGGTGATCCCCTCTATGGTTGTCATGTCTTGGGCACAGCTGTAGGAACAGGAAGCAATTCTGAAAGCCACAAAAGAGGTCACACTACATAAAATAAGCTTTTAGGAGTTACATGCTTCAAAACTTAAACTTAACTATCAGTCCCAAAACTGAAAAATTCTCTGTTGCAGGCCTTTTTAGGTCTAGAAGTGAGTCCTGGATCTCTTTGGTATTATTCTCTTCCTCTCATACCAAGTAACCACTTCCATTACTTCTTCAGACTACACAACTCTTACATATATGGAATCTGGCAGTTTTCCAGGACTTTTTCTTGGTCTTCTGGGACTAGGACTACTCTGCCTTTAGGGAGAAATACAGGTGCTTGTTCAGGAAAGGAAATAAATGTGTGGCAGGTTAGATGGCAACAAAGAAGGGAAAAAAGACATCTGTTTGAAACTGCTCAAAAGTTTAGGTGTTGAATGAAGTTTATGGAGAAGAGAGTAGCAGGCAAATGAACTAGTTGAAACTAGTATATTTATTACACATTTAACCACAAAGATCTCACCTACCTGACTTCTTAGTGACAGATAAAATCAAGTTATGTATACAATAGAAATGTATTTAGGTAAGTGCATCAATCAGCGAACAGTGGAAATTTTCCACCTTTTCGTCTCTCTGTGTTACAGCAAGAGACAACAGAAAAATGAGCCAATCAATCACAGCTTATGTACTCAGACTCCTAAGGTTTGCAGGATGCTCTGTAATTTGTGATTTAACCTCTTGTACCTTCTTCTTGCTGAAGTTCTCACAGAAAAAAATTATGTGCCAATAACAAGTGACACAAGATTCATCTTGTTTGACTGGCTAGGTCACAATGACAATTTAGGTTAGTCTATAGCCATATGTGATGGCTGGGAAAGATATAGTGAGACTATGCAGAATTACTTCTTACAAGCATCACCAGGAAAGACACAAAACACAACCAGGTCTATCAGAGGGAGTATTGGGTGATCCATAATACAGTAGCAAGCACAACAACATAAATATCTTGGAAACAAAAACCAATCTTAATAGCAACTGGTAGCACCATGCACTGCAATTGTGTCCACTGCACTGCTCCACTGTAGACAGTGCTTTTGATATTATAAAACTAGTGCTATAATTTGAACACTGCTGCTGCATGGCTGCCAGAAAGTGAATGGTCAAATTCAGCAACCAGGACAGACTGACCTTGGGTCTGGCTCATCCTTAGTTCCTCAGTGAGTGTGCTGAGTTCCCTGGCTGATGCTGGTTTGGCCTGAGAAGTGCTGCAATGTCCTCTGGGTGATGAACCAATGCACTCACTGCTGGTCCAGGATCAAGAGTTGGGAGTGCATGTTTATGTACCTGTTCGCTCAGCATTCTGTTCAGCTACATCTACTAGCTCATTATTGTCACTTAAGCAATGGTTTGCTGCCACCAGACATCATGGACCTACGGCCCCTTGGGTACCAGCATTTTGCCAGGGAAACTTAGAGGCACTCTAAAGCTTAATAACAATAACCTTCATGGTGTTGTATAAGCCTGAGACCAAGATTGCTAGCAATATTTGCTTACACATTAGGTAGGCAGCAGTGGGAATCACAGGGGAATATCTTCTCTTCCTATCTGGCCACCTTTGCTCTTCCTATCAGGTCATAAATTTATATACTGGATACAACTGTATGTAACAAGGAGCCTTGCTGCATCCACCAGTGATGCACTGACCTCACGCACACACACACACTCACCTCATTCACCGCTCTGCTATTTACTTCTGATTTATGGTCTGCTGGCAATCCACATGGACTCGGATTGAAAACGTAGCACAGAATGAATCAGTTAAAGAGCACTAGATTGATAGGCCACCTAATGTATTTAAAAATAACTGAACAGTGAAATGATCAAGTAAACTGAGATTTTCTGTAAGTTTGAGTGTTAGGTAATTACAAATGGCAATTGGGGAAGAACAAAAGTATATTAAGCAGCAATGACAAGAATTAATGTTAAATTTCTGGCACCTAAAAAGTCTGTTTTTAATTTCAGTATGCATGAGCTCTCATCAAAACCATGAATCCAAACCACACATGAAGAAAGAGTTTAGGTAGTATCAAATGTATTAGAAAAATACATTAATTTATGAGGAAGCAATACTGACTATCAGGGCAGTAATGAAATAAAACTAAGTAAGAAATATTAAGGAAATAAGTATAAAAGGGAAATTGCAAATACTAAGAAAAATATTTGTGCCAAAATAGTTGTTTGACGAATATGGAGACATGTTCGGAGAAACATATTCAGTGCACCATTTTTAGAAAAACTTTTTTAATAATACAAGATGCTACAATGAAGGGAATTCATACAGTGGACTTTCCTGAAATCAGTGAATCTGGTCACTTTAAGAAGAAAAATTACAATAGCATTTTAAATAGAAAAAAATAATTAGCATAATTCAGATGATCTTTAACTATAACAAAGGACTGAGTACTGAAGTCACAAATATACTCTGTTAGAAAAAGTGAATATGCAGTCAATCCTACCACTGACCTAAGTGCTTTGTTCTCCGTTGTATTTCACCAAATAAAATGGTGACATTTCTAACTCTCAGACATATTTATTATGCAGTGAGGGATATGAAAGAAGTGTCTCCTAAATGTTACCTGAAGTTAAACTAGGTAATTACACTTTCTTGAGAAAAAACTTTGGTCATTAATGAGAGACACTCTAGCATCTCAGGGGCATGGAAAATGGAAAATGCAGAAAATATTACCAGGGCATCCATTAGACAAAGTGTTTGTACTCAATAATGTCAACAACAGGCTTCCCATCTGCTTCAGGAGGACAAGAAGATTTATTGAATTAACTTTCACAAAGACAGAGTTACTCCCCAGTTCCCTCTGCTGTCACTGTGGAGAGACAGAATGCAACAGGATTCATGTGGCTCCCCAGCCACTTGCCCCAGTACCCTGTGCTTGTGGTGAGGAGATCTCAGGGACATGGCAAAGGTAATAGGCTCTCCTTCTGACCCAGCTCTTCCACCTTCTGCCTCCAAAACCCCATTCGTTACTTGGGCCAGTGCAGATGGGTCCATGTCTGCTGATAAGCCTCCTCATCTTATCTCAGTATAAATGTTTTTTAACAGCATCTCTAGCCAGAGTCACCACTTAACAGTATCACAAGAGTTTTGTTGACCAGCTTGAGAACAGAGCTAACCAAAACTCAGAGCTTCGTATTTATTTGAAACAGTAATATTTTGAACAAAAAGCACTGAAGTGAGTTACAGAAGCAACATTGATGTGGTATAGGGTCAAATCACCATTTCAGATGATTTGAAGTTTCATTTTGCACTTTCAAAAAATTATCTGATTTCTTTTTTCATGTTTACATCAATTTTATAGAGTGTTGCAACATCAATAGTGGGAGAACACTGTAAGTCATATGATACCCTATTATGTTTATTTTATAGTTAAATTATCAAAAGGCTTTATCAATAAGGATTTACTACCTTCTTTTCAGGTTGACAGCATCTTCTGCTTCAGTTGTATTGAGAGCTTGTGTGATAATCAAAGCTTTTTCCTTAAGAAAACATTTCCTAATAGCTTGCTAATTTATCCTATCAAGAAGCAGTATCACGAAGTCAGTGTGGCTATGGGCATGATCAAAGGCAGCAGTGATGGTCACATCTGGGCCAAGTCTCCCTAGTTATTTTTAAGAGCCTGACACCTGGTATATAGAAATCTTTGGTTGGCTACCAGGAGCTGAAGGGCTTCAGCAGCATTAAAGACACACAGCTTCTCCCAGGATCAGCCCTCCCACCTCCAGAAGGAGTCAGTTATCTTTTGATGTACCTGAAGGAAACTCTTCAACACTTCCTTGCAACCAAATCCTAAAAGTGTAGCAGATTGTGAAAAAATCTGTCATAAGCAGTATGTCATGCAGAATAGCGTAAATTGACAAGTTGGGGGGGGGGGGAAGAACACAAATAAACCTCTAACAAGAGAACACCCAGGGGAATGGATTGCTACCCTAACTTCAGAAACCCACAGTGCAGTCTGTGAATTGTCTGTACAGTTCCTTGGCAAGGTGTTATTTTAAAAATGAGGAGAAAGTTCCTCATAACAGTTTGCACAGTTTTTATGGTATTATTATAATATACCTCTGGAGTAGAAACCTCACTATGAAGGCACATAGCATTATTCTCTGAAATTTTTTTTATTATTTTCATCTTCAGTGAATTTTTTACCATATATTACCTATGTTTGCTTTCCCCACCAATGCATAACAATGGCAATGGCTGATCTATACAGTACAACCAGCAGCCCATGCAAAATTTCATAGAAGCAGTTTTTGATGTGCATTGGAGGAAGAATGGAGGCATCACAGATGTTGAAATGTGATTGTTCTTCATTTTACCTCTTAAAAAATTTCAAATACCCTTTCTGTCTAGCATGATAATTTGTTTAGTGTAACGTGCATTTGGTAGTGATAACAAGGGAGAAATGCTTAACCTAAGGTACTGTACTTTGCAATCAAATGAATTATCTCTTTAAAGTGTGATTGTGTAAACTGAGAATTTAAAGTCTCAGTCTCTGTGAACAGCTACCCTGATACTGTGTTTGTATTAGAGGAAAACTTTTAGGACATCCCTAGGAAACTAATCCCTAGGAAGGCTGAAATTCAGAAGAGGATAACAAGTCTGCACCTTTGATCCACTCTCCACACAGCAAAGCCAGACAGGATTATGCCAAAGCCTTTAACAAAATACTTGGGGAATTTTAAACCCAGAACTATTTGCAACCTTTAGGATCCAGGATCCTTTTCACTGGGTCTTCTTTCGCAATATTTCTGACTTTTACCTCTTTCATATGCAAGTCAGTTTGCAGGGATGACAGGAGTAAATGTCTCTGAAAGTCTGTGTAGTCCTCATGCTCTGTCATGTAGCAAACACTGCTGAAGTATGATAAAGTAAGGGTTACTTTAAGGAAAAGAAGCATTGTTACACTCCCCTACCTTTGCCTCTCTTCCTAAAATTATTGATTTACTGCAAATTTGAAAGGTTATAACCAGTGATTTGTGCATATAATCCTTACAATAATTTCTCAAGACAAGGGAATTTATGTATCCAAAAATGCCTTGAGAAATCTGTCTTAATTAAGTTCTGTTCTAAAAGTTTGATTCACTCACACAGCTGCACACTATAATGCGTAATTTGCTATTTAATGACAGTCAGATCAGTGTCTGCACAATAGTATCAAAATCATACCTACTGAGGAGCAGGTTAGTGCAGCAGAGCAACTCACCCCTGGTATTAGAAACACTGCTAATTACCAGAACTGTGTTTTGACTAGGAGCAATACAGGAATATTTTGGAAAAAAAGCTTTCTTGCTAGGGAGAGAGACCACTATGACATTTCATTGCATTTGAAGAGGTTTTAAAAGACAGTTTTTGTTCTGAGTAGGTGGTGACAGTACCGCAGAATTTCACAGGATGGCTGTGATAAATGCAGCAACAAAGGCAAAGACTGCTTAATAGACAAGGAACCTCAGCACCTATTATTACTGTTCTTCCAAGAAGTAGGATTTTCTTAAATCAATTTCATATTTCAAGGGGTTTTAGTCAGCATTCAAAAAAATTGCATTTAGAATGTAACAGATCAAAATCTATAGACACTGCCCCAGAGATTCTTGTTAATGCAATGGAAATTGGCTGTGAATGTCTAAAGAAATATATTTGAAGTTCTCACTGTCACCATAGAAATGAAAAGTCAAGCCTACTTAGCACTTCAGCTTCGCATCATAATTATTGTTTCTTGTCCAGCTTTAAGTACCTATGATTTGGCTTTTCTGGAGGGATCAGAAGATATTTTTTTTAAACAGTCGTCCCTTGAGATGGTTATTTCAGGTTCTCAGAGAAACCCTCTATATCTCCCAGGAACCATGTCATTCAGGTAGCCAAGGGAGCTGACCTGATGTCCATTTTATATTTTACTAGTGAAGTTCTGCTGTAAGATCAGTCTCATTTAGAGCCAGCCCTAAGTGATTTTGCTTTTCTGTGCAGGTCAGTGGATAACTAAATGTCTGTGAAATGGTACCATGGCAGCAAGGTAATACTCCTATATTTCCTTTAATGACAGTTTTTGTTTTTCACTGCCACTCTACCCCATTAATCCTACTCTGGGAGCTGAAAAATGAGGTTCCATATATCCATGTAATAGGTTGCATGTGTTTTCAAGGTCTCTTCTGTATCCAAGTCTTCCTAACTCTTGAAGAACCATTACCAAAGTTCCTGAATTCTTTTTCATCCTAATATAAAGCACTTTATACTTCACTGAATTCCTGTTAAGGTTTGCTCTCTGCCTTTCACATGCCACCCCAAAGGTCCAGCGTACCCATGCAATGTCTGTTGAGTAGCAAAGTCAGCTTGCTCTGTATTTGCAAGATGTAACAGGGAAAAACACATGCACATTAGATCTTACTCTTTTCGGACTACAAAGGAAGTAGAATTTATTCTCCCGAGTTTATCGAGATAGGCAAACACGTTTCTTCTCAGAAAAAAAAACAAGCCCAAACAACACATAGCTCAGAGTCTGTGCTCTGTCTCACTGCCCACCCAGCTCAGGACTGAGACCAGACTTTGGCCCAGTGTGAGCCAAGTGGGATGACCTAGAGTTGTTCTGCTCAAACTCAAGCTCTGTTTGGAGACCTTATTTGTAATGGCACTGCAGCCCAGCAGTAACCTGCTTCAGAGCTTCCCACCATTCCTGGGAGCAGTTTGAAGGAGCTGCAGGGCAATGCTGCTAGCAAACCTTCCCCTTCCATCCACTCTTGATCCTTCACTCCATAAATGTCTGCAAAGTAATCTCAGAGTGTGGTGAAAAAGAGGTTTGCAAAGCAGGCTGGACACAGACATGGCATCCAGTGTGATGTTGGATTTATTAGGCATCTTTGTCTTACATGAGAAACACCAGCATCCTTTCCTTCAGCGCAGGCTGGCTGCATTCTTGCTTTTACAGCCTGTTCTGAATTATTCAAGGTTTTTACTTCCTCCTCATCCTTTTTATATGACATGGGAATTTTTGGTAGCTAGTCTTTAACCCTTGTTTCTGAGAGCGTGCCATTCATGTTTACCTCAGAAAGACCCGCCTGGACTTGTTTAGAGGAGTAAGTAACAAATCAGATAAAGTCGGTGTGACAGGGCAAAAGAGAGTAAATCACTTTAAGAGCATAAATCAGCCTCCTTCAGCTTGTCCTTGCAGAGGTTAAAGACAAAGTGACAAGCAAGAGGACAAAGATCAAGGAACAGAGTAGCTAAGCTGTCTTGCAAGGAGTTTATAATCTTTTGGTAATTAATCAGCCATAGTGGGGTCTGATCTGCAAACACCTGCAAAACCTACTGCTATTCCTCACTCTTTTCCACAAGTGGAACAAAATACAGAAGTATATCAAGCTCTGGAAAAATGGGCAACGTACCATCTGGGACAATTCAGGTGAAGGTTTTTGCAGTTACAGGTTTTTAGCTGTATATAATAGGAGATGGGAAACTTGGAGGCTCTTTTTCCCCTTTGTTTTGGTTTATTTATTTTTTTGTTTAATTATTGTCATGTAAAAATTCTTATTATTCTACAAGAGATTAACAACCATTAATGTACTTTCTTGGCATAGAAATTTGCAGAAGGAAAGTAGTTCATGATGAATAAGTCCTAGCACTAATTTTAGGCACTCAGTTAGGACAGATTACCCAGTCACATCCCAGCCAGAAATGAAACATTGCCCTTGATCCTGGCACAGGGCACAGTAAGTTTACACTGCTCCATCAACCTAAAACAGGCTTCAAACTTAATTCATCCAACGTCAAAGAAGCACTACAGGCTTTGCTGTGTTTCCATTTCACCTTCCATAGTGCAAAACCCCCAGCTAATGGCAATGTGTGGGACCCTGGCAGGAGTCTGCGGCACACACAAGGTGCACCAAGCATAGGCTGTGCCAGCTTCCACCAGCATAGCACAAGTGAATTGTAGATCAGAAGACCATATACTGTGTCCCTTTTGGTCACTACTGGGCACCAGGACCCATCATTCTCACGCAGAGAGAGTTACAGGACAGAAAGGAGTGCTGTGGTCAGGGTTGTTCCTGAAGCAACAGACTGCTGCACATCCAGTATATCACAGTCATTGTCACATACATGTGATATACTCAGCCCTCTATTAACAATTGAACCATCCAACTGACTAATTCCTTAATTATTAATATTAATAGTTAATATTAATATTTAGATTTCTATGCAAATGGTAATTTATTCTAACATTCATCAGCTTTTTAGGACTTTCAGATGTGCCCATTGCTGAAACCTACCAAAGCCACCACTACTCCATGCAACATTTGTGTCCCCTGCTGGAAGAACCAGCAAAGCTCTTTCTATGGGGAGTGAAGTCTTCTGCTGGTGCAGGGAAAGGACAGCAGCAGGGAGAGGGGAAGAGAAAGGGAGGAATCTTGAGCTTCCTCCAAAAACACAAGACTGTACTCCAGACTTTTCCTAGAAAAATCCTGAGGGAGTCCAAGATGCAGGAATTTGCCAGTCATCATCAACTTCACTTTATGCACTTAGGTGCTCAGCTTATCTGGTCAGCCAGAAAAGATATGATGCAAACTGCTTTTTTAAGATCATACCTGGGGCATTGTCCTTCATATCAACTTTGGTCCTGTGCCATCAGAACAAGCGTGTTCTTTGTGAAATGTAGCTCTTTGAGCCCTGTTTTTGCAGCTCATGGTTTTCCTGTGTGTACTGAAGTCCAGTGGCAGCCTTGCCTACTGTTGCAGTATGGACACACATCCACCCACACTGTATTTTAGACAAAGAGAAAAAGGGAAGTACAGTTTCCAAGCAGGAAGATTGCGTTATTACAGGAACCTGGGGACAAGGTTTTATGTCAGTTAAGGACACCCCACTGCTTAATGAGCAAAATAGGGGCTGTTGATAACTACCTAAATAGAGGGCCAATTCGCAGTAAGCCAATTAATGGTGTACATTAATTCCATCAAATTAATTTCCAAAGAGGAGTTATGGATTCTTTAACTTTCTTAGTTTGCAGCTAGGAATTGATTTTTAAAAAGCAATAATCTGAGAATGACCAAGAAACATATTTGCAAAAATCAAAGCGATGGTTTTAAAAAACAGCCGAATAGAAGACAGATTTGATACCATGAAGGCACATTATCTACTAAGCAAAATTAGGTTGAAGTATTATGACCAAGAAAGTAAATCCAGCCTCACAGGCACCAAACCAACTGCTTAAAAAGAAGAGATAGCACTCTCAAAACTCAAGTTAAATGAAGTTATTATCTAAAATAAGATGAGGAAAGAAATTTTAACACATGACTCTCAAATCTGGAAAAGTAATCTTCTATAAGTAAGGCAGAAGATCTGGAGTTTCATTTGAGATGAATTGAAAAAGAGGGGCAAATGTGAATCTGTCATGCTTTATAGTCACAAAAGTAGTGTTTAACCCCTTTACAAAAGAAAAAAAAGCTTTCTCACTAGTTTTTTCTCTTCAAAATTCCCTCTCAGTATACCCTGAAAGTCTCGATTTCTACTTGGAAATCAGTAGTGATGATTTTATGACAACAGAATTGGAGAAGTGAAATTTGATTGAGGTAGAAAATACATATTTCAAAATGTTTTGATTTTTTTGTTTCGGTTTGGGACTTTTTTAACATTAGAAAAATTTAGGGGTTTATATTCACAGTTCTTTCCATACAGTTTAAAAACCCTCAGTGCTGCACTTATCACTACTAAGCCGTTCCCTGTTCTGCAAACAAGGAAGATCAGGCTTGACATTTCCGGCATTTCTAGAGTAACAGGTAGAACACAAACATGCTTTAAGTAAATGTTTTCTTCCATGCAACATAAATGAGATCACACATAAAACCTAACATATAAAATCGTAACACATTATTCTGCACAGACTTTCAGGGAGTTTAAATTTGCCACTGGAACTCAAAAGGAAACCGCTGTGGGCATCTGGGCACTAGACTGGATTGTCAGCTGGTGCCCACACTGAGTACTCAGGGATCCTGCTGATGCTGGTTCTTCCGATCTCAGGGTATGAGAAGGGTTGGCTCTGCCCAGCACCCCAGAAAAGCACATGAGGGTCCTTGTTTCTGAAACCTCACTGAAATCCTGATCATTTTTATGGTGCTCACCGGCACATCCTCTTGAACCCTCAGTCATTTACTTGTCCCCAAGTCTTAGAGTAATTTAGCTCTTGCATTGAGCCTCTGAGTAATTAAATAACACCTTCCTTTTCTTTCTGGTTCCCCTGGGTGTTTTCAAACTTCAGTGCGTCTTCCATAGCACACTAAGATAGAAATCTCTGGCTTCCCTATTCTCTGTGTCATACAGAAACACATATGCTCTCTTAGGAGACAAATAAGATGGGCTGTGTACTACCTGCACTCTGCTCTGCACTTCTTCTTCCTGCTCCCACATCCATGCTCACTGGGTCCCTGAGGGGCTCACACTGATCTTTCCCCATCACTGTGAGAAATACCTTCACATTTATGATATTCCTCCTCTGTCTAATAGGCACATCATTCCCCAGGGTAATCTTGGTATTAACTGCAGCCACGCTAGCCTGTTTGTATGTTGCAGACAAATTGTTCTTGGAGGCCTGTCTACTTACGACTTGCCACCACATCTAGCAACCAGACAGTCCTCTGCAGATATATTGCTAAATTTGCTGTTTGTTTCCTTGTCACTTATGAGACTGGTCTTTTCTTTCTTTTTTTCTTTTTCCCCTAGAATCCCAAATGTCTTCAGTGTTCAAAGCAGCTGAGTCTAGACATGGTCTGGCTTGGATTTTCCAATTTTATCTCCATCCTTTCTCCAGCCTCAAGCATTATGGTTTATGTGGTGACACGATATAAATCCAGACGACTTATGCTTTTTCTTTTTTTTTCCCCCAAGTAAGAGTCTATCTGGGAATGGATAAAATAAAATTAATTTTATTTTCCTGAGAAACACGATGAGAGTGGAAACAGCAAGTTAAAAGAAAACGAAAAGCAGTATAGGCAGGACTTTTCTTTGTAACACGTGGGTGAAAAACAGTAATGTGCAACATGAATCTGAGCAAATAGATTAAAAAATACCATTTTTATAACTTGAAAATATGAAATAAATAGGGTTTTCTAAGTGAAAATAGAAAGCAAAATCACTTTAGAAATTACTGAAGGACTCATTACTGTTGATTTTTTTTTTTAATAAGGGCAATTTGAAATGTGTGGGTGAACATGACCGGATGGAGAATCTTTTCTCTTCCTCTCCTGTAGTGGTCTGCACAACAACATGAGGTTGCAAACAAATCATCATAAGCAAAGACTTTAAAATCCCTGAGGACTCAGAATTATAGGAACTTGATGGGAGCTGAAGTGCTTTGGATGGAACACTGACACTCTCATTCCCTGTTCTACCAAGGACTGCTACCATTTTCCTCAGGGAGGACCATTAATGCCTGAGCCATGTCAGTGCCTGCATAGCAAAAACATCCCCTTCACCAGTTCCTGCATTACAGAACAGTTTGGAAATCTCAGTGCAAAAGAGCTTTCTCTTGCTGCCTTCACAATTTCAAGCCTGAGACAGCCAAGCGCTCGGTCTGGCTCTAATACTGCCCAACTGCCACGTACATCGATTTTGGAGAATAAAAGGGAGAAAGGAAGATCATGCTAACAAATGCACAAAGAAGACCCATGCAAGGGCATGTGGGAGGGCAGCAGAAAGCCGAGCCTCACGCAAAAGGTGAGGAGGAGATGCTTAAGCATTACCTTGGCACTTCTGTCAGTATGTGCTTTAGAAATGCAGCTGAGCCCTGAAGAGTAGGAAATTCATAGAGAAAAATACCATGTAATCACCGGATTAATGGTTACCATGTAACTTGTATGCATGAGGATGTAGAAAGAGCACCCTTTTCATCAGCAAGCCTGGGATTCTGACACCTAACACTCATGTTCTCACAGAACATTTTCCATTAGCAAATACAGGTTACCTGACAAATTACATTTTCCTTCCCTAAAATAGACATATGCAGAAGCTGTCAAACATTCTGTGTAAAATTATACTAAATAAGAAGTTTCAGCACCCTTAATAGGAAAAATGAGACTTTTCCAAAATACACTTGCAAGAAAAAGTCTCCCTTTAAACTAGTTTCCACTAATAAGTTACAGGTTTTCTACAGAAAATACAGAAATACCATGACAACATGTCTTTCTTTCCATCATTTTTTCAGACATTCTTCTTTTATTTTATGTGGGGGTTTTTTTGTTTGTTTTTGCATTACAATTTGTTTGTTATGCCAGGACTCATGTAACTTTTCTCAATAAGTAATCTCATACAGTGCCAAAATGTTTTCTACTCCTTAACAGTGAACCTGCTTTATCAATATTTCCTTCTGTTGTTCATGCCATAAAAACATGACTTTTGGGTAGATGTGAATGTAACTGCAAAAACAGACCTATTCAAATATTACCTGGATGTGTCATGGTTGATCACATTATTGGATAATGTTTTATTAACTGATACGATAAACCTGTACTAATTATCAAACCACAGCTTAGAAAAATAAAGATACTTAATATGGGATTATATTCAGACATTATTCTTGTCCTTCTGCATAGATAGAAAAGATTATAGCTATTAAAATGGACAGGGACTGGCATTTTTAGGAAACTATCTTACATCAAAAGAAATAAGGTAAAAAGAAAAATACTGAGACTAAACTTCAACACTGAAAATGGTCTGACAGTAATGCATCTAAAACTAGATAAAATTTCATCACTGGTTTATCAGCAGTTGAGTCCTAAAACCTTCATCTCTGAATGTACTATCTTAAACAGTTGGTTGTGGAAGCTGGTATTTTACACAACAGAGGCTGGGTTTCCCTAAATAAGATCAGTTTAACTGCAAGCAGTTTGTGACATCGTCTGCAAACACAAAATACACTGTAGTGGGATACGCACAAGATATTAATGTTATTTTATATGTGGCCCATCTAATACCGAAAAGATTTTAGTAACTCTTAGGAGGGTGTAGGAGCAGGCAAAGCAAAAACAAGACTCGTGTTGTCATCTTGGCCAACATTACAAAAGAAAGATATGCAGATTTAGAGCTTGTTCTAGCCTCATCTTGATTCCATCTGTAAATCCAGTTGGAATCTTTGTATTGACTTTAATATCTGCTGCAGTAGTATTTAATTCTCTGATCAAACTCCATTTAAATATATATTCATGCATATACTTTCATAAATTTATGTGTGTGTGTATGCTGTAAAGGAATAGAAAGAGAGATGTATAAATGCACTCTACAAAATGAAATTATAAACTGCAGGAAGATAACAAATAAGCCTGACTTTTTCCTACTTGAATTCTATTAGAAAAGGTCTTTACTTGTACTTCATTCTCTCTCTCTTTTTTCTTTTTTTTTTTTAATATGTTCAGTGCTTACAGTATACTGTTTTCATTATAGACTGGCAGTGTCTGGGAATTAAGCCCATTTTACACACAGACAGATGTTATTTTATAGAGTGTCATTCAACGTAATGGTACCAGATTTTAGCACTTAGCTGCCTCCCAATTACGCATTAACAGTTTGTGTAATTGGGGAGCAGGAAAATACCTTCTCTGCATTGTATAAATTATTTCAGGATGTCTGCTTCCCAAACTTCATGTCACAGGAGGCTTTCCCATGAGTAATAACCACTGTTTTAAAAAAAATGTTTTGATCAAGCAAAGAGTAAACTGTAAAGCATTTGAGTATTTCTGCTGGGCAAAGCTCTCCTTCTTACGTTTTTTTCAGTCCATCATGAAGCAGAAGTCTTGCATAAAATGCTGTGCAAATGTACCTGATACAAAGAAACAATCTGAGATTGTGCTTACAGAATATTGTAATGGCACAGTTAGCCATTTGTTTTCCTTTGTCACTATTTTTTGTGGGATTTTAAAGAAAATTGGTGTATGTAGACAACTGCCACCTTTTTTCTCTCAAAAAGCCCACACACATGTGGAAAGCCCTCTCACATTCAGCACATCCTCTGCCAATGATGCTAAAGTAAGCATCTGCTATGTGCCCCTTCAACAGCACGTAAAAGGTTATTGAGTATCAAAGAATAATACGCAGTTATTGTTCTCTTGACATATTTTTTGGATGCCACTTTGTGATGGTATATATAAATATGGAAATTTTTTTCTGAAATTTTTAAGAGACCCATAAGCAATTTTACAAGAGAAAGATGTAAGCGTTGGGCTGTACTGTTTCATCCAATACCACAGGGAAAATTATAATGATGCCAAGCTTGAGATACCAACTTCTGAAGAAGAAAAGACCAGACTCCCCAAGCATGCCTTCAACAACAAGTCCTTATTTTAGGACTAGAGTGCTGAAGTAGTGAATATCTTCTAGATGAGTGCTTTTTCAGTGAGCCCGAACTGAAAGCAGGTTTGCAATGTTTCTTCCTACTTGCTGCAATTCCCACTCCAGGACCTCGGCAATGATTTTCACTGGGACATCCCAGTGCCGAAGGGTCAGCTTCACTCTGGCGCCATGCACCTTCACTGCAACATGCAGGTCTCCACAAGCAGCACTGGCCTCTTGACTCTTGTTAATGGCTTATGAGCAGCAACTTCCTTGGAAATTGTCTCCTTCCACAGGTGGAATACTGGTGTGCATGCGTATGCATGCACATATGCTTGTAATCAAATCTGAATCCTTTGTGAAGAAAGACATTTGCTGGGGAAGAAGTTTATTTTCCCTGCTTTGGTACTCCTACAGTTTCTCAATCTTGGAAAAAAATCAAAAGGCAGTGCATGAGGGGACCATCCTTCTTCATTGCACATTTTTTCAGTTTTGTTTTTGGGTTTTTTTCCTAACTTGCTCATGTTTTTCCCTTTTTGGAGCACTGTTTGGCGCTGACAAAACAGAATTATCCAAGTATGATCACAAACAAAGCCTACCAAGGGTTCTACTCACCAGCTATTAGTAGTGAGCAATATTGGCAGTGTGTGAAGAGTGAGCAATGCTGGAGATGCTCACACTGTTAGGTATCTACCTACGCTCAACAGCATGCTGCATGATTGAGAATCTCCTCTGGGGTGTTAAGCTCCCAGAAGAACAGTATAGAAGGCTGGAGGAAGGGCTGGTACACTAGACTGAATAACTTCAGATGCAGAGCCATGGACAGCACAGTCCCTGCCATGGACAATACCATGGTCAGAGCTGGGTGTACTTATGGAATGATCAGCTTTAAGGGAACATTATTTTTTTTACACAACTTGCTCTAACCAGTTCCCAGAATAAAATAATATTCTGATTTGCTTCAGTTAACAAAACCAAAATACCTCTAAGCCTGCAGGACCCTAACAATGACAGACCATTGTCCCTACCTCTGGCTTACACATGTGCTGTTGTTAGATTCAGTGTTTTTCCTTGAACAGTGAATATGTCTATAGACATAGGAAGGCGGCATTTTGCACCGTCCTCTCCACAGGACCTTGTGGCATTTGCACTGCTTGACTTCTGATCCCAGGTTGGATTGGGTTAGACAGATGTACAGCAGAACTGAGTGTACATCTGATGTTCTCTGGCATAGATACAAGAGGTCCCTTAACGATGGGGGATCCTTTAGAAAAAAACATACTGAGCAAAATGTGCAGGGGTAAGTTTTCCTCTTCGTACCCTGTTTTTCTTGCTTTGCTCTCCTTGGATTGTAAGCCAAAAGGGCCAAGTTTTTATTGAATCTTCTAACTCTCTTGCAGTTACATTTTGAGGACCTGGATACAGAGTCCAGGTCAGAGCAGCCTTGTGATGGCTCTAGCACCTGTCTCAGCTGTGTATCCCTCCTTCAGCCACAGCTAAGGGGCTGGGACAAAATGTGACACTGGAGCTATATAGGGAGTTTTACAAATTAAACAGGCAAGAAACACAATTTATATAACCAACCAGACAGTTTGTGTTACAGATTCACTTATCTCAGTTGCTTTTTTAAGATAGTAGTCAATGAAAACAGCTTTGTTGCAATGATGTGCAGATCCATGATGTAATGTGTCAGATTTCAATATGCTCAAACAAATAGATCTCTAATCTTTACCACTCAATTTTGATCAAAAGTCTCTTGAGTCAGCCTATGAGACATGTTGACATTTCTAGTGGTAACCTAACACTAGAACAATGACTACTTTTCATTGTGATAAAAGTCCTACTGTGTGTGATGTATTTTTCTCTTTGTTTGGGGTTCTTTAATTCCATATTTTGCTGCCAGTCTATCACTTTTTCAATAACTTTTGAATATTTTGAATCCCAGTAAAGTTTGTGGATAAATGTATGAAGTAGTTTAACCTTGCAAGAATATGTTGCAACTTTACTCATAGCCAGAACATTTTTGACACATTTCTCTAGCTTTTGATTTAGCTTCATAAAATACCACCATTTCTCTCAGGAATAACAATCCTTCTTTTGGAACAAGTAGTCTTGTTTTCTTCAAGTCATTTTGAACAACAACTCCTAAATCATGAGTCTCTCCAGTTCATTGCCAAATCAACACAACACATCAAATTCCAGTCCAAAGTACACTGGAGTTAATTTGGGTACTACACGCAATGGAGAGTCTCCTGATTTGTTGTAATTCTCTGAAGAGGAATTACAGGAAAAACTTGCTGCATCAGTGGGGAAAAACTCTTTTCCTATGAAAGAGCAATTGTTTACCCTATCAGAAGTTTTTTTTTGCAGGACTTAGCAGATAAAATGAACATTAAAAGCATTTGAAAACTAAATAAAACTAACAGAGGTGCCAGGCAGGCACTGAATGCTCTCCTTTTTGTCTTATGCTCAAAGCCCTGGTTCATCACTGTATTCCTCTGCCTGATTTTGGCGCCCAGCAAGGCAGTCAGAAAGTAGCATGCACACACTGGCATGCCATCCTGCCATACTCTTTCTGAACATATTCTTTGGGAGCAATAGCTCCCAAAAGCAGCAGTTCCCCAAAGAACATGGGAAATTAGCAGTTCTTTGCATTCACTGTGTCCAGTTGACTTAGCCAAAATGCAGTAGAATCATCCTATTTGCAAAAATACTGTGTACTTCTGCTATATCTCATATCTTGAAGGTAAATTATAATGTTTCTTTGCAAATCTGTATGTTCTACTCTTTGGGATCCCAGGCAAGACAAAGTAACCATCTTTTCCTCTCTTATTTAGACTCTCAAAAAATTTGATTCACATATTAGGCTCATCTATTTTTTCTGGATCATTTCCATTTTTATCAGTCCATTTTTATTTACTTTTCTGGAAATTGGCACTGCTGGTTGTCAATTAAGATCTGGATAATTTTATTGATTGAACATCCTGGGTTCTTAAAGGATTTATCAAATTATGGCATCTTAAACTCCCTTACTCTCTTTCTTTTTGGAGTTGAAAGGCATCAGCTATTGACATTTATCAAGCAGAGATATAGGTTAGCAACTGTTTGGCAATACTTTTCTGCCCTTGTATTTGTGCAGAATATGCATCCTTTCAATCTTCAGTTATCCATTGCAAAAGCCCTTTTCTGACACTGAAATCCCATCTTCCCTGGGCAATGGCAGAAGGGATTTAATAAATAAAATAATTGTGGCAATCACATAATTCCCTCCAGCCTCATATTTCAAGGATCTCAGCCTCATACAAGCAACAAAGTTCTCTATGGACTGAACCCACAATAACACTCACATTGCACCTTTATTTCCAGCTTCATCATGTCCAATGACTCAATGTCAGTTTATGTTAGTACTCCGGGCCATGAATCAGTGTGTCCAGGGAAGAGCTGCATGCCTTACTCATCTCTTCTAAGTTCAAAGGAAGAGCACATTAAAACTCAGGCATGAAGCTGAAAGTAGTTTACATTATCTAGGGTTAAAACAGTCTAGAGTGACTAACTATGTCCTCAAATAGAAAAAGCATAAGATAATAAGTATTTTGATAAAAGGCATTCTTTTCCTCAGATCTTAGGAAACTAATATCATGACCACATCCCAATCAGCAATCCTTACTCTTTACATGTCCTAAAATTGTAGCTGAAACATTGGTTTCTCCTAAGGTAATAAACTACTGTGTAAAGTATGACACACACTAAAGAGTATAGCACAGCAGGCTGGACCCTGAGTTCCATATAACTTAACAGCAGGGTGATGTTTTTCTTGTCATTTGTTCCAAAGCCATATTTCAAATCAGTTGTGATGTGTGTTATACAGAACAACCTTAAGAGGGGCAGCTGAGGGCACTTGATTTGTTCAGTCTGTAGAAGACGAGACTGAGGGGAGATCTCATTGTGGTCTTCAACATCCTTACAAGGGGAAGCAGAGAGGCAGATACCAATCTCTTCACTTTCATGACCAGTGGCAGGACTCAAAGAAACAGCATGAAACTATGTCAGGGGAAGTTTATATTAGATACCAGGAAAATTTTTTTCACCCAAAGGGTGGTTGAGCACTGAAACAGGCTCTCAGGGAAACAGTCACAGCACTAAGCCTTTCTGAGTGCAAGAAGCATTCAGACAACACTCTTAGGCACGAGGTATGATTCTTGAAGTGTCCTAAGCGGGACCAGGATTTGGACTTGATGATCCTGATGGGTACCTTCCAACTCAGCATATTCTATGATTTATTTGCTCAGCTGGGGAGTTAATCTCATCCTATAGTGTTCTGTATAGGAGGTATAATTGTTCAGTTTATCCTGATGATTCAAATAATCTATAGAGAAGTTCTAATTTTGCAAGTGATTTAATAAGCTTTTATTATAAGAAAGGTATTGACAAAGGAAAAATTAATGAGAATATCAGGAAAAAACTTCCAGATGGTAAGATGTGTTAGTTGGTAAAATAACTTCCCAAGGGATGAGGTGGAAGTCGCATTGTCTGGAACTTTTAAAAATAAACTGCCAAATATAAGTAAACCTACAATAAGCAATGATCTTGCAACAACAAGAGGAACTGTTCAGCTTTCTTCTCTAGAATTTGTTCATGTTTACAATTCTCATTGCCTTGTTCAGGGTATGTCCTCTCTGTGTGTACTCAAGCAGCTGCAAAGCTCAAGAATGGTGGCCTTCAGCTTCATCTCCAGATTAGGCATTTCCAATGTTAGATCCACAACTAGAAACAGCTTAAGAGGCAAAATACTACACTTGGAATGGAATTCATTATATCCACTACACTTGAGCAAAGAAAGGTATCTAAAGTATTCAGTTCCTTTAACCTTAAGTTATGTGGCAAAACACAAGAGTCTTGTACAAACTTCATACAAGTAAATGAACCCTTGAAAATAGCTGTCAGAGAGGTGAACAAATAATGGGTAGCAAGAACACAGAGGTAGTGTGGGTCCCATAAGGAATAAGGTGGTGCAAAAATATGAAATAGCTTGTTTGCTTGTTTTCCATGAGTACAAGAGCCTCTTGGTTCTAAAATACTGGAAAAATTACAATGAAAGGGGTATGTAAGATTATCAAATATCTTGCTGATACTAGAAAACAGAACAAAGACTAGGGTGGCAGAGGCAGTTAATATTTGTTCATTTGCAACTGACCTAAAACATGGCATGCTAGAGAATAATTTATGATACTGGTTTTTCCATGTTTTAAAGAGTACACACAACAAAAAAATCAAGCTCAATTTTTAAAATTGCACCATATTGTAAAGAAAAAAGTAAGATCATACACTTATGGACTGATTCAAATTGAGACAAAAGAATTTTCTATATTTTTGATGCTGTAGGACCTATGAATAAATACAGTTTCAAGGTACTTTAACATTACCTAATTTAATTTTCAAAAACAATACAGAAATCTAAAAGCTTGACTTTCAAACACTCCTGTAACTCATCCAAACAAAGAGTTTGTGGTGGTACAGATGCTTTCCTACAGGGGTGCCATCACTTGGATCCATTGAATGGATTTTGTTGTCAGTCTGAACAAACTATGGAATAACTACTTCTTAATGAGCTGTCTGCTCATTCATTTCAGTGAACTGTGATTCTTTCTGTATGAATTGACAATGGGAAACTGAGCTAGATGGTTGGTCTACTGCAATGGGAGAAAATGCATCATCACACAACCTGCTTGGCTTTCAAACTAGGCTGCCTAAGCAGTCCCAGAGCACCTAGGCAGTACACTTAATGAAAATTAGGCTGTTGCTAAACAGTGTTTAAGAAAACCAAACCAGAAATAATTTTCTATGGACCATTTAGTATTTAAAAATGGAAAGCAGGCATAAGTCCATTGCTTTTTAATTCCAATTTCCAGAATTCCTGCATTAGGTCAGTGAGTTAACTGAGCTTGATCCTCTCCTATACCTCAGTAAGATGAGAAGCTGGGTGACTGGCTCTTGTTTGCTGAATTTTTGAGCCAGACACACTACAGCCTGAGTTAGAGCCATGTTCAGACAGCTTCAACTACTCTTGATGGCTTGCAGTCTTTAACAGTACTTGCACAAATCCAGGGCTGCTTGGACACCGCTTTGCAGGAGAATCAGCAAAATGAGGACTTGGAACCAGTGCGTCTGCCCTTCTGTAGAAACATCTTTCTAAAGGAGACCTCTCTCCTAGCTAGCTCGGACCTCTCTGTACCTGACATTAGATGTCTCTGCCTATTCTGCTCCAAGTTCTGTACCGCTGCATGCTGTGTATTGAATTGGAGCCCAGATGGAAAATTTCACTTTGTTCTGCATCTGCACTCTACCCACCACCTAGGGAAGGAACACCAGGAACAGCCCTCACTGATTACCAGGTCAAACATATTGGATTTAAACCACAAAATGATTTATGGAATAAGCTGGGGCTACTTCAGAAACCTCATCCTTCCTTGTGGACTGCACTAAATAGGACAGACTGAAACATCTCAAGGAGTGGTTCCACAGTTAAGACATTGGGTGACTCGGTGAAAACAAGTCCTTGTTTAAAGACCATTCATTGAAAGAAGCCAGCCTGCCTCTTGTTCCAGCAGAAACTAAATGTGCTGGCAAGCAAAGCATGCATAAAGCTTATCATCCCGCTCAGGGTGTTCCCATAGGATTGCCTGATTGGGACTGGGGGCAGAAGAGAAAATTTCTTATTCTAGAGAATTGCTACAGTCTGTGTATGGGAATTAGTCTGGTGGAACTGAATTATCATTTTTTTCCTTCAAACTGTTCATGCATGGACAATTTGGAGTAACAGGTTGCTATTTACATCTGCTGAGGTGCTATGAAGAGAGCCTGTTTTGCAGGGCCACATTGGTTCATACACCACATAACAATAAGCAGCTGAAGCTGAACATTAAATGTCATAACCTCTGTGGAAGCTTCAGTGAAGTAAAAGATCAATATGCTTCAGTTCTCACCAGAAAAATTATCATGCGAAGGAAGCACCTTGTGTGTTTGCTTGAGTGACATCAAACACTTACAAAATGCTGCCAGGGTGAGTAAAGGTGATCTATCAGAAATCCTTGTACACAGAAGACAGTGAATTATACCCCATTTCCTAGTCTGTCTGAACCCTCCTCACTGCTTTATGAAGCGAGCAGAAATTGCTACCCCTATGAATTGTGTATGAATTTACAGGCTCAGGTTGTACCAGCTGAAGTAATGAGCAGACAGTTTCACAAGGATTCAAGCAGTTAATGCCTAAAATTCTGGCAAACTTTAAAGCTGCCTTAGGACTAAGCCTTGTTCTTGCTCAAGTTAACACAGCCAGTTCTCACCCTCACTGCCAGGGTCGGCAGGAAGGGCAGCTGGAATAAGTATCATATGAAAGTCTGGTTGGGAGCCGGGACACCTGTGGAGCCTGTTTGGCTCTGGTCTCTGTGTGTGGAAGGAAAGGCAAGCAGGAATGCGCTATGTTTCATGGATCCTCCCATTCACCTCTCCCACAGTCACAAAGTGAGCAGTGTTTTTAGGCTTGTGGCACTAATAGTGGAATTTCTTCAAAGTCTTCTTCCCCCAGAAAAAAAAAAAATTAGAACTCACCTACTCTTAAATAGGGTGTGAAACTGCTGCTCCTCTGCTTTTTACACCCATAATTAACCATGGGTATAACTGCCATTGTCAATAGGTTTCCATTTGGGACACTAGCTTGGATTTAACTGCACACAAGATATTTCTTCCAAAGAAAAGGATGCAGTATTTATTAACCAAAAGACACACATCTATTAGAATAAGAATTAAAACTTTACATGAACATTTAAAACAATTTACATGCCCATTACCTTCCCGATATATAATCTTTTAATTCCAGTTTAAGCTGGTTCCCTTTACCCATCCCCTAACAAATGCCAAGCTTGGTGAGACTTATTTCATTCCTATAAATTATGTCTCCTCCAGATGATATTTTTTGCTTTCTCCTTTAGAATTCATTTCTTCTTCACCATGCCTAGGTTTTAATTCTATTTTATATTCCTACTCAAAGTCCCTGGAGGCTGTGAGTCTTCAGGTGAACCTCACCAAACGGGTTTGCTCTTCTCTGAAGCAGAGGTAGAAGCTGTTGTATATGAGGTTTTCTAGAATTTTCTGACTAGAAAGCAAGAAGTTCAAGTTTGCAGAGTTCTCTAAATAGTTAGATATGCAGCATTCATGAAAGCATACATGCACAGACAAGACAGGCAGTATCATAAGACAGAAGACTTTCACGAATAGGAAAGTGTACTGGTTTAGCCCCAGCTAGCAACTAAGCATCACACAACCACTCACTCCACCTTGGTAGAACTGGGAAGAGAATCAGAAGGGTAATAATTAGAAAATTCATAAGTTGAGATAAAGAGACTTTAAAAGGTAAAGCAAAAACCACAAACACAAGCAAACAAAACAAGGAGTTAATTCACTACATCAGCAGACAAGTGTTCAGCCATCCCCAGGGAACTCAGGGTCCATCATGGGAAATGGTTACTTGGGAAGAAAAACGCCATCACTATGAATGCAGCTGCCTTCCTCCTTCTTCCTACAGCTTTATATACTGACCATGACATCATCTGGTATGGGATATTCCTTGGGCCAGTTGAGGTCAGCTGCCTTGGCTGTGTCCCCTCCCATCTTCTCATGCATCCCCAGTCCATTCACTGATAGGGTGGGGTGAGAAGCAGAAAAGGCCTTGGCACTGAGTAAGTGCTGCTCAGCAGTAACTAAAAAAATCCCTGTGTTACCAACACTGTCTTCAGCCCAAATCCAAAACATAGCCCCACACCAGCTACTATGAAGAAATTTAAGTCTACCGCAGCCAAAACCAGCACAGAAAGGGCTGCACTTCTTACCCCAAATGTCTGTGACTTGATTGCTTATGGGAAGGAAGCAAAAGACCAGAAACCTGTAGATGCTTTCAAGGGAGAAGATGTGTGTTTGGGACAGCAACTTCTCTTGAGAGAGAGGATATGTGTCCCCTCCAGAAGCCACAGTTGCCTTACTCCCCTCACACCTCTGAAAAGGGAGAATCGGCCACTCACTCATCCTACACCATAAACAGTCCAGCCATGGCCAGTCCTCATCTCTTCATCTTTAGTGTAGGAAAATTCAGTTCTGTGTCTCTTGAATAATATACACACACATACATGCTCCACAGTGACTGGCAAAACCTGGCATTGGTCAGGGCTGCAGCATAGAAAACACGTAAATGACTCTCCCAGATCAGCATGGAGGATTTTCCCCACACTGGTTAGTACTCGAGACATACCACTTGCTTCCAGATAACCTCAGGCTTAAACGTATGAGTTATTTTCTTTGAAAACTACTTTGAATCTGGGCATGCACTAATCTCCTAAGGGGAATCCATAGCAAACAGAGCAACTCCTTTGTTTGTTTTTCAAGTAATGAACGAAAACTCACCATTTGTCAGACCTCCAGCCAAATGCATAGATAAGAGCATGCCTTTCAAAACCCCACTAACACTAAAGGGAATCACAGCCTATGTTTGCTTGAGTTTGCATATGTCAGGAGAACTTATAAACTCACTTAACTCACAAATTTTTGAGACAAGCTTTGTCAAGGGCATATGAAATAGAAACACTGGTGCCCAAAAATCACTGGCATCAGGCCTAACTCATTATTTTATGAAGGATCTGGCAGTCAATCAATAGGAAATTATCTGTGTTGTATTGACATAAATCATAATTGGTTTCCCTTGAATGCCATGCCAAATCCTTAAGAGAATGAGTTACTGTATGCTCTATGCTGATTTCCTTTCTTTATCAGCTCAGTTCTGCTCAAACCCATCTTTGAATGCAGACAAACAGTGGCAACCCCAGCAGGAACACAAGAACTGCCATACCTAGCCCAGCATCCTACTTCTAACATCTGACAGTGTCTGATGTCTCAGAAGTCACATAAGTGAGAAGTGACATAAGATACAAGAAAATGTATCTGTTCAACCATGCACTGTGATTATAGGAAACAGGATTTTAAAAGATTTGTTTTTTCTCTAAATGGGAAATGTGGCTGCATCTCTTTTTCCCTCTCTGCAACTCATACTTGTGCAGCTCAAATACATTCACACACTCAAATTTTGCTCAGAAACTGATTTCTTCATTAGTATGACCTTTATTTTAGAACCTGGAGGAAGAGCATGGCAAAGCAGCATTTTTCTGTCCTCTATTTCGCAATTGACAGTTTCTTCTGCAGGTACAGGAGTTACAGAAGGTCCTGGTATCAACTTGGCCTTCCAGTTCTGCTAGTCGCACTCTCCCCAGCTGATCTCTGAAGAGATCTAGCACAAAATCAAGACAGCTTTGCCTCAAATGCTTGGCACCTTGCTCCCAGTCATCTGAGTGGTAGAGTTTTTTCCAAAGCCCTGCTAACACAAGGTCTGCCAGGCTTTCTTTGAGGTCTGTGGCATCTCTGATGATCAGCACCAAATGAAACTGATGCCAAACCTTTATTTCCTTCCAGCTTTATTTTCTTCAGTTAAAAATGACTAGAGAAATAGTGGTGAGGGTTAGTCTCTTAAATCCCACTAACTCGCTGTTCTGGAACAGAGAACAAGAAAAGAAGAAAAAAAAAAAGACAAAAAAAGTTATAAGAAAGGAAAAGGATGGATAAGTAGGAAAGTATTCCATCATGCTATGGTCAATGAACCAAACTCCATCACGCCAAGTGGCCTCGGCTTTCCTTTCTGAAGCAACTCCCGGCAGCCAGAGCAGACCTTGCCTGGTGGGACTGCTGCTGAAAGGGTCAACTGAGCTACTGTGGTCAGATTAAAAGAAGACCAGCTTCAGTGAGCTTATGGCAAGTTAGAGCAAACATAGGCTAGTGCAATACTAACACTGCAGTAAATCTCTCCTCCTGACTGTTTTGCTTTGTGGGTTTTTTTCCTCCTGGATTTTTTTCCTGTATTTATGATACATATTTCCTCATCATGCATCAAGAACTATTCTACTTTGAAATTCTTGGTGGATTAATAACTCCTAAACTAGAGAAACTGACATTTAGAAACTTCTTGTCTTTTTTTTTGGTATTTTTTTTCCCTTTTCTTTTTCAACAAGCTGTTCTAAGTGGAATAACACATTCCAGGATGCACTTCCACCAGCCAAAATAAGCAGACTTTGTATCTGTTCGGGCATGAGGCATATATCTTAGATGCACTTGTATTAACTCACTAACTAACACAGACCCAGGATTTAAAATGTCCTGTAATTTCTTGGCACTTGAATTGTGTACTTACAGTAATATCATAGGCTGACAGTTTGTTGATTAAAAACAAGCCAAGTAAAGCACATGCAGATGTCAGTGCTTGATTTAAATGATTATTCAGATATTCTCCTAGGTTAGATGGAAAAAAAAGCCCACAATTCTTTCTGCAATATAACAGCGTAATACATAATCTGGAATAACAACAGAACTTTATTTTTAACCTCTTTAGTAAAGCTGTTCTTACTATAGGTCTGTATAATACACCTACAGAATTTTTTAAGTGATCTTTGAAATATCTTTACCCAATATTGTATTCCTTGATGCTATTCTTAGCTTTAGAAACAGCTGCTTGTTTTAAAAGAAAACAAACAAGCAAACAGAATCCTTTCTACCTTGCAATAAGTAAAAAAATTACACTATTTTTCTTTTGTAGACCATAAGAAAACCTTCAGGTCATATAAATGCAAGCTATGTAATAATAAAACATAGTGATCACAAACAACAAGTCTTCTGATTCAGAAGCATTTCATACAATAAAACTAGAAATTTGAGAATATATTTATCATGTCAATATATGATAAAGATCACTTGCTAGAATCAGATAACAAAAGGAAAAAGAATTGGAAAAGGTAAAGAAATACAGGAAACAATTGTATGTCATATTAAAAAATGTAGAGATCACTTCTCCATGACTCTACATGAACCCAAATGCAGGGAAAAAAAATCATTTAACTGTCCCAAGTAGGTATGAAATAATGTCAGCATAACAGATATCAAAGTTGTCAGAGGAAAAATTGCAGGCACAAGGTAGTAGTTTGAAGAACTATGAAGAGCATAAAATGGGTAAAGATAATAAAATCAGTATGCCTTAAAGCAAAGTAAGCCTAGGGAAAAAACAGCTCTGTGAGCAGGTGAATGAGTGACCTATTGTGATAATATATACTCCAAAGAACAGTTATTAGTAGTTATCTCTCTCTTCCAGATATGCAATCAGACCAGGTCTTCATTCAAAGATACTAAAACATTCCTAGGAAATCTCTGAAATAATAACAATGCAAAAGCAGCAGTGGCAAATGATACAATACAAAAACATATTTTCAGCATCATTGTCAAAACCTCCATTTTATGCCAAAAGGTTAATAACATTTTCTTTCTTTTTTTAATAGCTACATGGACAGAGACATCCTCAGAATAATTTTATGCACAGCTAACTTTGTCAAGAAGGTCTGAGAAGAATTTCTGAGAAGAAAAGGAACAGTCTCACAAAAAAGAAAAACAGCATCTTGGAACAAAAGCTTGATAGCTGGAAATAAGTGAGAAAAGTAAGTGTAAGCAATGCTCACCTGGATGAGGGAAAAGAGTAACAAAAAAATAGGAAAACAAGGTTGAAGAAAGAACAAAAAAGGTAGAGAACAGACAGCATTTTAGTTGCCTGTGTATTAATACAAAACGCATGAGGAGCTATCTGGCAGAGCTGAAAGTCTTCAAACAAGAATAAAATTATGAGTCAACTAGAATAGAGACCTGCTGGGAATACTCACATGGCTGGAATATTTAACAGCTTGTTCAGACAGGAAAAAGGAGTGAAGAGGTACAGAAAAGTGGCAAAATATAGAAAGATCTATAGAGAGGCATTTGGATAATAATGAGAAAAAAGAGCAGAGGTGTTATCCTGGCAAATGTCAACCAACAAACCAGAGGGATCAAGTGGAAGACGCTTCTGTGAGAAATTAGCAGAAAGCCCCTAAGGTACAGGGCTTCAAAGTAAGAGGAAGCTTGAAAGCTTCCTCTACTCTTGGGAAAGAGTAGACCAGGCTCTCTAGAAACTTCCTGAAGAAGATGTTTGATGATATTTTGATGCAGAAAATTGTGCAAACAACGAGAAGGGAGGTAGGTCTGAATCTCAGTCTTGCCTGTAGGGAATGGTTATTTGAAAATGTCAGAGTAGAAGGTAAAAATAGGAGAAGAAGATGAAGAAATGAGAGTTAAAGTCTCCAAAAGCGGAAAAAAGCAAAGAGGAACTCAAAGAAGTAATAAATAAGATCCCACTGGAAAGAAGTAAAAGGAGAACAGAAATGCTGATCCCTAAGGAGGCAATTTAAGCAAAACTGTGGAATGTTCTAGTCTGTAAGATGGGTAGGAAAGGTAGCAAGAATGCAGTTTGCTAAACCATGATGACCTCCAAGAGAAGAAAGAGATATACCAGAAGTGGAAATAAACTCTGACTACTTAGAATTACTGCAGAGAGTCATTACTTAAAATGAGATATGACTCAAGGCAAATACAAAGGGGAGGAAAAAAATCCAGAAATCCATTAACAGGTAAAAAAAAAGGTTTTTACTTTTTTTAAAAAAGAGGAAGCTAGAAGACTGAAATGCTCAATATCTTCCTTTGCTTCAGTCTTCAGTAAAATGCTAGATGAGATCAAAAGCTATCAGACATGAGGAAAAAGAATCTAGGATCTAGGTTACTTAACTGAGCACTTCAGTTTGGAGTTTGTTCTTTCTTTTTCAAATTGCTAGGCCTAGTGGAATTCGCTTTATCTGCTTAAATATGGTGAGTCAGTGGCAGAATTAGTGCTTGCCTTCATGATCTGGGAAACTGAAAAAGATCTCACAAGCAACCTGTATTGGGCACAGCAGCCCTCACAATGCTGTGCATTGTACTGGTAGCTAGAAGGGTGTTGATCACACACCAGTGTTTCGGCAATGGCTGAGCACAGAACATCCCTTCCCCAATTGAGGGCAAGATTCTTGGAAGAGTCACAAGTAGGCCAGCTGACCCACACTAACCAGAGGGTTATTCCATACCATATGATGTCAGCTGAGATACAAAAGCAAAGGAAAGGAGCAGGAAGGGGCAGCATTCGTTTTTTCCAAAGACTGCCTGCTAAGAAACCATTATGTGTTGCTGAAGCCGTGCTTCTCAGGAAGTGGCTGAACATCTGCTGATGGGAAGTAGAGAATAAACTTTGCTATTCTTCACTTCACTTGTGCCTGCACAAGCTTTTGATTTTTGCTTTAGTAAACTGCTTTAGCTCAACCCATGAGTCATTTTCCATCTTATTCTCTCTCCCCTTTACAGCTGGGAAGGGGAGTGATAGAGTGGTTGGGTAGAAGAGAATTAACTTCCCAGGAAATGCTGGGAAATCAGATAAACTATTTGCAAAAGTTAAGATTCCAAAGAAGCAAGTAAGTGGACAGGTGGATCTGTCAAGCACAAATCAATCCAGACCCATAAAATTTCCATTTTTGACGGTCAACAGGCTTTGTGGACAGAGGAAAAGATGTCAAATGCCTTCATTTGTGTAAGACTCTTGATATTTTCTTAAGAAATATAAAAAAGGAGCTAGAGAAAGTTGGTCCAGGTGAAACTACTAGAACATGGGAAGAAAAACTGGTCAGATATGCAGCGGATGGTTCATGGTCAAAAAGAAAGGCAGTGTCAAGCATCATTTCACCACAGACATATCTTGAGCTCACATTACCCACTATATTTATTAATGGCCTGGAAGACAGTGCAGGACATAGGGTTGTTACATTTTCATTTGACACAGTAATGAGAAAATGGGTTAAGAATTCAAAAAGATCTTAGCAAACTGAAAAAAAATCTGTAAAAATACTGACTTGGCATCAAATCTGCAGGAAAGGAGTTTGATAGAAGATCTAAAGTTGAATGTAAGTCAAAAACCTCCTATTGCAAAAAGGGTAAACATTGTGTTGGTGCATGTAAACAGACATATTTCTATGACACACATGTAAAGTTTCTTCCACTGAATTTCCTAAGATTCTTTGTCTTAAGGCATTATTTAAGTAATATTAGCTCAGTGCAATAAAAGCATATCAAAATTTTCTTTGCAAAGAATAATGATATATAATTATTCCTATACTGAATACTAATCTGAATTCACCTAATGTGAATACAGAGATACAATCAAAATCTGTGACACAAATACCATTTACCTCTGTCATGCACAGATTTGGCATTTAGAAGGATACACAAAACTCAGACTTCAACGGATCATAGGAAGATGGCAGCAAAATTAAAATCAATTAACAGTAATGTAAAAACAAGTCCCCTCTATCTTCTTCTATCCTCTCATTTTGTTGCCACTGCCTTTTACAAAGCCAATGTCAACAAATTCATTGCCACTTACATCTATATTTATAGTCACATTTTGGTCATCATGCACTGTCACATTTTAAACCACTGCACAAAACAATTTCCTGGCTTCATTTATTAGAAGATGAAAGCAAGAAGTATTTTGTAGAAATGTAGAGAAAATTCCTTATCACTGTATTATTAGCTGAAAGCCACTATTTTTTGGCTTCAGCCAAGCTGAGATGGCCTTCAGGTCACCCAGCTGCCAACCTGTAATGATGAGAAATAAATCACTCAGCTGCTTAGTTATGGTTTTCTCAGCAATGTTAGGATCTACTCTGTTGGGTTTCAAAACCAGAAACAACCATAAACATCTCCAAAAGAAAACATAAGCTTCAATGCATTTTCTGAAGGCTTCACATTCTTTGCCGGCATTTGGGACCTTGTTCAAACTCCAGCCCTGGCAAACAGTTTATAGCCCCGTGGGTCACAGGAAGATGACTGGAACACCTCCTTCAGTGGCTGTAGCAGATTTTTCTACATTAATGAGGGCTCAGCTCCTCAATACAAAAGTTAAAATAATGTGACCCAATAAAACAAGTACTCTTAAAGACATTTTTAGGTTTTTATTTTACAAAACACTGATCCCAAGGAAGAGAGAATGGAGGTCCCTTTGAGACAATACCTGTATATAGCTACCACAAAGGAAGAAAGACCATAAGGCTAAGAATCACTGATAGCAAGCTGCCATCACTAATCACATGCAGTTGGCATGGCAACATTTTCCTATCTTTTTTCCTGTAGATCTGCATCATTTCAAATACTATATAGTATGGCAATTCCGTGTTACTCATGAGAACATAGATTATTATATAATCTTTAGAAGCATTTGCTGACTTGTGTTAAATAAACTGATCTCCAATTCTGCATAAAATGCAGTAAGCAAAAATGCTTTATTTTTAAGGTTAGCCACTGCACGTTACTATATACAATAGAGAACTCCTTAAAGTTTTTAAACATTCAGAGAAAAACAAAATTTGGAAGAAAATATGTTGTAAACACTGTCTATCCATATACTAAATGAATAATTCATAATAGATATGTCACAGAAAGGTAATTTTAAAAGGCCTTTTGAAACATCAAAATATTCTGATGCAAGTAATAAATTAGTTGCTTGCAATATTTTAAATAAATGTGTGACAGATGAGTTGAATTCAAATTGTTGAAATCAGTTTTCCTCAGCATAATTTTTATGTTGAAGTATTTTCTGAAGTAGATAAATTCACCTTGTAAGCCCTGTATTTTATTTGCTCAAGTTGTCCTAATTGTTATTTTTTCTATATGTTCAATCAAACTCCATTTTTAATATGTCATCTTTCTGTGACAAATGGAAGCCTTTCTTTTGATCGACACCCTGAAGGGATGAGTACTATAGGACCAATTAGAATAAAATAAATAACATCCCAGTCACTGCACAGATTTAAGTAAGCTGTTATCCAAAATGTCTCAGATTACCTGGATCTGTTATACGAAATTTCTGAGTTTAGATATTCAACCATATTGGAATGGTTTCTACTTCTCCCTCCTTCCTTTCCTATTTCTTCAGCTCCTCACTGTTTCTCATTCTTACTGTCATTCTTAATGACAGTCCTACAATTGTTCTAAATAGCCAGACTGAGTTAAACCTGTATGGGTGTTTTAAGTGCCCTCTCCCATAATGCAGAACATTTTCATATTCTTTTAGCAATCTGAAATCTGGATTTTTAAACTGTGACAATCCTTAGATTTGCAATAAGGACAATATATCTACCAAACTTCATAAAATACTACTATATTCCTAGCCTCACAACCCAGTTTAATGGGTCCTTTTATGTTTATCATGCAGTACCCCATCGAGTTTTAGGCAATATCCAGTGCAGATCAATCATAATCATTTGCTTAGAAATTTTGCATTAACTGTGTCACAATGATAAGGTCTAAGCAAGTGAAGCCATGGATTATAAGATATCACTAACATAATGCAATTATTCAGTCAATTATTTAGTTATTTATGTAGAATAAGCACCAGATCTCTTTGCTGTTGGTAAGGATTTGACTGATAGGGGAGCAGTGCCTTGGAGGACCAGCTCAGAACAGACAAAGGACAACTGAAACCCAATAAGCAGCTGTTGGAAAGGTGAAAAAGAGGCTGAAGTAACCAGAGAGAGAGGGAAGGAGAGATAAGACAGCTGTAGAAGGCAACAGCAACTAAAGACCTTGAAGGTATGGAAGAACCATATCTTGATGCTAAGAAATAGGGAGAACCTGTAAAGGAAGCCAGAAGAAGGACAGAGGGTGTGATGTGACCTCTAAGTTCAATAAAAGCTTATTCCTTCAGAAATGTCCAGTGAACTTCTAATGAGGTCTGTCATATGTTAGTAACATGACATGTGTGCTCTCCAAATAGAGCTAACAACATGCCAGACACCGTGCACTTCCTGGGATATAAAGCCTGTTACTGGTATAAACCTGAATAAATGCTATTGGTAGCTTCATTGTGGGGCATAGATACAACAGCTTACATAAATCACACAGTAGAGAACATACAGAAGATAAAATAATTATGTTTAATGCTTCAGAAACCCATCCAAGTGGAACTCTCATGGCAACCCCTAGCCAAGGCAAAGAGGAAACTGCCACTATTAAGCAGCAAATTAATGTCCAGTTCCAGACAGAACCATCAGTCCTCAGGATATGTATATAAACCTCAGGTGAGACTGTCCAAAAAAGGGTATCATTGAAAACTCCAAGATTACATCCTCCAGTCTGAGGATGTTGCCTGCAGCAAGGGAGCCCAGGGCTGACATCTGGCAGCAGGCATATCCTTTGACTGAATAAACTAAACAATGCAATAAAGAACCTGTTGTCTGAGTTTAAATAAAACTGCATTTTTCTCCTTTTTAATTTGGTTCCAGCCTTTCTCATCCTAAGAAATATGATTTTAATACTCTGATTTAAGTTTGGCTGGCAATCCTGGAAAAGGATGAACCAAAGTAAAACTGTCCCACAGTGAGTGCTCAGGCTGCAGGGAAGCAGCTAAGCAATTAAAGCTGCATGTGTGGGCAGCCCTGAGGGACTCTAGAAGTGCTAGAGAAATAAAGGGACATGGCAAGGAATCACAGCATCTGGGCACAGTCTCATAGCAGGCTGCAAAGCAGCTCTGCACAGGCCACCAGACCCTGCCTGGAGCCAAGGCAGGCACCAAACTGCATTCCTTTCACAAGGAGCAGAAACTGAGAGCATTTCCACTGTTGTGATCAGCACACTTGGAAGGTGTTTGGAAAACAGTGTGTTTCACACAGGTGGACATACTTGGAATCCAATATTGGATGGACACGGAGCTCACAGAGGCAAGGCAAGGGTCAGTTTTAGCTGACTCCTGGCAGAGGAAAAAGAGATGCTAGCACAGAAACTGAAGCTGGCCTGGCATTCTTTGGGACCCAGCAGAGGAGAGGCAGGTAGGGAAGAGGTGGAAGACTACATGCTCCCTTGAGGAAGGAATGCTCAAGAAAGAGTTTTGTGTTAAAGACCAGAAGCTCCATAGGCTGTGAAGCTGGGTTTGTTAAGGTGATGTGCTGAGACACAAAAGTATAAATTTACTTAGAATCTTTCCTACAGCTACTAAGATTATGGACTAAAATTTTGCAAAACTAATGAAAGCCCAAAGTCGACTGAGTTTTCACTAGTAGACAAGTGGCTCACATGGAGCACCATGAGGTGTTTGTGCCAATAATTCTGGTAACTGCATAGGCAAAGACATAAAAAAATTTTACGCATTTGCACCTAACACCAAGACATGCAGTTTCAATAGTTCAATTATAAATAAATAAAATTATGTCAACTTGGAAATACACAGAATAAAATGTATAACTGTTTACAGTGCATGTAATTTTTCCTACATCCCAACTTTGATTACTACAGAATTGAACATACCTAGTAGTTGTTGGTTTTCTCTTTCTATAATCGAGATAAAGTATTTCCAGTATTGTCATTATGCCTCTCTTCTTCCTCCTCTATTGCACAGTTGGCACCTGGTCCAGGATTTATCATTCAAAAGCCCAAACATTCATGCTAAGGGCCACCACTGCTACTCCAGAATGAGTGTATAGCATGAATCAAAGGTTGCTTCATACTCATGTAAGTTGGCAAGTGTGAACGTGCTCCCTGGAGAAAGCCAGCAATGTTTGAATAAACCAGGGTCAACAGCACCACCATACAGCCTCTAACTAGAGAGTGGTTTACTGCCTTCTATGCTGGAGAGATGATCAGATTAGAAAGCAATACTTAATAAAAGCATTTACTTTAAAAATACATCCCCTCCTTCCCAAAAAGACTTAATATACAGCCTTGAGCCCATCAGAGCACAACCTGCATTGCCTGCAAGCAAACACACAAAGTTATGCTGCTTAACGCGAAAGCCATCTTGTAAACATTCCCTACTATCTAGTTAATTTTTCTGCATTTTATGGCATTTTTCTATGGGCAGGGACCTCTAACCTATCTTAGAGCTCCCACAGCTGATTAAAATGTGTCTTATCTAGACATTTTTAAAAGGTCATTAAGTACCTACACATTTTGCCTGACTTCCCAAGTGGAAGAAAGTCATTTTGCAGAGCTGCTGGTCTAGCCAGTGGCAAAAGAAAATGTCACTGCATCTTGCTCTTCCTGCCTCACTAGTACCAAATAACACCTCTTTTAACATCTTGTATTTGTTTAAGTGCAGAGGCTTCAATAAAACTACTTCTCACCCATGGAAAAAGCCTGCCAGAAAGCCTGTCCAACCTGTTAGGGGAAGCCCTAGGCTCAGACTGCTCAGAACCTCAGCTTCATTTTGGAGCTATGCAGTAGGCTGAGATGATTTGAGCTGGTCATGTTCATCTGGTCAAGGTGACGACAGCTGCCCACTGTCTCCACTCATGTACTGCTTCCACAGTACAGGCACAATTAGCATTTACATGGACTTCTTTTGGCCTCTTGTTCTGTGGCCCTTATGTCTCAGGTGTCCACCAGCACCAGACTTTTCCCTGCCTATCTTCTCGACCTCTGGTCTGTTTTTCAGTTAGGGCATCCCAGCAAACACAACAGAGTACTGGCCTTGTTTGGAGACTCAAAACCAAATAACATTGGTGTTTTTATTTTTTTCGTTTGTTTTTCTTTCCCTTCTGCTGTATTCTTTCTTTGCCATTGTGCCATGCTTCTTTCCCTTATGTCACCTTTGCTGTGTTTGGAAATATGTTAAGAGCCTGGAGTAGAGCTAGAAATGTAAGAGCTGATATTTGGCCATTTGAGGTTAATTCAGCAGCCAGAAACAGTCGACAACACATCCACAGGCCAGAGGACTCACTTTGCTTTAGTTTCTCAGAGCATTGGTCCCTGCTGAAGCTCTTCTAGAAAGTATAAGGGATGGGAAAGGAATAAAAGACACTCAGTTGTCCTCACTACCCACTGATACATCAGGGCATTGCTTTGAAGATGTCTGCAACTAAACATATTAATTCTTGCTGTAGCTAAGGTTAGTAAAAAAGGGCTTAAGTCAAAGCAACAGATGATGTTTGGCACAAGAATTAGAAACCAACGCTTCAGGAGTTTCAAATTCAAATGTGAATTTCTGCTTTTTCTGTATTTCAGAAAAATTATCTTTGATGTCAAGAGACCCAGTTATGGAGCAAAAGAACAAAAGGCTGTCTCCACATCACAGCCTCTCTGTCATTCTTCCATGCTTAAGCACACAGCAGGTTGTGCCTCATCTCTAATTCGTGCTGAAAAGGAACCAGCAAGATGACTGATGCCATGTTTCAGCACCACATTTTTCTATTTGTCTGGTTGTTTTGAACTCTTTCACAGGAACAAGCAAGATTAATGCTAAGATTATTACTGGTAATAATCTATAAATATTGGTGAAGTGATAACATTTTCCACTTGGTGGCAGATATTCCTTTTAAAAATAAGCACAAAGCTCAAAAAACACATTCAAAGCAGTTTTTTACTGAGGAAAATCTCTATGGTGCCTGATGGGCACAGATCCTGTGGGTTCAGGGCTGAGCTGCAGAGTTTTAGGGCAAGGACCTGCGCAAGAGCTATGTGTGCGGTGGGCAGCCATGTATGACCACGTTTCCTCACACACTTCTGAACTCAAACAACCCCACAAGTGTCCCCTAGGGCTAACAAGATAATTTTGCCTTTACCATTCAGGGAGTCCCTGGCACTCCATGAAAGCCACAGGCCTTAGAGAAGGTCAGAGTATGCAGGTTTTCAGCATGGGTGTGTCAGTAAAGGTGAGAAGGTCAATGGGTGTGTCCTTGATGTGTAATTGAGAGGAGGTGCTCCCACTGTTGATACATTCCCCCATTTAGCTTGCCTGCAGGTAGTTTGATGCTAGAAGTGGCAATTTTCTCCCATTTCCTCTTGCAGTGTTGTGCCATGGTAGTCAACTCAATATTGGACATTAAATGCAAGGACATTGTTCTAGGAAACTGGGCACTGGAGTAGCTGAACTGTTAGCCTGCCCCAGGCAATCAAACATTTTTTTTTTCTTCTTCTTCTAAGATCCCACAGTGGTGGGAAGGCAGAGGACAAACTTTATCCTGAGAGCTAACAATGAACATCTCAGAATCATGTGAATCCCTTTATCTGCAGGTAGGACTGTTGCACATTCAGTCAGGTTGCTGACTAGAAACAGGGTCATTATACTAGCTGGTGAGCAGTTAATCAATTAAGTTCATGAATGTCAATGCATTTTTACATTAAAACTTTTCTTACAAAAAAAATTCAGAAAATATTGAGGTTCTGACTCATCACCATCCTTAAAATACAGATTTTTTTTCTTCTTTCTGGTGAAAGTCAGCATTTGTCCTCAAAACACAGCCACTGCCACCTCATTTGCTGTTCTAAGAATACTTCTTGAAGTAAGACTGTGTTAGCTGGGGAAAAAAACAAACCCTGCAATGATACCTCTCCCTTGAGCAGAAGGGGAAAACAGCTTTATAACATGCTGCTATGGACTGTCATGTCCTTTCTGCAGCAGGACCCCTCAATTTCTAGGTAATGCTTTCATCTTTAACATAGCTGCGTACGCTTTCAACAAAGAAAAGATATTCTGAGGCCATGGCATGTACTTATATAGCTGAGATTTATTTTGAACTGTGCTGAACGGGAACACATAGCAATGCATCCTCTCTTAGCACAAAGCAACACTCTTAAAGTTCCCTTCTCTCACCACTGAATGGGAAACTGAGTGCTTCCGCCTAATTATTCTGACCTTTCCACTATCAGGATTTGACTCAGACTATTCAATAAGCAGAGAAAGAAGCTCTGTTTTTGCTTCAGTAATATGTTTCTTGGTGGCAGCATAGTCCTCTGACACCGTCTGTCTTTAGCATTCACTTCCTCTTGGGCCCTTTCTTCGATTAAAAAAAAAATTATTCACCCCAAACAAACAACAGGAGAATATAAACTATTCCCATCAAACTATGAATCTCTCCTGTACAAGTGTGGCTCTTTGCCATTGAATTTTAATACCAATGAATCACTTCCCAGAAAGGGTATGGGCCACTGCTTAGTGATGCTAATGAAACCTCCCTCCCTCTCTGTTACAGCCATCTCTGTTTCAAGAACTGACGATGGAAGGAAGAGGGCTTTCTCTCAGCTAGAGATGGTCATACATGACATGGACAAGTGATGGGTCTTACATGTGGCTTATTGGGAGGACCAGGTGCCAGAAATTTCCTATCTCTTCTTCAAAAACAAGCTTACATTTATTTCCACTTTCCAGACAGTTGGTATGATGCTGCCCTTGTGCTAAGGCAACTACACCATGTCCCTACACAGGGAGTTTTGGGAGGGCTTGCAGTTAGAGTCACATTTTCTATCTCATTACTTTGTCTCTCTCTTGTGCATCCTGACCTTCTCACAGAGCTTATTTTCCTCTTCCTGTTCACTTTTCCGTGTCCCCCTCTCTGCCACTTATGTCAGTGACAAGGTACAAGAGTGGCTATCTGAATTTCCTTTACTTCTAACTGTAATTACTTTTGCACTCCTGGAGGAAAAATTTCAAAGGTAGTTACCATATTAATTGGACATGAAATTTCACTCAGAATTTTCCCCCCTGTGCTTTCAGCATCCTGTATTGGCTGTGACTAGGCTGGTGGTTATGTTACAGAAAAACAATCTGTTACAAGTGAAAAATGAAAAGGTTAGAAATGTGGAAAATGACAAGTAGGTAATTAGCACAGTTTGGCCAACTTAACTGAATTGGTTTTTATTATTTATCTGTTGACATTTTTGTACAGCATTGGAAAATTCCCTCTTCCAGCCAGGTGGACAAGTGAATAACCATGCCATCTGCTTAAAAGTCTAATTTGCAGTATGCTATCCATATGACCTTCAGTTTTCAAATCATTTTATAACCCATCAATCTGTGCACCTGGCACAATAAACTCTCTGTGTACCTGATAACTGGTTAATACTTTTTAACCTCTCTCATAGCAAACAACGAATATTTTCTATGCTTATCACAGCTTTTCCCTGTTCCTTCCCATGTCTTTGCTGTTACAGGAGGACAACATAATGAATTGTCAGCATCAGAGTCATTTTCATCTGACATTTTGCAAGAATCCATTTGCTCTCAGCACTCAGATTTTTTGATATATTTTAGCAGATTTTTACCTGTCCTGCATCTTTTAAAGGGAAAAACTGCAACTCAGCACGGAAACTGAGACTAAAAAGAGCTGTGGACTAAGAGCATTACTCACGCAGGTGCTCACCACGTGGTATTCTTCATAAAAATAGTATCCGGTGCTGTCGTCACTAGAATTCTCCAAAAGAATGAACAAAGGCAAAGAGCTTGCTACGTGCTCCAGATGGGGTTAAGTGAATGTCTGCCCCTTAAAGCATTTTCTGAAAACTTTATATGTCATGTCCTTGAGGTGCCTGGCTGTCAGTGATTTTTCAAATGCATTCAGTGTTTCCTTCCTTGCTCCCAGCCAGTCAGATGCTGCTGATGCAGCATTACCAGGAATGTCACTTATTTTAGAAGGGAAAATGCTCACCCAGCACATGTTCAACATGTGTCACAGAGAAGACATTGGGCCAAATAGTAAGAGCAAAAAGATGTCTCCTAGTTCTGATCCCTGACAGAGTGAACCACTGCTCAGGCAATGCTTTTGTGCAGAACAAAACATATTCTCAGGGCAATGCAGAGCAGTTGATGGGAAAAGATTTGCATCCAGCAGCACAATGGAGTAGAAACGGAGGGAAACTAAGTTTACTGTCTTCTGTGGGGGCATTAAAGAATTTGTTCATGTCTTACTGCCCAACCTAGGACACTGGGAAAAGGTGTCAACTCTCTCTATGGTTAACTAGAAAAGCACGGCTCATATTTCCAGTGGTCCTGTTGGGTTTTGGCATGAAACAGGATAAGACAGTTAGTGTGAATGTATCCTAGTGATACAAAAGTGAATATTGGTAGGTCAAACATAGGTGTGCTTCCCTCATCAAGAGAAAGAAGGAACATTTCCCTGCAAACCAAGATGACAGCTGGTAATTGGCATCAGATCATTTCCCCTGTCACCTCACTTAAGTCTTGTTAAGACTGCTAAGACTAAAGTAACATTTTCTAGTCACAGTTAAATGTTGGCAAACAGGATTTGATACTGTGAGTGAGAGTGGCTGGGGATTTTCCGGCTAGTTTCTTGACTGGAAAACATGAATTTGGAAAAAACTGACACTGCAGTCCAGGGAATGTTTCTAAGTTAAGAAACAGAGAGTGGAGTCATCTCTTGTGTTTGCCCCCACAGTGATATGAGAATAGTAGTAGGGCATCTTGATACTTGCTCTCTCTTACTCAGATCACAGATTTTCGTCTGGGTCTTCTTGATGAGAGCCTGGTCCGTGCCTGCAGATACAGTTTCATAGTGTGTAGTGCATAAAGACATGAACAGAGTTTATGAATAGTCCCATAGCATATGACAAAGCTATCAGAAACTGGCCTGGCATCACACCTGTCATATTGCTTTTCAAAATGAGAGTTCCTGTCATTAAACAATCACTAACCCCTTGACAGCAGGATCAGACAGGTGGGAAACTAGAAACAACTTCCCCTATAAATGCCAATACCCTGTCCTTATCTGACACTGTACAGCTCCAGGTGATAAAATCGGTTTGACAAAAGTGGAAGCTGGGAAGCTGGCATCGCCAGACTTTAAGGAAGTTGGAAAAAAACAAATAAGTACACCACTTTATTTTCCCTTAAATGTTTTCCGCCAGATGGATCTTCCTTTAGTTTTCATTCATGCTGTATTTCTCACATCTGCATGCATTTGTTAGCAGTGAGGCAGCACATCCAGCACAGACCACGGATCTTCCCTTGTGTGTATCCTCTCTAAGCCTGGCCAGGCTCTTCCTTCCTTGACAGGGGATTTAGCATCACTCTTTTAATCTTCCCAAGTTTTTCTTGGGCTTGAGTATTCCAAATATTATATAGTTCTAATTATTCCGGTAAGACACTGCAAAATCTCAAGTGCTTTCATTCCCCTAAAAGCTGGCAAGGGATGTGTAAGTTGTCTGTGCTTTTGTTTCCCTTACTACATACTTTGTTTTCTCTTTCTCTCCCACTTGCCAGTACTAAACCAAAAATCTGCAAGCTTCCCTCTAAACCACCCTGTGCCAAATTTTCCAGGAAGGAATCTGTAGTACCAAGTCCTGTAAGGAGCTGTTGTTCCCACTGCAAATATCTGCACTGACAACAGCACAAGGGGAGATGACCAAAACCTATGAAGCTTGTGCATTCTTTACATCTATGTGGCTATAATCAATTTAGTAAACAAATGTCAAAGTTTCTGCTGTGATTTTTGATTTCATCTACAACAATATTTGCTGCATATAGGAAATATTTTCTTTACTGATCTTAAAGAAATGATTTACCATTTTTATCTAAGATTATGTAGAATGCAGCACATTTATGCTATTTAGCTATAGTGCATTTAGGGTAATAGTTCTAACTTTAAATAAGAATCATTTCTTAAGCTTTTAAAGACAAACTGTTGTTTAACTTTAAAGGGTGTATCTCCCAGGTAAATAACATTAGTCATTGTTCATTGTGAGAAACATAGCCACATATTTACCGTAATACATATTTCTGTTGATTAATTACGTAAAACAATACCAGTTCTTCTTCCCTGGAGTTAAGAGAAAGATTCTTATTTAAAACAAGGACTCTTGAGAAAACAAATTTCATTTCAAAGGTTATTAGCAAAAAGAAGCCTTTGTTCTAGTCTTAATAGAATCATTCTCCTAGGATGACACAAATATCCATAAAGTACCATGATTTCATTTGGGTTTTAAAAAAGCAAAAACAACTTTATTTTCCCTTGACACAAAACAAGATTAGCTGTGGTGTTTTTTTGCTGTATTGGGTAATACAATAATGGCCAGATTGTTTGTCTCTGGCCATTGCATGAGCATGCAGGGAGCAGGGAAGAAGACATAAAAAATTCCCTTTGCAGAGTCGCTGAAGAGCAGGAGGCAGTTGCCTGGAGCACAGCCTTCTCATCCCACAAGCTCCCAGGGCTCGCTTCAGCATTGCACGTGCCTGCTGGGCAAAGCTGGCTCCCAAAGCAATGCAGATTTACCCCCACAAGTTTGCTCCTCTTGCTCCACTGACATGCAGTCACAGCAAGGGAGGGAGCAAAAAGGAAGCTGGATCAGGGTCTCGAAGTCTCATGCCCAGCCAATAGACCCATCTGGTATACAGAGAAAATGAAGCTGCTGCTTCCTACATTGGGCAGGGTGCGTATTGTCCTGCGGTCTTGCAGCTGTGGGGGAGGCTGTCCTTCCTCCAGCCAGAAACCTCCAAGGGCTTTGTTTACATCAGTGCAGCTGTGAGGTCCCCCAAATGCAGGCCAGCTGTTAAAAGCCAAAATGAGTTCCTAAATAGTGTGAACCAAACTGTCCGCCTGCATCTGCCTCTTCAATCCCATCCAATAAACTGTCCACTAGTAACAAAATAGAATGAGACTGAAAGGCACAGAGCACATGCTATAATATTATTATAAATGATTGGTCAACATATCCTACCATGTTTCCATGTAAAAGGAACTCTCCCAGGCCCTGCCAAGGCCCTGGAGAGGACCCCTCATCTTCACAAAGGGTAAAATGACCAAATTTCAAAATGTTCTCCTGTTTTTCACCTACTCTTATATGGAAAATTGTCCAAAAACATGAGGCAAAGATGAGTAACTGAGTTTACTGAATTTGTTTACAAATCCTTCCTGTTAAGAAAAAAAAAATAGGGAAAAGTAATAATTAGGGGTTTCTTCAAACAGATACTCTGAGGTCTTCAGACTTGGAAATCTGTTCATTAATCCGGGGCAAGTCCTGGAAAAATACTGCAAAGGGCCAAGTGCCAGAAAAAAATCTGAGTATACTGTCCCATGTTAGTAAATGACATATAGGAGCAAGGGACCTACCTAAAAAACATTGTCGAGCTGGAAAGGATCAAAATTTGCACATACCCCATAGTGTGAATCTGAGAATCTGGCTGGACCTAGTAAAAGTAGCCTCCTTAGTACATATTGCCATATGAGAGTTTGTGACTCCTAAATTCAGGGGGATTTTCCTTTCTTTAAAAGCATCTACACTGGGGGAAAAAAAAGATCAAAAAAATCTTTTAGAGCACAGAAAAAGAGATTATGATGTTTGCAGCAGAAACCTGCAGGAAATTCTGTTCCAGTTATCATAACATGAACATGTTCTCAAATTGAACTACTAAGAAAGTTCAACAAGTAGACTAGGTTTGTTTTCTTCATGGTTCGTTGTGAGCTTAGATACCTTACACTTCCTCAGGGCAGAGCCAGTATTGCATTTGGGGAACATGTCATGCTCCAGATTTATATGCATATACAAGAGAATTTTGCAGCACAATTTGATAAACAGTTTTTTAAATAGCAAAGGAAACTGAAAAAAACAGGTGGGGTATATTTTTCAAGACAAAGGTTTTCTTTGGGAGCAAGTGAAAGAAGGGTGTACAGAAAGCCTTGTACCTCCTGAAGTCCTCCTGAAGTAAGCAGCACTATAAACAGAGGCATTGTCCGAGAAGTCCTGTGCATCTCAATATAAATTAACCCTAATAACTTAAATATATTTGTATTCAAATCCATATTAACATGAGCATCAGATCTACACTACACTGCCATGATTTGGGGACTATAGCACCGATGTGTCACAATCATTTGCATTGTACAGTCTGGAAAATACTTCTCAATACAATAAATTTATTTTCAGAATGTGTGAGAAAGGAAGACTTAATTTCTAAAAAAAGAAACCATTTTCAGAATATGCAGAGTTTCTGTCATGATGTCAGAAAATAATTTTGATAAAGTATTTGCAAAGTATTAGAAAATTTAAAGGATATTAATAATAATTTCACAATTAAAAGAGTATTTGCTTTTAGTAGGGACTTCCTCCCTTCAAAATGGCAAGTTTTCTTACCCACTGATGTTATGATCAGCACAAATCAGAAGAAAAAAGTTGGGAGTAAATGCTTTTAAATGGACAAATAGCTAAATATGCAAATAATTATGCAGCATTCATTTCATTTTATATCCTGAGGAAAAAAATCCCAAACTGTTCAGATTCTTCAAAAAGTCTTGAAGGGCTGGTGAAAAATGACCCGTCTATTCCTACATCTGCTTAATTAATGCAAGTGGAAGTGTCAAATATCCATCCTGGTAATGGATTAAGAAATTATCTACAAGCAGCTTTGGAAAGCTGCAGGCAAACAGAATTTCTCAGTATCACTATTCAGAACATCCTGCCCTACGTCAAGGCACATCTGAAAAAGTTGAGTAAAGCAAATGGGTTATAAAAATATGTACATCTTTAAATTTTCTTGTAGCAGACCAAAGCAGCATTACCATAATAGTTACATCTATCATGTTTCTTGTCACATAATTCCTGGCTCTCCCGCTCCAGTTTTCCCAATCTTGAATGCATATTTTTCTCTTTTTTGCTGGTGAATCTGTAAAGCTTCAGGCAAATTTCTCTCACTGATCCCTTTGCACACGTTCCTTGAATCAAGCCAGAAAGATGCTTCACATCTCCTTCTTCAAATTCCTCCTCGTGACATGCATATTTCGGATGTTGACAAGGAATGAAATCCCTTACAGCAGCTGGGGTGAGGTGGGAGAGTAAAGATCACTGAGGAATCACTTTGAAAAATGCCTTTTTGAAACAATATGTTTGTTGACAAATACTTGTATGATTATATTGCCTATGCACAAATAATTTCCACCATTTACCTGTTGTATCCTGGCCTCTTTTAATGAAGAAAAGCAAAGAGCACAATCTGTAGAGATGAGGAAGGCAGAAGGCAAAGAAAACATGGCAGATGGGTGATGAGATGAAGAATACCAGACAATTGCATTGACCAAGAGCAAATACAACACTAACATCCAAGGAAGTCACTCTTTCACAGTTACAGAGAGATTGCAAGGGACTTTTTCAGCAAAATATTTAGCCACTAGACATGCAGTTTTAAAACAGCTAAAAGCCTTTTCAGATTTGAAGTTTGGTAGTGGTGAGGAGAAAATTAAAGAAAAATAAAAGATGGACTTGATGAAGCAGTTTGTTTCAGCACTTTACATATGAGAAGCTTACATTGTGGGTGTTAAATTCACAAAAGGGTTGGGAAGATGAGCAAATTGTCACCTCTTGGGAACATGAGGAGACAGTAAGTGATGCCCAGATGCCTCTGGTAAATGCTGGTTTTCAGTTTGCACTTTCAGGAGGTGTTGAAACAGAGGAACTGATCCTAATTAGGACAATTGTTTCTCCCAGCCATTATAGACTGATACATCTCTGCCTTTGGGTCTTTGACTAGGAGAATCCTGCAGTTTTCCAGGAGGAAAAAACTTGCTGAAGAAGTAGCCTAATTTAGAAACTTGGTTAGGAGAGAGCATCACAGCACACTGCAAACAGGATGAGAAAGTTCTTCCTGGAGGGGAGAGGACCACATTCTCCATCAGCCCACGGAATGCCTCATCCTCCCCTGTTCTGTGACAGAGTGCCAGCTAGAGGGACAGGAAGAGTCTGCACCTGGGAATGAAAACTTGCAAAATGGGACATTGGAAAACTTGCAAAATGGAACACTGGAAAACTATTGAGAAGTGCCATGCCCAGGAACAAATCATGCTACATTATGGGGGAAGAGAAGAAGCAACACTTCCTACAAGTCCCAGAGGTTTTCTTTCCAGGAAACTATCTAAAAGAGCATTGTTCCTTTGCTTAGTTTCAAACAAGACTGTTTAGGTGCATAACCCTTGAGAAAGATTTATATCATGAAGCCCAGCTTACAGATATATTAAAATGAGGCAAGAAAGCATTTTGGATACATCTGCACTACCTTCTACTAATTACCTTTTTGTGTTTCCCTGGTGAATATCATGGCTTCTATGAATTTTCTTCTCAGTTATACAACTGTATAAATGGTCATAAATGTCTGTAGTGTCACTTCACTGTACACTACAGAGAATAGGAGGCTAAGACCCTGACAGCTAAAAGTAAATTTAATTTCAAGTCTAATATTTAGTCATCATGTTACCTGCACACATTCTGGATCTCACTCCATGATCTTGTACAGGTACTACTTTTCACTTCCCTAAAAAATCAGTAATCTTATCAATATTTAAAAATTAGGTTGGTCTGGTGTGAACTGCTCTTTGAAAGGCTTTGTTCAGTTCTGTCCTCTGTTCCATACACCTCCCTCTTTCATTATTATTTCTTTACCTTCTTCCTCCGCTGAGTCCTCTTTAAGTTTTGTTTATAGCAGGCTCTTAAGTAAGCCAGTAGCCTGAGAAGCTAGACATTCATTGGTGGTGGCACAATTTTATGATCAAAAGATTGGGTAGGCTACACCTTAAATGAACATAGTTAAAATACAGGAAATCCAGTACAGCTATTTTCTTAATTTCTACTGACTGAGACTGAAAAAATGGCTTTTGTGGCAAATTTCAAATCCTGTATGATTTTTGTTTGGTTGGTTTTTGTTTTCTGGTGGGGTGTTTTTGTTTGGTTTGGTTGGTTTGTTGTTTTGTTTTTTTTTCCTGGTGCTATTTTTCCATAGAGAAACCACAGGTATGTTTAGGGAGCAGAAGAAACTTCAAGATTGCTCTCTAGAACTCTCCTACACCAAATTCTTTGCTCTTGCCTGTGGTGTGTGCTCAGTCTTTGTACTACATCCTCTCCCTCAGCCTTGGCTCCATCAGTCAGCCCTTGCCTCTGTCTAAATGCAGAAACTAGTGCTTTACATTGAGAGCCCTAATGCTCATCTAGGGCAGCTCCATCTCTCCCTCCCTCCTCATCTCAGGACCAGGGCTCCCTGCTATTGCTGCAAACAGAAGTACAGAGCAGCTCCACAGGTGACTCCTCCTTGGTATTACAAGGAGGTATTACAATACCTCCTTGGTATTACAAGAAGGGGTCTGGGATTGAAGGTTCCAAGGCTGAGGTTCCAGCTGCTCAACTAGGCCATCCAAAAGAGCTCCTAGACCTATGCTCTGCTCCCTCCACGCCTAGAGGGACAGAAGTGGTCAGTGAAGTCTCAGAAGTCAGCGGCTTTGGACAAGTATGGACAAATGAAATAACCACCCTTTGATTTGCTCTCTGAAATCCCAGCATGTACCCACATGAACTGATGGTGGCGGAATCCTTTTTCCTCCTTCCCTTCAACACACATACTATATTTGCTATGTCTCACACACAATATGCAATGGTTGGCTATTTCAGAGATATTTCAGAATTCTGGAAAAAACATCCTACTCCCAGCTGGTTTCCACTTCTCTTGTCCTGCCTTCTGCTACCACTCCTGATTCCTATGAACCCTTTTCCTTCTCTTTCTTGATAAAAAAAAAAAAGTATTTTTGTATTTGAGCTACTTTCAGTCAGCTTGAACATCATCTCATATTGAATGTATTCCACCTCTACTACATTTTACAACCTCTTCACTTAAAGGCTAAATAACTTTCTTAATATGTTTTATCACATTCTTTAGAAGGCTTATTTCACCTGAATATTTGGTGCTTTTTACTTTGTTCTGTGTTTTCTGATCGGTATGAACTCACTTCTTTGCTGATGTGTCCCTGTAATAACTTTTTGTTTGCTGGGCACTCACTCCTACCATCATTCAGAGGCAGTTGTTGACTCAAATAGCTTTGGGAATCTTTCCTTACAATTTTCTCCCTTTGCTTGTTTGGCAAATTCCTTCTAGGTTTTGTAATTTTGATTAAAGGAGATTTCAAGCCTCCTCCACATTCAACCCCCTGAACACTTCAGTCCAGTTGACTCTACTAACCATTTCCTTCAATTTCTCAAACTGCCCTCCTGAAATTACTTTATTTATTTTAAACTTAATCAACTCTTGCTCATACAATGCAAGGCAATTTTCTACAATCAGCCCCTCTAGAAGGTCCTTAAGCTTTTACAAAACCTAGTCTGGAATAAGTAAGTGCAAATTCTCTTTGCCCTTTTGTGATTGTGACAGAGAAAATGAACAATGTTTAAGGGCTCTGAGCTTTTATGATTATAATGAAGCAATAAGATCTGTAAATACAGTTTTCCTTCACAATGAGCCTTAAATTTGCACGTGCTTCATCAGAAAAAAACTTTGTTTTGCAAGTGAACTGAAATAACATATTCTGAAGGTAAAATCTTGGCCTTATGGGAATAAACAGAGAACTGAGTTTAGTAATGTTAGGACTTCCCCAAGAGTTGTGAAATTACTATCAAGTATGGAAGCTCTCAGCCTGCCCTTAGAGAAGCTGGCTGTGCATCATATCTAATGTGTCAGGAAAAACAGGCTGATAAAAGGTACCTGGAAGCAGACTCATTATTTTTCACTTTTTGCATGTACTCTGTGTGTTTTTGCAAAAGTTCTAGGTAATAGTTGGGAATCCAATGTGGTAAGAAAATGTTGACCTAAAAATGAAACATGAAGCTTAAAATACAGCCCCAAATTAAAGCATAGATGTTATAGTCATGTGCACTGGGGCTCAGATGTTATGTTCACATGAGGGGATACAATTTTTTCATTTAGCTTTGTCTGTTTCTGATTTATCAGCTTTGTAATCAAAGATGGGTAAAAATTTTAATAAGAACTCATTTAAATTTTTCTTCTTCATTTGACAACCACAGGCTACCCTAACTTGTAGTTTCATGATACTCAGTATTCAAGGAGCATTCAGGTGTCTAGCCTGTACTCTGAATGCCCTTGCAAATCATAGAAATTCAGTGCAATTGTTTACTCTGTAAAATATTCCTACCATGCATTCATTATCCTGTTTTGCACAAGAGTTTCCATCATTTACTTGGGAAAAGTATTATGTCACACCACAAGCAATAGAGAGAAAGGGCCATCTTCCCTCTAAGACATCTGTGCACGCGGGGGACAGTGAGGAGGAGTGTGAGGCAGGAGTGCAGGGAGCTACTGGACAAGCTGGAGCAGGTAATTTCAAGATAGTTTAAATATCCTTACCATATGTTTCAGTCCAGCCCCAGTAAGTGGGATGCCACAGAAAAGACCAAGGAGGTATCGGACCCTGTCTCTGTGGCAGCACATTGTAGAAAGCCAGGCAAATCATCCCACCACAGGCAGCACAACAGCTACACAGATCACACAGCCCCTCACAGGCATCTGCACCCTATTAATGGTGTCCTTGCACTGAACATCCAAAACGTAAGAGAATTAAATACCATTAAACACCATTAAACATCACTGGGTATAAAGTTCCCATTTTCCAGTAAGATGCTTTTTGCAACACAAAATTGCTTTCAGCAACGTTACTATCCTTAGGCATTCCGGATTCTGTGTACAAGTCAGATTTAAAAATTGGACTTGAACTCATGGTTTGCTTAGGTTCTTGTGAAATCTTCCCCAGAAGAAATTAGCCCGGTGTGGGAATTATTTGACAAATACCTACAAATAAAGATGACAGACACGAAAATCCTAATTACATGGCCCTGTGAGCAAGTTCTTAATATATTAACTGGTTTTATTTGAAGCACTCATACTGTGATTTTATTTTATTTCCTCCGTTTCTCAGAAAGATGAGCATAAGGTCTGAGACACCTGAAGGAACAGACCTGCACTTAGCTTGGCTGGTTTTCACATCCCATGTGTTCCCTTTCACCCATCCACTCCATACCATGAAGCCTGTTCTTCTGTGCTACCATCTTCCATTTGAGAAGAACAAATATACATCAAACAGGAAACATTAGCAGGAGGAGCAAATCAGAGTGGACCACATATTGTAATAAAACACAGCTTTTATTCTCTACTATTTACTAGAGAATAGATATCAGGTTTCTGATTGACCACCAACTGCAGCAAGCTTTGTAGCCAAATGCAGTTTTAAAAAGCCTTTTAAATCCAGGTTTCTCATGATACCTCCTGACAAAGAATTAATCAGTTCAACCTGTGAGGGGGTGGTTTGGTCACTGTTGAGTTGACGTCTGGATTGCATACAGACAAAAGAGTCTGTTTGTTTTCCTTTCAAAGAACAAATTTTGTTGTTTTCTGAAGGATCACCATTCATACTTATTCCTGAAAGGAAAAAAATAATATCTATATTTATATTTTTGTTCTGAGCACGTATTTCTTTTACTTGGGTGGTAAGCTACTAACATAGTACTCAATAAATTGTGATATTTCTGAAACTTGCCCTCAAAAGCATGGTACCTTAAGCCAGCTATCAATGCTGTCAATAATTATGTTTTACAATTTCATGGTTGTCGTGTAAGAATTCCAGATAAGTCAAACAAGAATGACTAATTGCTATGGCAAAATGTTACGGAAATTTACAAATAATTTGTCATTGTAATGAATTACACCCTTGTATTACAGCTAATTATTAATGACTGCTTAACTTTGGGGGGAGGGTGTGGTAGTTATTTGATTACTGATTATAATTTTCTAGTTATAGCTAACAGTCAAATATTTTTCTTCCATTTCTAAATAACAGCTATTAGGATAAAATGTGTCTGGGCAAATCTCCTATATGTTTGCACAGTTCTTCAATTGAAGCCCAGCACAGGGTAAAAGCCAGGGCTCAGGCTGGAACGCTCTTCTTTCTCATCATGCAAGTGCATGTTTCTCTGAATGTATTTCTGTGTCTCTCTTCTCATATGTCACTGGCAGCATTAACTCTCATGTTATGAGGCTATTTCTCCAGGAGTGAAACTCAGGGAGAAAGAGTGAATGCCTTTTAGCCAGCAGCAGTCAAGAAGATGCACAATAAGACAGTGCAAAAGCTGCTTGTGGCCAGTGCCTGTAACACAGGCAGTACAGCTATTGGCAACACCTCTGTCAAGAGCTGCTGTTCAGAAACCTGTACAGATATAGACCAAAGACAGAGATACATGCTCCACAGGAAAAGAACTGTTGGATTAAGGAGAATTTTAGAGGGGCGGGTCTTTAATATACCCTTTAATTTTGCATCAAAAGTGATATCAAGAGAGACTGTAAATGTCTTGCCTTAACATGTTGATTAATAGTTTAACCTCCTAATAAACCTCCAGGTAAATGCAGCATGGCACTACTCTTTCCATTTTGATTTATAACAAATAACTCACTCTACTATTAGAACCCTCAATTTTTCCTTCCTAAAATCCTGTCCGAACATATCCCATGCCATTTTGTTTATATGTATGCACCACACTGCTTTGCCACATCAGCTTGTCATCCTTACATTTCATTCTTGCTGTCAGATTCCAGCTTCATTATCTTTTGATAGATCACTATTTCACCTCTGTCACACATAATGTTACTCTTTATTTAGTAAAGCAACCCTTGTTTGAAGACATTTAGAGGAATCACCTCTGCCACTTCCACTAATGCGCTGGTGAAGCTCATATGCTCCTTTTAGTCCTCAGAGGTATTAATTCTTACAAGGCTTTTTTTCTTAGTGTGGGAAAACTCTTTTGTCATTTTATTAAGCATCTGAACAATACCTGAAGCATAAAATTGGAACTGTTCATGTGCTTATTCTCTGGCACACTGTGGTGCACTGGTCCTTCACTTGGGCATCTGAATGACCTCAAACACAACAGCTGTACCACCAAGGATTCCAACAAATCAATATTTATCCAAGTCAGTAAAATCAGGGCCTTGTTCTTACTTCCTGTGTAAAATTTTTACTCCTGCATTTCTAAAAATAATCAAAAATTACTGTACATGGACTTCCACGTATTTTGTGAAGCTCAGTGCAAACCTAAATGATGGTGTAACTTCCATAGCAGAGGGGAAAGTCCATGGGATGCTCTTTGGCCACTGCACTGGATCAGTAGCTCTGGCAGAGAAGTGAGGGCAGCAGCCAAGGGTGACCTCTTCCATCTCCCTTATGAGAAATGTTGGAGCCTGGACATTTGAGTGTTTAGTGACCACTGCCCTGTCTGCTTCAGAGATAACTGAGGCTCGGAGAGAAACTATTTGCTCAGTTTTGGAATGTGACTTAATTACAACTAGAACCAATGCCAGTTATGTAGTTTTCTGAGTTATTAAATTCCTTCAGTAGATAAGCAGACTCCCTTGCTTAGCTCCTTGACACTCGTTTGGTGGGTTTTATGTCTCTATTAAATTACAGGACCTTTTCTCATCTTGGAGATGTTCAAATGTGAGTTTAAGGATAATTTATTGGTTGGAAACATAAAAGTTAATTTAACAGTGGTATTATTAATCAAAGGATTAGCTGCCACCTCTATCATTACCTTGAGTACCAGAAATTAAAAATTGTAATAAAAATAAATAAATAAACCAAAAAAACCAAAACAACGGAAAAAAAACCAACCCAAATGATCTGTGTGCTAAGGAAATGTGGTAAATTTTAAACAGAGCCAGAAGGAAAGGCAGATAAAAAGTGTGAATTAATCTTAGCCAGAGAGAAACTTTAAAAATACTGCCTGCTGTCTCTTCCCATATACCTTCAGCAGCAGGCAGCTACCAGCGAGTCAGTATGCGTCTGCGAATACACATAAAGATAGCTGATATCCCAAGGCATCTGAAATAGCTGCCACCAAACTCTGAAGTAGTCCTGAGGATCCTGTAGGGACCCTGGCAGTAACAGATAACAGTGACAGGGAAAGGCTGCAATTCGCTTGTATTTTCACACATTCCCTACCATCTTACCCAGGAAGAGGTCTGTCATCCACCAACTACCAACTCTTCAGGCTACGCAGATGCAGACACCGAAAACTGACTACAGAAGTTGCAATTAATCTTTACTCTTCAGCAAGCCCTTCTAGACTAAAAGGTAGCTTTTAAAAGGCTGATACTGAAATCTGCATGGCATTTGACAGTGTCTAAGTATTAATGAAGGGGTGAGGAGGTTGAAATGGTACCTGGTGACCTCCTACATAACCATGCTCAAGGACTGACAACAAGTTTCTCGCTAAAAGTCATCTTCTGATGAGCAACATATCTGAGTGAAATTAAACTCTCAGGACAAGCCATCTGTAATGCTTACAAACCAAGAAGGCATTAGGGAAACATGTAGAAAATAAACACATCATCTAAATTGACTCAACTGGGTCTCCAGCTGCAGCTGAGTGACTGGGGAATAGCGCACACATCTTCTCATCTTGATCCATCTCACATCCTGTCAAGGACCCATGCAAAACCTGGGCACCTGGAACTTTGGTGGATTGCAGAGTTTCATTAGGATATCCATCCATGAAGGTGTTGCTGTCGGTCAGAAGTAGAAGACCCACCAGGCAAAAGGACAGGAGCTTTTGCAGTGCTTCAGGCCAAAGGAAGGCCCAGTTAGAGCTTGACTCCTATGTAATGGGAGAGTGAGCCCACTTGATTCAGGTCTCTGTCTAAAGGATAGAGGTCTTCTTTCAATTCTGAGTTTTGCCCAATTTATGCTGCAGCCTGAGCAGCTGCAAACCATCAGATTATCGTTGTCTGTCTCCTTATCTAACAGGAGGTGTGAAAAGGGATTTTGCAAGAAACATGCGGTGGAATTTCTGTTATTTATGGCTTCTTCCTATTAGAAGTCATGCGGGTTTGTAAGTATTTAGCAAATCAATTTTTTTCCTAACCTCTTATCCCTTCGCATCTTAATCTTCTCAATGGAAATGCTGAGAGAGGGGATAACCTGTGGGGAAAGTGGGTAAAATCAGAAACACATTCAACATAAGAGTCTGTGAGAAATCTTAAGGATTATTTTTTCTCTGGGGGAAAATATTTCTTTAAAGTCATCTCCAGTTTTACATGGAAAGGGGGCTTGGTTATGTCAGGTTGGCCCAGAAATTTACTTTCATCGAAGCTTACAGTGAGCTAAGCTTTTTAATGTTTTTCTTCTCCATGATCTTTTCCCTAAAGGGGGACCAGATTGCTACTGCATTTTAACTCTGCCAAGTAGGTTTTCATACAATTTTCATCAAATTTCTTCCTCATTCCTACAAGTTCAGTTACTGCCACACCACAGGGTTTTTTTATAAGAAAACTGCAAAATCTCACAAAAAATATAAAAATATTTTTGTGCCAGCTTCACTGTCAAACCAGGTCTTTTATGATCAAGATTTCAAAATTTCAAATAGAGGATAAAAATTAACATATTTAGGTTCTGTTAAACAATTACGGTAAGAATACCAAATACACATAACTTGAATTATCTCCATATTATGTAAGAATAAAAAAGGACTTTTGCATCGAATTAGGTGTTAAACAATTAAGGACGTGCTGTTTCTTTGGAAATTTGATAAGCAAAAGATACCATGTTTTCAAAGTGCAAGATTAACAACCATTGGGTAACGTTATTAGCAATGTGTCACAGAACTGCTTGGCAGGAGTTAATACAGGTATCTTTGTAACAAATTGATTGTTGTTTTTCCTAAAAGATAATTAATTAAATATAAAAACTGTGTCAACCTCTTTTTCATGAAGCACAACATATTGAAAAACACTATTACAACACAACAATTATTGGTGGCTGCATGTATACTATGAAGGATGACACATGGGCTGTGAATTTTGCTATATTTATGTACCCATGAATACTGTCAAGCCTGTCTTCAACCGCAGCCTCCCCTTCTTAGCACAAGAGCAGAACTCTTTTCATCCAATATGGGCAAGTTCCTAAGTCCCTACTGCTCCCTGCTGGACTTCAGCCCCACTGGCTGTGACCTGAAGAAAATGATGCTGTTCAGGCAGGTCACGGCCCTCAGAACCAAACAACCCTGAAAGTCAGGAAATGCTCAGGTAAAACCTCTTCTGAGATTCTCACACTGATCTTCTTCACCAGGTTTCTCCTCCTGCCTCTCACTGTTAACATGAAAAAGAAAAGGAAGAGCTGTTTATGTGATGGTTTGGATGAAAACAGTTTTAAAAAAAATTTGAAAAGAAAATGAAAATACATGAGAAAAGGAGACTACACTGAGAACTATGTAAAGGCAGACAGTAGTATGACTTAAAACCTCTGCGTAGTTGGGATGTCATTTAGAAAATTACATCTTTACTCCACAGCCATGAGAAATGTCAGCCTTTGGTCTTATCTAAACACGTTATTTTGTGGTATTTTTAATTTTTCCTCATCCTCCTGAGTTCCTTTGGGGAAAAGAAAGTCTTGTAGCAACTGATGATCAACATAAACAACCTCTAGACTTTGGTGAGTCTGCCTGAAGAGCACATGCACACAATTCTTTGAATTTCATTGTCATCTTAGCATAAACAGCAGGAGATCTCTCATAGAAATAAGCCTTCTTTTCCTGGATATCTAAAGGCAAACATGCATGTAGCATTGATTTGTATAACAGTAACCCAAAGACGTTTCAGCTGAGATCACAACATTGCTTTTTCCCAGGTGCTCTTTACACAGAAAAATAGAAATCCTTGCCTCTGAATGTTTACAATTCACCTGTGGAAGACAAAGCAGGAATTATTGCCCCTTTTCTTGCACTGATGTCATTAAGACAATAAGAAATAAAATAATTGCTCCAGAAACCACAAGAGGAGTCTAGAATCTAAATTTCCCATACTTATTGCTTGGGTAGAATGACATAGGTTTTCCTTGCCTCCTGTTCTAGTCTGTCAGGTCTGATCTGATGTGGTGACAAATGTGGCCCTGTGAATGGTGCATAGAGCAGGCATGGAGACAAAAGCAAACCGGTATCCAGTCATGGACATTCCAGGGCACTGCACAACCCTCCCAACTCAATGTTTCTTACTCAGGAGAAGCCAGGGCTGTTTGCCCTAGAAAACAGTAAAAAAGGCCCCTTTAAATGACCCATGTCTGCAAAGAGGGAGTCTTCTTCCTTGTTCCCAAATCAGAGATTTCCTCCTCCTAAACATAAAATTTTAGGCTTTTGGGATCCTTTTATTACCACTATTAGCTTTACTTTGGATGATCTCATCATTCATGTAAAATTCAATTCCTACATGAGGAATATATACAAACAAAGGAAACTCAAAGGGTTTAACTCTCTCTGATCTCCTTTGGGAAACTGAAAGCATTTTTATTTTTGGCCTGTTTTTCAGAGCAATAACTTTCTGTATTTATTGAGTCTTCTGAGAATTTTCTCCCAGCTTGGAGAAAGTTAGCCAATCCTTCTCTTATCTATTCCCTATGGATATCCTGGCTTTTTTTTTCAGTCACCTGTACCATAGATTTTTGTTAAACTATTATTGATTGCCAATAAGCCCTCAACATTTATTTATTAACTATTTACTAATTTTTTAATTTTATCTTGTAGAGTGCTTATTTGTTGTGAAGAGATGGTATACTTGAGTTCCTTCCTGCATCTTGCTCTCAGGAGACAGCAAAGGTGAATTACCTTTGACTCTACCCAGCAGAGTTGAAAGTCACCAGCATGAGTAAACATTTCTATAAAAGTCTCATCCATGGAGAGAAAAACTAGTTTACAGATGTCTTTCAGTTTTTTCCCCCATTTCTTAAATGCAGGTATTATCTTTCCTAATATCCAGCTTTATGATAGTAATACATTCATTTTGATAGTTTTTCTGAAGAAATATACAGCTGGACTAGCAAATTCATGCATGTGTTCTGACAAAATTGTGGGAAAGAATTTATCCCTTGTTGACTACAGGAACCTCTTGCAGTTTTACTTCTGCCTCCAGTATGCACTGCTGGATGTATTCCTGCTATCAGCCTTAACTCCTTATGCAGGCTCACTTCATCTACCAAAACAAAGTTCCAGTATTTATCTGAGTTTGGAGTAACTCCTACCACCTATTCTGAATCTGTATCTATCTCACATTCTCTTTCACGATTTTCTTTTAAAAAATGCAATTGAAGAACTTCGTGCTTTTTTTCCGGTGATATTTCTGAGTTATGAGGCAGCTTGACTTAGCAATTCTCAGCTCAACACTACAATTTTTCACTTATAACACACAGCTCTCTTCCTACACCACAAAATTTTTCTGTTTCTTAGAAGCTTTCCATCTGCCTGCTTAGGCTCAATATTCTTATGGTAGTTATTTATCTGTTTACACCCAGTGCTTCTTTGCAAAAATCTTTCCATGTCATTTCTGGTACAAACTCTTAATGATACACACAGATTTGTGAGCCTCCTCTGCAGTCAGGCCTTATATTCTCCAGTCCAGTCTCATGAAAATGATCTGCCACATTTTATCAAAGTTAAGCTTTTCGATTTATTAGTCTTAGCTGTCCTATTTGTGTCTCAAATAGGATTAGCTCACGTTCACTTGGTCCCCAAGTTATTTTCTATAATGTCATTTCTTCTACAACTTCACTCACTGCTTACCTAAATCAAGTCTAATGAAATATTGCCTCTTGTTTCAGTGATTATTTAGTAAAAAGCTGTTGGTTATTATAGCTTTGAACATCTGAACCACAGATAGTAGGATCTTTTCTCCATTCTATTAACTTACATGTTAAGGCCACCCAAAATTACATTTTTTTTTTCAGATATGACTTTGGGGTCTACAAACAACTCACAGTACATTTTCAGTAGAATTTTTCTTGCAAGCCATCTCAAAACCGATGGTGACACAGTTTCTTTTTTAGCCATGCATATTTCATTTTTCCAAGTAACACACACTGAAGTATCTATATAATACCAGACAAGTTACCAGTTGCAAAATAGTTGACAAGGGTTTTTGTTTAAAGATGATTTGGTGGTTTGTGGAGTTTTTTTCTTTGCTGAGAGGTGGACAATGACATATTTGATTTTCTCCTTAGACATATTAAAACCAGATAAAAAGGCTTCTGCTCAAGCCCTCAAAAACATACAGTTGCATGGAAGCCAGAAAAAGAAAGTATGATCTGCACAGATGAATCAGTCTTAATAATTTATTAGTCTAAGAAAAGAGGGCTTATAGCTAAAATCTTTGTGTATTTTTAACATTTGGTGCTAAGGCTCCATATAAGACAAGTATAAACTATACAGAAGGTTGCCAAAATAATTAATTATTGTAGAAGAATGTAAATTCAATTTATACTAGTGGTAATCCAATGGAAGTTCGTCCTTTGGGAAATAAAAATTTTTCAAATAGAATTGAAACACTTTATTTTTCAGATACTGTTTTACAGTAAGGCTTCCTACATAAATTTTGTGTTCCAATAGAGTTTGTTTTGGTTTAGTTTTTTTCAGAAGAGAGCAGTAGAACATTTTGCATTTATGTTTAAAATGTGGCTGTCACTGATCAGGGAAAGAATGCATAAATCTTTAATTACCAAAGTAAAACAAAGGAACCCTTATTTCAATTATAAGTGTGTGCTTTGAAAGTTGCAGCTCACTGATATCTCACTACTCTCCTCAATTGGAAGCTGAACGTTTTCAAAATAACACACAATCAGGCTTACTTTCCTTGAAAGTCATAAGCAGTGCAAGTGTATAATCTAGGTCTCAGTATAATAGTTGTACTGTTCAACCCCCAGAGAGCTCTGTTCAGTTCCACCTCTCAGGTGCCTTTCTTAAAATCCCTGAAAAGAAAATTAAGTCTGACTTTCTGTGTTATAAGGGCACATATGTTATATCATTTGTCTTTTTAGTTAACTTCTTTTTTTATAAAGATTCTTTTTTTTCCAAAGGCTTGTTTTCTCTCACTGTTTAATAGAGTGGCATCCAGCCGGGAAGTTGCACTGAATGGTCATAGGGTCTTTCAGCATTGCCACTAAAACCTGTCTGTTTGAGTGTTTTATAACATGGAAATTTTTATTCACGTCAGGCTAAATCTTGGCAAGTGCATCCCCAGCTTAGGAGTAAATTTTTTGTACAGAACTGAAATTGATCTAGTTGTTGCTCAGTGGGAACAATGCCAAAAATCACAGTTCCTGAGGTCAATTTCCACCTCGCAGAGAAGACAGAGGGTACCTAGGTCTTCACTAAACCTTGGTTTAGAACACCTCTGCCCACAATCCCTCTGTCCTACTGGTCAGCTCTGTCCTTCCACTTTCTGCAGGAGCTTAAGTGAAAGACACTTCTTTCCTTATCAGACTGTTTGAAAAACATCCTTTCTATCCTAAAACAAAATATTGTTATTTTGCCAGGAACAAGGCTGACTCCAAGTATTATCTACCAAGTTCATCCTGAAGTTAGAATTCAAGACTAGGCTGACAAGCAGTGCAGATGAAAATGTGGGACATCCAGGCATGGATGGCTCTGAAGAGGCCATGGAACTTATCACTGGAAAAGCTTGCCTCTGCCATCTCTTGGGTGGCAGGCACAGGAGCACCCCATGCTCAGAACCCCCCCAGAAGTCTCCTGCAATGAGATGCAGACCACCAGTACTCTGTGTAATATCAACGTACTGTTTTTCAGGTAGCCTACATTATACTTTTAAGATTAATGCTTTTTAATTTCAACAGTTCTTTTGAATTATTATTTGAAGCTTCTCAAAGTGGAAATTGTACTGTCTTCTCTTCAAAATGTATTGATTGCATTCTAAATACATTGTACTCTATTAACCAAAAAGCAGAAAGCAATAGCCTACTGGTGCAGTACTTCTTCCCACAGTTGTTTTTAGCAGTATAGACAGCACATGGAGGTCTGAGGGCAGATGGTTGCTGGCTTTTTCCTTCGTAATTATGAGACCCACTTTCATTTCAACTGAAACAGACATCATTTTCTGAGTACTAACTAAAAGTTAAGGTGTTGCTTAGTTCTATTAGTGGACTTATTTTTTTATTCCTTGTAGTTCATCACAGAAATTTCAGAGGCTCTCTAGTGTCCCATTAGCCATGCCCACAAATGAAATCAGACCCAGTAGTGAATATCTAACACTAAATTGTCTTGAACAGCTAAGCTGCTATGTTGCTATTTGCTTAAGTTGTTCCTTTGCTACCTCAAATGTAAGTGTCTTTGACATTTTTAGTTTCCCAGTTCAACAGTGTTAATAGACAGATGAAGTTTGCATATTCCCTGCGTATCCTGCTATGTGAAGCTTAATGCCTGCTATCAATTGGCATGAAAAATCAATTATTTTTCAAATGTAATAGGTTACAATTACTTCCTCTACTTTAATGCTTTTAACCTTTGTCTTTTGGAAATTTTTATATTATGTGGCACTTTATCCTCAGCTAAGTAAATGAAATTCTGTATCGTGTTATGCCACTTCTCTCTGCAAAAGTATTGGGGAAGGGAGTGTTTATATGAAGAAATAGGATAAGAAGAACTAGTATTTTTTTTTATTTTCTCTTTGATATAAATTTTAAGAATTGCTTTTGATCAGTGTTGCTGTTCACTGAGAAATTAATTCTTCCATGTTTACTCACTGCAGGTGAGTGCCAAGTAGAGCTAAGGATGGTAGAACTTAGTTTCAAATATTACAGTATAGAGTGTAAATATCTACAATATTCCAAAGATTTCAATATCCACACAGAACAAATACCAGTTAGGTCATTTTGTTCATAGCTGTGACTCTTTAAAATAAACCCCAGCAGCATGCACACAACTTTTTGTTAAATTTATTTAAAAGCATTTAAGCTTTTACAGTTTGCCATGGAAAGTGCTCTGCACCTTCTGGAGGCTTTACTATTCCTCCACTTTATTCACTCCATCTTTGACAATAACTATTTCAGGACTGCCCTCAGACATGGTCGTCCCCTTGCCTGACCTATTTGCATGTTAGACAAAAAAAATAAATGAGATATGCTGGGATGCAGACACACACCCAGCATCTGCTGCCAAGGCAACAGGAACAGGATGCATTTTCTAATGTTTCAGATAAAGAAGGCATGACGTTTCAGGCTGCCAACACCCACCATTTCCCTCAGGAGAGGCCAACATTGCGGGTAGATCTAGAAGTCATCTAGTATAAACACTTTGCACTTGGCTTACCTTGAGTTTGTCTGAATGAGGAAAGTACAAAGTGTGACTTTAAACAATGCTACATAGGAACTAAAAACACTATTTAGAAACTAGAATCTGGGCTCTTCCTTCCACATATATATATATCATCAATACAGCTTCCGTGCCTTCTTCCTGCACTGTGACCTGAGAAGACCTAATCTGATCCTGACAGTATGTGTCTTCTCCATAACACTGGAACATGTCTTTGGCCACTTGTGATGTTATTCCAGTTCAGCTCTTTGATCAGGTTTTACACTTACGAAGATGTTATTCTGAAAGGCAATAGTCCAAATAGCAGGTGGCTACTCACAACTTGTGCACAAAATGGAAAACTTCTGCCTTTACCTTCCTGCAGGACTCCACGTCCCAGCAGAGGGATAGCTGGGAATGTTCTTGGGAACACCACAGCACAGGAAAGAATCTGTTAATTGTCTTTTGGAAGCCTTTTTCGAACACAGGAAGGGAGTGTCCTGTCCATTAAGAAAGAAATGTATGCACTTGGAGCACAACACTTTCTATGAGAAGTCATTGGAGTCTTGCATTGCAGAAAGCCTTATGCAGCCAGCTCATACAGTATAAGACATTGGCCTTTCAGATGTCCTCACAGTTCATCAGAAAACAAGTAGAAAATGCTCACTGTGCACGTCCCTAAATGTACATGAAGCATAGGCGTGTTGTTGAGGCCTGCCTACTGAAAGAGCTCAAAGCCTTCTGAGTCAAAGCTGCTGCAGTGTGCAAGGGGAGAGGCTGCACAAAGGCACCACTGCCTGAGACAGGAGACCTACCTCAAGCTGCGTCAGGGGAGGTTTAGATTGGGTATTAGGAAAATTTCCTCATGGAAAGGGTTGCCAAGCACTGGAACAGGCTGCCCTGGGAAGTGGTTGAGTCAGTACCTCTGGAGGTAATTAAAAGACATGCAAATGTGGCGCTTAGAGACATGGTTTAGTGGTGGACTTGGCAGTGCTGGGTTAATGGTTGGATTTGGCAATCTTTTCCATGTTAAATGATTCTAAGATGCTCTTTCTCATTGCCTTCTACTATTTCCCACATGCCTAAAGAAAATGAAAATTTGAGTGTTATGCTATAGAGCCAGACTCAAAATGACCTTAGAAACTGCAATGGTTGAATATGCACATGGTGTATTAGGAGACAGACTGCACATTGTCACCACAGGTGATCAAAACTCTGATGGTGAACCAGATTTAGATTGTCTCACACTCCTTAAAGCCAGTGATATAAACTATTGTAGCATTCACCATAAATATTACTTGCATATATTATAGATATCAGGCAAGAATGTTACTTACTATGATTATTATGATTATAATTATTCTTAGACAGAGTTCTATTTTGATCAAGACAATTAGACTTTTTTTTCATTTTCCTTAACTTTTATTTAACTGGTTAATAACAGTAGTTGATGCACCATGGAGGTAACATTTGATTATCTTTTGGAGTAAACAATTTTCATATGGAAAATTTTAGTAGTTTTGGAAAGACTGAGACAATGATATACGAAATATTTCTAAAAGCAAATTAAATTTGAAAAGTTGTCTCCACAATGTAAGCTATAGTTATCTGAGATAAAAAGTTTTTTAGTGATACTCTGTCCCTGAACAGGGTATAAAAAAGAATATGAAGTTTTACCTAACTTGTAAAGGTATTTTAAATTTAAATATACCTCACTGTGAGGCGGTTTTTAGAAACATTTGTTCAAATGAAATTGTATTTCTAGGAAACTTTTAGGAGACTGTGAAAAAGAAATTTCTGGCACTTCACACTTACTCTGTTACATGTAAAATCTACAGAACTAACCAAACAGTCTGCATAAATACATTAAATTTGGGGAGATAATTGGCTTTACTGAAAATGCAATTATGTATCTTCATATTCAGGTATTTTATGTCCACTGACAGTTACTTTTCAGCCACAGTGTTTTTATTTTACTTAAATATTTATGTGGAAGTTTCATCTAGGGTAGCAAATAATAAAAGGGAATGTTAACATTCTTGGCCTCAATGCAAAGGAAATCCTCCTGAAATATATCTCACTGTACGTTGAATCTTAAGAATTTATGTATGCCCAAGTCCAAGTTTTTATCATCTAAACAGCAAGTGGTTATTCTACTCCACCCATTCAAAAGGTTTCCAAAAAGCACTCAATGAGTGAGGGGATTTTTCCGATATCTTTTCTTTCTTCTTGTATCCAACAAAAGCATTTTAATATTACAGCAGACAAAGCTCCTCTTGTGAACTGGCCTCACTTCCACAAAACATTAAGCACATGATTAACTTTCAATGCATTTTTTAAATTTAAGCTCGAAATATATCCCCATATGACAGATATAGCTGACATATCACGTATGTGAAAGTAAATGCATGCTGAAGTGCTTTACCAAATATGAGTGGCTGTCCTGTGTGCTGAAAGATAAGTATGTGCTTAACTGCTTGGACATTTTTTATTATCAGTGGAGGTTTGTCCCACTTGAATTTGGTTTTTTTCATTTTTTAACAAATTCCGTTAACAAACCATAAAGAGGTTTTAAAAGGGAGAGTTCTTATGATTTTTTGAAGGGTTTCCATTCATTAAATGCTTAGGATCATATTTTTACAAATGCATGTTAGTGCTTATTTTGTTCTTTCTGTATTACTTAAATGAATTATTTTTACAAAGTACAGTACTTCATGTTGTAATATCTTTGATTTAACTGAGCTAAATTATAAATTTATTTTTACATAGAAAGTATAATTTATTTTTTCTTTTGCTATTTCTTTCATTCACCTCAACTATTACCATAGTGCTTTTACTTGTGTATGCATAAAATTTACCCTTAAAATAAGGCAAATAATGAAAACTTCCCCAGAACATCATGGGTCAATTGAAGCTAATAGTTCCACAGGGAGTAGATACAAAAAGTTACACTCTTTCCTACAAGTTCAGAAAGCAATTCAGTGTGTTGCAGACAAAGAGTCCAAACTCTATAGTTATTATCACTGCTGTCTTTTCCAAAAGTTTCTGTCAAAAGACTGTTTGCCCCAGAATAAAATTGCTCTGTTATTTTGTACAACAAATATAACTATGGCAGGACTTCAGTTGGGACGGCAGTGCTATTACTGTTATTTCTATTACTCTTTCTGTTACCAATACAATAACATGCTGTATGTTCTCTTCCTATCCTGTATCAAAGTGTCCCTTCCTAAACCAGTATAGAGCTGATAGGATATTCAACAGTTCCTTTCCCTCCTTTCTTAAATTCCACTTCTTCACTAAAAAGATTAGAACTTGAATAGCAGCCAAATAAAGAACCGTGCCTAGTGTTTGCATTAAATTTATAGAGATTGACCAGAACTTGTTTTGTTTATGAGAGTATTCAAAACATCTGTATACAGAGAGAGGAGCCAGCAAAACTAAGCAATAATCATTTACACCAAATAGTGATGAAAAACCTACCAAAAATGTGCATTTTTTCAGATTTTTCTGTGTTGTGGTTTTTCATATATAAAACCAAAGATCTCATAGTACTAACAATTGTATAAAGTTTACACAGGTGTGTTTCCATAAAGTATAGATCATATCCCAGTTAAGTATCAAAGCTTATTCAAACTCTTCCCAGTTAAGTCTGAGCTTTGCTCGCTGCAAGAAATGCAGTCTCCTCACCTAAAATATTTGCTCAGATCAAGAAGAATTTCCCACAAAGCAGATTTATTTTCAGTACAGCATGTTGAGTCATACAATAGATATGATCTTGTATGAATAATTTGTACCTATTGTTACAATAACTGAAACTGTTAATACATTTTCACTATCATCTGAATTCCTTCAGATTAGAGCTTGCTTCTGATGCCACCAAACCAAAAATTAAAGAGATACAGCTGAAAAATCTGTAGCAAATATGGTTTTATACTTGCATTTCTTGAACTACTTTTATCCATATAATGGAAAATCCCCACCACCACCACTATGTACACATTGTCTTTCAGAAGCATATCTTTGGTTTTTTTGGCTTCAAGGCTCACTCTAAGTATTTCTCCAGTTATATTGCTCAGTCCATGACTTGAAGTAAGACATACATAAGAGTTACTGGCCCACTTTCATACCATGGAACATTTTTACTATTACCAGCTAAAACTATCCCCACTGTCTCCCACATCCTCACCTCCTTCCTAAAATGCCACACCTTCCATGCTCTCTATACAGCAGTCTTTATGAGGCACTCTTTCCTGAGCGTTGGATTCAAGTTTCTAAATAGGAGGAACCTTCTGGCCTTTTCCAGAAGCTCACAGACACCAGGAGAGCCATAAGTCACCCAAATCTGGCAGTGAACCTGCCTGCATGTCTACACTCTTTCTGCCCTCTCTCCTGTGCTTTCATATTTCATTGTGTCCCTTGGTGGTCATGGCTGTATATATTTACCTAATAGCATGGTCTCTTGTGTGCTCTTGATAACGAGCCCATCATCCCACCCAGGAGGCTTCATTGGCACATGTACAGAGATGTTAAAGAACCACAGACAAGCTATAGGTAAAGGCTTGCGGAGCTCATGGGGCTGTCTGATCCCAGATGTGATTACCCTTAACATGGCAGTGAGCCGTACAAAATAGATACTGCTTTTGTCTGGCCTACAGTTTGCAGTAACCTGGTGATAAACCAGGAAGGTATGCAACCCCACTCCTGACAGCTTTGGTCCTGCCCACAAGTATCACCTGGACACTGCAGAGAGGGAAAGATGAAGGGAAACAAAAGGTGATGTACTTCTGGCACTATTGAGAGGTAGTTTTGACGTTTTCATTTCCAGCTGTGATTGATGAGGCAAATGAAAGCGTCAGCATAAGGACCACGGTTTTCCTTCATTCTTTGAAGAGGTACGAGATAAATTGCAACCAGGCTGCATTTTTTTTTCTGTACTTTACAGCTGTAGTTAATGATCCCAGAAAACAATATATTTAATCACTTTATTTGGAGCAACACTTTGCACCTGTGTTAATTTACAGGTTTTGCCAAAACAAGGCCAAGGGCTAGCTGCTGGAATGAGACCCAGCCATATCACTCCTGGACAAGCTCCTTTCTCACCACTCTCACCCAGCAGTAAGAGGAGCTGCACATGCAACTGAGAGTTTTTAAAGGGTTTGCAAACATTTTATTTCTGAGTAAAATCTACTTTACATAATTATTTTATTCAGTCTCAGTTTTGCCTATTGAACTTTATTATTTTAAAGTCATTTCCATCACCAGTAAATAACACCATTAAAAATCATGCTGGCTCTCCCATGGCCCAGTGCTTCTACTACAGTGAAATCAACAGAAAATACACAACAGTATCTTAAGAGACCCTTTATAAACTGCATAATAAAGTGAAAGGCTTGGATGAGAATGTGACATTAAATAGTCACCTGGATTTTTATAGCCATGTATGTAGCAGATGTGTTTGATTGTACAGAGGATATACAGCAGCTTCCTACTTCCAGTGGCCAGAATCCTGGCATATTAACATGGAATAAATTAAATAAATGTCAGAGCAATCCCTATGGTAAAATTATATATAGTATAACCACAGTAAATTATAACCTAGTATAACCGTAGTAAATTATTGTTATTTACTACAATATTGTGACAGTGATAAAACAGGATCTAAACTCAGGTAGATAGGCACTAAGACACACTGAATTTTCTCTTTCTCAATGGAGAGCAGGTATTTTTAAGTGGATATACCAAAGTATTCATCAAGTACTTAAGTGGCTCAAGAGTTTATCACACACATACACACACACACAACCTCCACACCCCAGGTCCGTGCATCGCACTGAAAGGGGCAGAGAGGATGCAACCCAACCTGGGTGATGGGTTCTCCAACAGAGAAGAAACTTTCGGGGTCAATGGTCCCAAGGGTCAAACTTACACACTTACAACTGAAACCTGTAAGTATTATAAAAATATTTCATTTTATAATGAAATGTGGGAAAGATTCATAAAGGAAGTCTATACATGTAGTTCCCTAGGTAAGCTATGTGCCTCACTGAATGTCTCAAGTAGTTTTCACTCTGCTTGAATAACCTGCAATTATTTGCTTAATCAGCTGTTTTGTTCATTGAATCTGGACACCTGACTAGGAAAAGGAACTTTCTCCCTGTGATTTAGATCACAAGCCAGGTTAAAAGAAACTACTGAATTTCAGACTTGCTGCTTGAAAATTTATGAATTTCCATAAACCAGAGAAGCTTGCATAAAAGGGTTTGGCCAATAAATATAAAAAACCCCAGTAGTTCTGGAGAAAAATCACTGATACTACATGAGAGTCCAAAAACAAGAGAAGGAACCAACCATTATTTTGTCCAAATATAGAGGTCCTCAGCTTTGTATTTAGGTGATTATTGATCTTTGAATGGAAGTGTAAATTTCAAGTGGGATCTTCTAAAAGAATCTCCCACAGGGCACACAGTGTGTCTCAAAGCCTGGCAACAGCCCATTGTCTCCTTGCCTTTTCAAAAACTTCCCTTTTTTTGGCCAGTACTGGTTTTCAAAAGAAACCATGCAAGTCTCTCAAACACATAAATAGATTTCATGTCCAACTTGGTTTGCAATCCTTCAAATAGATTTGTCTTTGCAACTCCTACCCTCCAGAAAAAGACGGATGCAGTAGGTAAGATTTAAGTTGGATTTGATTAAAGGAAACTCTTAAGTAATCAAGATCCTTTCCCTTCCATTGCAAACATGAACTATGTCCTCTCATACAATAGTGTTCCCACTGGGGACTTCCTGTAGATGTTTTGTTAGCATTTTCACGTGTCTGTGTGCCTCCCAGTGATAGTACAGGTTGCTGTAACATGGTGGGATTTCTTTGCTATAGGTAATCCTATGGCACTCACTGCCAAGAGCAGCACATTATGGAGACTCCCAAGAGAGCTGGTTGACCTGTTGGTCTGTCACCACTGTTATAAGCAGATTCATAAGTTTCTAAGGACAGAAGGGAGTGTTAGGTTCTCACCCTAGCTTTGTATTTCTCTTTTTGCAGGCAAAGGAACATTTGAGTAAGACTGGAACAGGACAGCACTAGAGGAAAAAGATACCCTCATTCCTCATAAAGACAATATTGAACAGAAATGTCAGGTTAGGACCTGTTTTTCTGACAAAACAAGAGATTATTATCAACACTTATTTCTTGGTCTGTAACCTCCACACAGGTTTTATCCATTTTTCTATGGTGAGGCAATAATCTCTGTTTATATCTGAACCGCTTCTCAGTTTCAGGAACAGATTTTGTGTTCCAGAAATTTTTTAAGATCACTAACAAAAGCACCCAATTCTTCACTCCCATTGAATATTCAAGGCATGATCAATGAAAACCAGCCTTTCAATAGTTTGAGAATCATTAACTTACTGGAAGAGTTAACTTCAAATGCAAAGTTCTAGCAGTCAGAGCTACATAAAGACTACTGGATAGTCCTAGACCTCCCAGGAGCCTTGACACATAGCATTATACTAATTTTTAATACAGGCATCATTAGTGGGAAGACACAACCTTAATATGAACAAGCAGTCTCGGCTAACACAACCATGGCGTGTCTGGGGACATGAACTGCCAAAGGGCTGGTGGGTGAGCTGCAACCCTTTTGACTCCCCTTTCCTCCTCATCCTGTCCATAAATCCTTGACTCCTCAGCGGCAACAGATGCCATGAAACAGCTTCATAGCAGTAGAACATCTCTCCCCTCTGTCTTTGGAGCAAAGTGCGATAACAGAAAAGAGCATGAACTTCCAACTAATATATCTTCATAGGAGACTAAAAATTTTTTTTGTGTATATAGGTGTGTACTGCAGTAACAGTATTAGGTGACCTTTAGAGCATAATATATACTCCCAGCCTAGCAGGGGAGTTTAGTCCATCAACAACAAACTCTGCTATTTTATCAGCACCATACTTAAATCGTGTTTGAAGTCTGGTGCATGATGCTGCCGTGCAGCAGAAGACCAAGGTCTGATTCAGCTGCCAAAAGTGAAAGACCATTGTTTGTGGGTACAAAGGAAGAGGTTGATTAAAAATATTTGGATGTATGTAAGCAGGGCTAAATTCAGGGAAACACCTAAATCAATAAACATCAGCTTTCAGCCTCTCTTGAGGAAAGCCAGAAATTACTCTCACCTGTAGGAAAGTCTAATGAACACTTGCAATATAAAACTTCAATTCACTTAAATGAAATTACCTGACTATAAAAAGTAATTGATTACATACTATAAAAGAGAAAAGGCAATTACAGACACAGAATACAAGAAAATTCCATTATGTACAGGATGAAAATTGCTGTACTGTAAATAAGATAAACTCTCATTTATGTATTTATCTAGAGAAGTTCTGATCTATGATGGCTACCTCAGAAAACCATTGTTCAGTTGTTGAGTTACTAAAATGGACTTCACAGTGAACCAGAGAATATGATGTTATCAGTAGAAATGCTTGATTTTTTTCTTTGGGTACAATATTATTTTTCCAAATTAAAAACCTGATCCTGCAAACATTATCTCTTTTGTCCATGAGCAAATTACTGAAGTTTAAACATTTCTAATTTGTGCTTGCTCTCAAATAGTCCAAGAACTTGCTTATAACAGGACTTTGATCTGAACAACGGGATTTACCAAATAATTTGAGTAAAACACTTTTTAATCTTTGAGTGACTATCAACAATTTTTATCTGGACTTGTATTATTTGGGAGGGTCATCTGACATCACAGATGATACTATACTTTTTTCCTCCCTCCCTGAGAGCTTTTAACCTTCAGAGTGTGAAGGAGAAAACAGTAAATTACATTCTGTCCTTCTGGCCTTTAGGTTAAGCCAAGTCTCCTCTGCAGTTTCATCAATGAAACAGTAACAATTATGTTGTACTCCTTCCAAAAGGCTGCTGAGCATTAAACCTACACGGTGGTATTCAAAGGATAAATGTGAACAAATTATATTGGTTACAAATGCATCCTCTTACCACACATAGCAGACCTGATCCAATGTCCATCCACTTGGGATGGCATTTCCCTTTTTTAACCTTAGACAGTTAAAGCAAAGATATCTACACCTCAACCAAATCTTTGTCTTTATACTTATGGGAAGAAAATATGTCCTTTAGGGTGTGTCCCATCTGATCCTTTTTTGAGTTCTGCATGAAGATGGAATAAATCTCCCTCCTGGAGCTACTCTTTGTTTCCGCCGATTATAAAGTGATCACAGCATGGCTCAGATGACTTTCGCAGAATCACATTATCACAGAATATGCTGAGTTGGAAGGGATCCACAGGGATTATCAAGTCCAGCTCCCGACCCTGCACAGGACCATCCCCAAGAGTCACACCGTGTCACCCAATCACCCAGTCCCATTTGACATAATTGGCATAACTGAAACATGGTGGGATGAGAACTATGACTGGAGTGCCCTATTGGACAGTTACAGGCTCTTCAGGAGAAATAGGCAGGGAAGAAGAGGTAGAGGGATGGCACTGTATGTAATAGAAGGGTTAGAAAATATGGAGCTCACAGTTGGTAGGGGCACAGTTGAGAGCCTCTGGGTAAGAATCAAAGGATGGTCAGAGAGAAGCCGTTCCTGCTTGCCCTGCTGTGTGAATTGCTGTGCCGTGGCCTCACTGATGTGCCATGTTCCTGTTCAGTGCACTCCCTCCAGATGTTTGCTCTCAGCACCAAACCATCCATGCCCAGTTGGCTGCTGAGGTTACAGAGAACACTGGAAATGGACAGCAAAGTGAGTAGTTATTTAAATTAGTTAAAATGCATTAAATGTAAACCCCGAGTTGACATAAACTGAGTTAGAAAATATAGTATTGTCAATTTACATAAGAGAAAACACCCTATGCTGTCTCACGCAAGCCCCACACAAAAGCTCCTCAGCCAGGACCTGTCACAGCAGTTGTGGAAATCTCAAGTAATTGTGGAGGCTGTGGCCCTAACCCTATGCCAGGGGGATGTACCACTTGCCTCTACCTGTGGGCAATTATGTGTTTTCAGTGTTCCCCAGTGGTACTGTCTGGGAGATTGGACTGATGGGCAACAAACGGGATGACTGGGGCCAGCACAAGGCAAAGAATGGTACCAGCAATCACTCAAGGGCATGGCTGTTTCACTAAATCAATCCAAAAATTGTGAATGTATGAAACTCACTGTGGTGTAAATTTGCAAAGTGTCTGTTTTGTATAAACACCTTTCACCACCTCTAAATTTTCTACTTGCAGCATTTCAGATGTAACTCTAAGTTGTCAGCACTGTATCTAATATAATTCAGAGACTGGGCACTGAAAGAGACAGGTAAAAGTCTCTTCCTTTTATTCTAACTCTGCTTCTGATGAAAGTTACTGGAAAACCATATTAAATTATTTGAGAACAGAGTTAATCATCTTCTGTTTTGTTTTGTGAACTGCCAGAAGACACTAAACACAAATATAATACTGTAACTTGAGGCACCTTTTCTCATCCTTAGTATTTTTGGAGTTAATTTGGTTTTATACCAATTATTTGATTTCTTATTTCTTTGGAAATTTACTTATTATGGAAGCTGAGAAAGATTCTTAGTCAGAAGTTTTGCCTGAATAAAAGTACAACATTCAGCTCAGTCTGCAGCTGAAAAGTTGGCTTGTTTTTTCACAGACATCTGTAACATTCTGTTTGTAACAAAAGCAGGTTTTTTTAAAAAAAGGAAATAATATGGAAAGGAAAAGAAAGAGCTAGAATTTCCAGTGGTGTACTTTCAGGCGTTTGCATTAATACTTAATGCTTCCAGCTCTGCACTCTCAAGAATCCATAAACAAGATAACTGGCTCTTTTATGAAAGAATAACATGGGTCTAAAAGATTATATAATGCGATGCATCTTCTTTTGAAAAAATTACTAAAACCTTAATTGCTAACATAGTATCTGCCCTTAAGGAATGCACATATTTAAATGCATTAATTATAATGTGTTGACTGTATTATCTAAGAAATTGATTTATTTTTTTTTTCCTTCAGAAGATGCTAATCAGGTCCTCTGGCAGATTTGTTTGAGAGTGCAATTCCCAAGTTTTTATGCATTAATTTAAAATAAATTCTGAGAAGCAAATTTTATTCTGTTTTCCTTTTTTTCTTTTCATTATATTTTCTCCTGTGCTCCCCAATCCATTCTGGAGATAAACATTCTATTTTCTAAGTCCTGTTTGGAGATTTTAGGCACAAAATCCTCTCTAAGCAAACACACTGACAAACTACACATTAATTACTTTTGTGATGGTAAGATTCTCAATTAATTACTCAAGCACACTGGTGAACAGGGTTGAATTTTAACACTGATAGTATGAACGCATTCCCTTTTTATACTTGGGAAAGGCATTTCTTGACCTAATGCTTCATACAGCTCTGCATAGCATTGAGTGGTCAGCCACAAGGACAGATTTGTGTGAACATAAAGGCTTGGTTGCTGCTGGTGAACAGTAGTTCCAGTAACGTGTTTGCAATTGGTCCCTTATTTTTTTATTGCAAAAAATATAAATTAAATAGATAATAATCATTGTTTATTTTAGTCATTGTGTTTGGATTGGTCTGTCTAAGACTTCTCATCCTTTTTGCTGACCCAGTGAATGGCAATGGTCCTCCAGTCACCTGACACATGCAGACAGATAAAAAGGAATGTTGGTGTCTGAGCCGCTAATGCATGAGCTGCACCTGTAAGACAGGGAAAAAATGAATTAATTTAGCCTTTTACTCTTATCAGAACTGTATTCTGATTTGGCTTCATTTCATGACTTTATTCCTTGACTTTTGCCTCAGACCTGCTCTGAATTCTGCACAAAATTTCAGTGCCCAAGAGCAAGCAGAAATTACTTAGAAATCCACGGATTAGTAACATTCATTTTTATTGATTGTGGTTATTATCTGAAAAGTATACTTTAAGTTCATTCAATAACTTCCACAGCTTTCCATTCTCCAAGAAACTTGGCCTTGAAAAGGTAAATGTACCCTGGATTCCATGGAGAAGATAGAAGAAGTACAGGGTAACTGGACTACAGGATTGAGCCCTCAGCTCCTATGAGTACAACCAGATAAAGAGGCAGACTGGGACTTGTAACTCTATGGGTGAAGGTTGGAGATCCTTCTAATGGGAAGGGACATTGGGAGATTTGCCATAGAAAGGGAAGTTTGCCTCTGTCTTTCCTCCACTTCAGACTATGTTGTTTAACTCCTTTTTCTTCTTTCCCAAGGTGAAAGAGGTCAGTTCATTAATCTGGCTGAGTTCAGCATATGGGAGAATTGGGTAATGATGATTTTGCACCCTTTCCACTCATACAGATCAGGCCAGTGTTTTGGCATGTTGGCTTGAACATGAACCTCACTCTCAGGCCTCCTTCACTGACGGCTCTGAAGCAAGGACTTACTTTCAGCTGCAATTGTGAGGAGAATGCCTCTTCAGATGGATCTAGTTTCTGATAAAATCCTATTACAGGTGTTTGAAATAAAGTAGAACCAAGCTGGGACTTCTTTTCTCTCTGTCTCTTTTTTTTCTTTCTTTTTTTTTCTAATCATTAAGCAGAATGTGACTTTTTGTCAAGACAGACTAATCCCTCCTTGAAGAAGAAAAGTTGGCCCAGACATATATGTATGTGAGGCAGCACTTTGGGTTTAGCTCTGCACAGGTTAATTTAGGCAAGCATTCAGAGGGAACACCAAATGCACTGAGAATTTAAGTACACCAACCATAACCTTTGATGAACAGGCTTGTTGCCCCTCTGCTGTCCTGCAGTCTCACACTGTACCTTGTACTTTTTTCTGCAAAGCAGCATGGCCAAAATGGCATTGAAGTCAACAGAGTTATTTTAGCATCAGAGCTGACAATAATCCAGTTATCCTCTGCATTTAATGAGGCCCTAGCCAAGACCACCCTGAGCAGCAGCAAACAGACAGAACTTCCTGTGGAAGCTCTCCACTAGCAGTGCCTGCTCCTACTCCAGGCACAGCAGCACCTGCCCAACACCTCTGATTCTGGGGTATTCTTTCAGTGCTGTTTAGTGTGGGGAAAAGAGAAGTTAAAAAAGACCTGAAAAAGGCTGGCACTTCTCTCAGTGAGTCACACTGAGTACATATAGCCGAAGGAAAGGATGGGAGATTTCTGATGATTAATTAAATTCATGGTGCTCACTACTCAACAAAAACAGCATAGAAATCCCAAAGGTGACCGTGTGGTATTTCAGAGTGGTTCTGCTGCTGTTGTTGCTCTGTTTGTTTTTCTCTAATCCTGAACTGAGATTTTTCTTCTAGAAATTTAAAAGAATTCCTGAGTTAATGTGTTTTTGAGGCGCTGCAAAACAATACATTCCCCCTACTTCCAGGGCATATCTTTTGTTCAGAATAAAACAGTAACGAAACGTAAAATTTTATGCTATTCAGAAGAGGACTTTGTTAGGTAGCCAAGAACTTTCCCTCATTATTCCAGGCTGTCATTGAGCCTGACTTTTGTAATAATAATATTTTCATTACTTTGCATTAATAGGAAACACGAGCCAGCACTAGCCAGATATAGCTGAGATGAGTGATCATAGCTCTCAGGACTGCACACATAGCTCACAGCATCAGAGATGCCCTTGTCTTCCTCAGCACAGAACACACCACTAGGTCTGCACAGAAAACTCACCACCAGCTCATGGCACAGCCTGGCAGGAGATCCCCCAGTGAAGCACACAGGAGCTCCCATCCCAGAAACAAATGCAGGGGATCTATAAATGGAGCTTCAGGGTAAAGTAGCAGGTTTCAGAAGCCAGGGGATCCAGGAGATGCCACCTGTGCCAACAACCCCTTGAGAGGTTTTATGCATTATTGTAGTGATTTCCTCCTTTCTCAGTGCTGAACCTCTTATGTTTTCAGGATATCTTATTCATTCAGATCCCTGTGTTCAGGTTGAACAGCTTTATGCCTTTCTGTCTCTCATCACCTGCTACTAAATCACCATCTGTAGCTGGGTGTGTATATTTGCTCCAAAGGCTTACCACCCTTCCACTTTAATCCCATCCTGTTTTGGTTTGGCCATTATTTCAACACCTGTTTACAGAGATATATATAATTGATGCCATTGGCTCTTGCAAAGAGTTAAAGGACCTGGCAGAAGTCTCCTAGTTGTTCTTCCCTTAGTCGCTCTACCTGATAAGGAGTTTGTGACACTTTCCTGTCTCAGATATCTATTTTCTATGTACTTCGGAACAAAGCATTCCCTGAGGTATTTCAGGAAGTCTCTGAGAGCAGATTTTCTACTTATTTTTCCTTCTTTTCTTTTTTTCTTAATTATTATTATATCTATCTAGGGGTACACACTCTGTGAATGTGTTTCCTTCTTTTAAGAAAAACTGGGCTGGGTAGAGCAGGGTGTTCTGATCTGACAACACCATGCTGCATGCTTCATGACTGAGTTCATATTCCTTCCATCTACACCCCTATGTTTATTGTCACCCACCCCCTGCAGTCAACTCTATTAGACTTTGAAGAAAGTAGTCCTTATTTCTGTCAGTGAGATGGAAATTCCTACAAATATTTTGGGCAGGTTTTAGACTATTTATAAACAAAAAAGCCAGCAACAATTGCCACCATTAAATTATTGTTTTAGTAGGAGAAAATCAGAAGAAATCATGCTTTCACTGAAAAACAAAATAGCCCATCAATCTGAAATCCCTCTTCCAAAGCATCCCTCAAGCACCATTATCTAAAGGAGACTACTACCTCACCATAGTCTTCATGTCTTCAGCAACAAGAAGGTTAAAGCTATTTGAAAGCAGTTATAATCACACGTGTGCAAGCTCTCTGATTTCAAATCTATGGTGTGGGAATAGCACTTGATACTCTTTGTCCCCTTGTAACATTAACCTGCTCTCTGTACACTCAGAATGAAGGTTGCATTTCTTGTGTGCCTCACAAGCTGAGTCACTCTCCCTGAAACTACTCCCTGCCACACCATCTACCAGTTCTCTCCATCTCACCCACTAAAATTAATTAAACTGAATCAAATATTTTTCTGAGAAAAATTATAAAAAAAAAAAGTCCATTGCCCCACTAAAATTGGGAAATCCCACCTGAGCTACTCAAAATAATTATTAACTTTTGGTATGGTTAATGTCTTGTGGTTGCCTGATTTCCAGTCTTCTCTCAGGAGTAAATAGTTCATATAGCAAGAGCCAACAAATTCTTGGGATGTTTTTACAGTAAATATAAGACCCTGAGCTGACACAGATGTCCTGCTACCTAGCCAGAAAATGTGACTGCTCCAGCTACTGCAGTGCTATGCCAATAAAAGAATCTGCCTCTTCATCTAGTACTTTGAGGTTAATTTGAGTCCAAAATCTGTCTCCAACTGAAATAACAGCTGTGTTCAACCCAGAAGTGACAAAGAGCTATTCCTTTGGTTTAGGTGATCTATACGAAATAAGCACTTTGCCCTCTGGTTGAGTCCCCTCTGCTCAATGCTCTGTTGTCTACCCAAATGGCATCATCAAAATAAATCTTCAAGTGCCATCTGATTCATTTTCTAGGCTATGTTCAAAGGTGTAACTTTAGCTGCAGTTTGGTTTGTAGGTACAAGTACTGCATCAACAAAGGCCTCTATCAAATACCATCAAACACAGAGAGAAAGATTTGTCTCAAGTACCTGAACCTCCTACAAAGGTTATGAATCAAATCAATGGACTTGAAATGTTAATACTTCAGCTCTGGTTAATACTCTCTTTCTTGAATTTTGCCAGCCCATGTCTATTTTCACACAAAGCCAAGAACTCAGATTGTTGTATCCATCCTTTCCTGCAAACAAGTATAAAGAAAGGATGCGTTATCCTCATGTTGCTTCTTCTGTGTCCTGTGGATGTGCTAAAACAACTTCCCATGGCCACCACTTGTTTCAGACAGGTACTTCGGTATGAACTTTAATACAACTTTGGAATTTACAGGAATCTGACACACAGATTACTAATTTTAGTTTCCCTAATTTATAATGCCTAAGCTTCTTAGGATGTTCAGATACCTTTGCTTATTAACTTCCTGAAAAAGTTCTGTGATTAGGAAGAATCCATCTTCCTGCATCAGACGCTTCAATAATAGTTACAGCATTCTGTAAGAGTCACCACAGAGAAAATAAAGCTCTTAACTGTAACAGTACAGTATATTTTCTCAAATTAATACACTGACTGAACATATTTAACACATTTTTTTTTCCTATAGACGGACAAAGACAGGACAAGTATTATGGTGTTTTTGTTTGAAAGCTCTGGTCTTCAGCCATATATTTATGTTTTCTGCAAAGTTATGTTGAGATAACATCTTGCATTTAGTTAATAAGAAAATCCCACTCCATCTCCATCTTATCTTCCCATTCTTTGTCAGGCCTTGTGGCTGGAGTCCACTTCACTGTTCGCACAGCATGCATGCACTTTTCTGCTTCCCCATCATGCACCTCTCTGCATGAAGAAAGCAGTGACTAGAGGGACATCCACTTATCAGTCATTGTCAGGAGCTGGCGATGACAACAGGAAAACTAACAGCCCAGAAATCTCTTAAATCCTGAAGTGCAAGAGAAGAAAAGAATCAAAATAAAATAAGGTTGCAGACCGTGGAAAAGCAAAGACTACTTTTAAAAGGATATAGTTACTTAATTGGCACCAAAATAGATGTTGCAGGAACGTCATGTGTTTGTAGGCACAGAAATAATTAATTGCTACATTGGCACTGTTCAGTGTTCAAAAACATTCTTTCAAAGTTTTGTAAACTACAAAATCAAATATTATGTTTGAAAAAGTGTGCCTTTATGTGTTTCTTCATGTCACTAGTAGGATTTCTTTCAGGCATATATACTGGTTTACAAATTATCCTAAATTATATTAAAAATTTTATCTTGAAACGTTCACTCACAGCAGTGTTTTAAAAGAATATGCAAATATCCCTGTCTTCACTGTTCTGAATTCTGAGGGACTAATCATCCATTCTTTCGCTTAGCTTAACGTAAACTGATGATACCTTCTAAAAAGAACTAAATTAAATTTTCTGCTGAAAATGGAGGTGTTTGGTATTGGCAGAGCTGGATATAGAGCTCTTTAGAATAGTGCAAGAATGGAGACTAGTCCCACAGTATTTCAGTGTTATCCTCTTATTAAAAAAAAATCCCTTCCACAGTTTTAAGCAAATTTAGGATTCCTTAAAGGCAAGTCACCACAAAGAAACTAAATTACACAGTGAATCTCTGCTCCTTGCCCCAGTGTTCTAACTATTTTTCTTGTGGTAGCAGAGTGTATGGACTACGGGAAGAGCTGTGCATTCCCCTCCAAGAGGGGATGTTAAAGAGCAAGTACACATAAGCAGTGAGAGTCTAAGTATGCTGTTTCCCTGCAGGGAGGTGTAAGACACTTCCTGGCGGCCTTTTTGTGTCTTCATACTTGTTTCCACCCCTCTAATGTGTCAGGGATCTGCACCCCTGGAGAAGATCATCATATTTATAATATCCATATGTGCACACACGGACCCACCTCAATTCCTAGTTTTACTCTTCTGTACTGCTCTCTATCTTTGCCTAATAAAACAACATGAAAGAAAACTCCACAACAGCCCTACATTTTTCTTTTAAACAAGTCGAAGCCTTTCTTCAATCCCTAACTCACCCAAGCCATGATGTAGTCCTTGTTTGGGGTGAGCTTTGCCATCAGGAGCTCACAAAAGGGGAAACCTTATACAGAAGCACTGGGGGATCATTCCATGTACACTAGTGCCTTTAAAGTAGCAGATGGAGTTGTCCCCACTACCACCTCATCTTGGCTTTATCAGCCAAATCTGCAGCTGGATATGCACACCACTTTGCAAGACCACGTGGCCAATTCCAGCAAGAAGTTTCAGCTTGTTCTGCTTAGCCGAGGGGCACCACACACTGCAGCAAGGTGCTACAGGCAAAGAAAGTTAATGAGGAGGAGCCAGCAGCATGCTGGCAATGTGGAGCCATCTCTTTAAGCGACTCTGCTCAGCCAAGGGAAATCCCCTGCACTTGGGGGGCAAACTCAGTTGCCTTCAGGACTACTCCATGTCATCCTGCTTCTCTGAACAACCTGGGACACTGCAGCCATTCTTTACAGGAGCCCAACCCCAGCACCTGAAAAACTACAGGACAAAACTTATCCCTCCATGATCAGGAATAAAGCAGCACACCTTTCAGTCTTTTCATTTCTTTAGTCTGTTAAGGACACATATTAAATCCTTACATAGTGTCAGTCATGTAAAACTTCAGTGTAGCACCTCTTGTTAAATCTTCTTTGATAAGTGGGGAGGGACAACTAAACTCATAATGGATTTTGAGGTATTTCACTTAGCTGAGGGTGGCCTACTGCAGCTCTAAGGTATTCATCTCATATGCTAAGCTTTACATCAGAGTGACAAGATAACCAATTTCAGAAAAACATTTTTCAGTAATTCTCACAAACAAGAAAACCTTAGCAGTGATAAACCAGCTGATTTTTTTTTCTCATAGAAAAGTGTAATTCCTCTAAAATATGTGTAGATCATCTATGCAATCTGTAGATAAAAAAAATAAATCTGAGTATTTCATTATTCACGCTTGTCTATACTTAGTATTAACATAAAATAGAGTGAACGAGAACAGGCAGTCAATTTGTTTTATACATAAGCACTTTTGGAAAATATAGTTGCATTACCAACAATGCTTAGCTTATTATTCTAAATGGATTTTGTAAATTACTCTCCTTAATATACTACCACAACTTTTATAAATTGCTCTATTAGCACAATTTATGGAAATTGTGTCATGCAGATTGTTAGTAAATTGAGTCTGGTTTTGTCATTTATTTCCATTCTTCTTTGCCAAGGCACAATTCAGCAGAAATACAAGGATCAGATTCTTCTCTCAGCTACATCTGATAGTTTCTGAATTACTCCGCTGGACTCATTTTTAAGAAAGTGAATTTAGATCCTAATTTTCCGTGTTGTAAATCCCATGAAAGGAAAAAAAGATTCTTCAAAATGTTTCTGCCATTTAGCTGAAACTAATTTAGCCATTACTAACAGGATGTTCAAATATTACTTTTTTTCTCTTACCACAGTATTAGGCTAGACAGTAAATTCTAATTTCATTNTTAAGAAATTAGCAAAGTGTGTAGAAAAGGCAAAGACAATTAACAAAAATGTGGAAATTATCTTCACTCTAGGCTGACTTCCAAAAAATCTGACAGAAACTCCCCATTGCACACAAACATGACTGAAGTTCCTTCTATTAGACTTTTTTCTCTATCATAAACAGTATGGGCCACTTTTTTTAAGACATGCATTCCAGAGGATACAAAGTAGCATTGCAAACAGCTTAATCCCAAATATTTTGAAAATGCAGGGCTAGATCTTGAGTGCTTTCAAAGACCAAAAGGAATCCCATGGTGTCTACAGTAAGTTTTGTGCAAAAGCTTTAACATTTCAAATCTTAGAACAATACCTTAGGATCTCCCAAGAAAAACTGCAAATCACTTTAATGTTTGGGGGAATAAAGATCATGTATAAACTCAGAGAATACGAAGGCAACAGAGTCGCTCCAAAGAAGGGGAGTTGATTCTGCTTCTTCAAATTCTCAAAGAGGTAGCGACAGACTTGACATCAGAGGGAAATAAGTGTCCCTGTCCCTTCCCTCCATAAGAGGCATTTCATGGAGGATAGGCACAGGAAGCCAACCTTGTCGGGAAAGGTTGATAGGGGTGCTGGAAGATGGAGGCTTTTGGGAGTGCAGTACTACATGAGGAGATAGCACAGAGACTGCTGCTGAAAGCACCCTGTCCCGCCAGAGGTAGGGCAGAGGAAAGTAAGAAGCAGCTGAGAAGTAAGAGGGGAGACAATGGAGACAGGCACAAAAAGTAGAGTCCATTAGACCAGGTGAGATATAGAGGAAATACATCTGATTGCTGGACAGAGGTGAGAAAGAAGATACACTGAAAATACATTTAAGGAAGAGTAACAGTTTTAGAGCAGGACTAAGCAAGGCAGAAAAGTGAGAGTGCTGCAAGGTGTGATTTTGCCATCAAACCCAGGGATTTTGGCAGGTTTTTGCCATCCTGGGTGCTAAATGGCCTCGTAGGCAGCCCCATGGCTTTGGGGTAGGAGCATCAGTTGCAATGCAGAGTTTCTGCAATTTCACTCATCTGCACTGCCTAATGTAAACTGTTCTTTCACATGATGGAAGGCACTAGTAAGACAACCAGGGCTCTGCCTCAGATGGAGCAATTTACTCTTCTTATTAAAGCAATTTGTAGGTTGTTTCTCTAATATTAATAAAGGCTTAGATAAACCAAGAAAATACACCCTGATCAAGATCCAAACATATTTTAAAAAGGAATAAAAGACTGTATAAAATAGGGGGGAGGGGGAGGGAAAGCTCAAGAATTGAAATCCAAGCTGACTATACTAATTTTCCCCTTTGAATATATATTTTAAATTAGTTTCATAACTTGATTAAACATTTCCAGAGGAATATATAAATTTTAGTATTGTAAGAAGTCGTGTGACAAGTGTCCTTCAAGCAACAGTCATGTCAGTGTAATACAAGCATGAACTGAAGTCACACAGTACATTACTAGTTTAGTACTTGTTTTAACTATGAATTGGTTTTATTCCTCAAACTTACAATAATGTAAAAATGTTGCAAGACAGTCTCGTGAGAACATGGGTTTTGCAGCAGTTTCAATTTCCATTAATAAAGTTTTCCATCCACTTCCTAATTACCTTTTCATGCTTGGGACTGGGCTTGCTTCCATTTTGTGGCAAACTTCTCATATGTAGCCCCTAACAAGTGAAACAACAGCTTCTGATTTTAGCCAAGAACAGCAACCAGATCACCAGCAGGTCAAGTAGTGTTCTCACAGTTCACATTTCTCCCTTCTGTTTTTTTTTGTAGGCAGCATTATTATCAAAGCAAAGAATGATGTAAGTAGAATCGTCACAATGTCATAGAATGGTTTGGGTTAGGAGGGACCTTAAAGATCACCAAGTTCCACCCCTCCTGTCATGGGCAGGGACACCTTCCACTAGCCCAGGTTATTCAGAGTTCCATCTAACCAGGCCTTGAACACAGCCAGGGCATTCCCAGCTTCTCTGGGCAACCTGTTCCAGTGTGTCACCACCCTGTACTACAGTAAAGAATTTCTTCCTAATATCGAATCTAAACCTGCCCTCTCTCAGTTTCAAACAATTCCCTCTTATCCTCTGACTACGTGCCCTCACAAAAAGTACCCCTTCAGCTTTCTTGTAGGCCCCCTTTAGGTGGGGGACTGAAGGGCTGCTATGAGGATATCACCATCATTTTTGTGTAAATGAATGTAAAAGAGAATGCAGGTCTCCACGAACCATACGTGCTTTATTTAAATACACATTCATTCACATACATGCAGGCATCTAATAATGAGTCAGCAATGAAGTGTTTGAAAGAGCAGGCAAGGGTGCATTTAAAATAAGCTTTTGTCCGTACTCAAATCACTGTTATGTTTTCAGAGGGTGTGACTCATCTGATGAGCTTTGTCTTCGAAGAGTGATCAAGAAATAAATGACAGGATTTTAACATGTACTGCTAAAGAGATATAATTAGAAGCTCTGAAGGCTTAATAAAGGGAGGATCCATTGTAATACTCAGCTTGCATTTGCAGGCATTTTTTTATTCACTCGTTAAAAAAAAAAAGCATAAAAACAGAATAAGGACTGCTGATCACAGGTTCTGCTTCAGTTTCATTGTCATTGATGTGACAATAGTTTAAAATATTTTCTCAGTCCCCAAATTCTTCAAATAGATGGAATGAATAGATTATTTTACATAGCCACTAAGAAATTACTAAAAATCTCATAGAATTTGCATTCCACTCAGAACACTGAAAAAAAAAATGTAGCCTAGTAATGGAGATGGCAAGAAAGATTTTCAAGCATCATTAATGTCTAGGATGCAAGTCTCTATGTGGACTTCAAATACAAGTATGTGCCTCAGGTTCAGAACCTGCTCCATTTCCAAACAATGACAGATATAAGGAACCAGCTGAAGTCCACCCTGTAACTGGAACTTTAATGCTCATTGCATAGCCATACCTGGTAAGAATCAATCCATTCTTCACAGGGTGTGACCTTTTACTACTGAACTTTACCTGCTAAGCGCCTATGTAGAAAAAAAGAAGAGCAAGCTGTGGCTAAGGTGAAGGATTAAAGAAGAAAATATATAATTCTAAGAGGCATCTAGAAGAGACCAATCCAGGCAATTCAAAAACCATGAGATAAGCAGACATGGCATGAAGACAGTCATTACAGTGAGGAAGAGATGAAAAGTCAGGAGAGAAAAGGCTGCGATAGAAGGATGAGCAAAATATAACTAAGGGGTAGATGAAAACTACAAAGGAGGTCACAAATAACAGGTGGGAAGACCAAGAGCTGCTTTTTGAAAGACTAAATTCAGATTCAGTTGAATTCCCTTTACAGGCCAGGTGATGGGACTGCTCGCTCAGATGGTTGGGCAATATGGTTAAGAAACCCTAATATTTGCTCAGTGGTCATACTCCAGCTGAGACTGAAGTCTCTTGGAGCACACCTTTTTCCATCCCTTCTCTCACATATTTACCTTAGGAAGACACTGGAATTGTCTGCTCCAGGCTTTTGCCACAGCAGGGAGTTTTAAGCAATTCAAATATGTCTGCATTTCAGATGCTTGCTTTGGTCTGGGGAATTTGGAAATTTTCTAAGAGGTCAATATTGCGTGCTTGTACCTCTACAGAAGGTACGTTATAAAGAAGCCCTGCTATTGCAAGTGATTCTTAATTTAAATAACCCAACTTTCTCTGGGTTTTTAAATTAAGAATTCAGTTTTTTCTCACTGTTTTTCTCATTTTTGGATTCTTTTTCTGTCTTCATTGTACCAAAGTCTGTCCCATTGCTCCTAAACTAATATAGTTATATGACGGGAAATGTTTCTTTTTTTAAAAAGGGCAGGAATGTTGGAAGGGAAAAAAATAAGTTCAGTAAATATTCCAGAACAACAGAAAAAATAATCAAGGGACAGGGTGAGGCAAGTCCAATCTTTTTTTTCCTTCTGGTGTGGTTTCAAAGCAGTCTTTGTAACCTTCAAACCATATAATAGAGACTTCTTATTTGGTCTGTAATAACTATTTATACTCATCCTTAGTAAGTAAGTCTAATTTCCAATTTCTGTACAAATCCTTCTTGGGCTTGGGTAAGTGAGAAACGGTGATTCGGCCAGTGGGTCTCTCACTACCCTTCCTCACCATCCTAGCAGAGGGACGATTTTCAGCTGTGCTCTCCATACTGTTTCTGTCAGGAACAGGCAACTCGTCTCACCTCCCCATACCCAGATTTGCTTCCCGAGGGGCTCTGATGCAATCGAATCCATCTTTTCACCCACCCATGGTCTCTGTTTTGCTGCTTTTTTCCTTCTTATCCCAGGAGTTTGAAACTCCACCCTTTCCTCCCTCCCTGGCACTGACAGCCTACAGGTTAGGACTTAATAAAAATACAGGATCCCCTCTTCTGTTTTCTACATCTTCTGAAGAAAAGTCACCAACTCTTCTCAGTCATTTCCATCTAATCTGTTGCATCATTGTATTCCTGAATAGTTTAATAATTAAAACCCCTCTCCCCTATTAGCACTGATCTCTTCATTTGGGGTGATCCTGCAGAAACTAATCATTCTCATTTGGGGAGCAGTGGAGAGGCCCCAACATCGTATTGCCCTTGCTGACTTCTCATTTCATTGATCCACTCTTCGATATGAGTCCCTTAACATCTGTACTGTCAGAACTAAGGGGATGTTAAATGGCATAATTAATCTGCTCCACAGAAAAGGGTTTAAAACAAATTATTATTTTGATATCGTTGTGACTTTCAACTTTGTGCTTATATACCAGGAGAACAGAAAGAACTAGAACAAAACAGCAATAAACTAATACAAGCTATTTGCATAATGGACTTTCTATGTTGCAAATATTAATGAACAAGGTTCCCCTTGGTTAAGTTAGAGGGCAAAGGAAATTTTCCAAGTTTTAACATCAGCCCTTTATGTTCCCTAATCAGGCTGCTATTGTCTGGTCTCTCTATCTCTCATATTTCAAACTTCCTTATTTTTTGATGACCAGAAAATTTTGTTCAGAGCTCATTATCAAAGTAAATTCTCCCACAAATAGTTTTCTGGACATACAGATACAGAAAATATAGAAGTAATAATTTGCATTTCATTTCCCCATCTTCAGAAGATTGACCAGGAAAAGAACGCAGCCATCCACTGTGCTTCTGCAAACATACAAAAGCATCCATCATCTCATGAAAACACCCATCTCATTTAGGTGCCTGAACCTGAAGTGATCAATTACCAAAAAAGGTCTGTATCAGCACATGAATGCCTAATATTGGATGGAAGACAGGCAGCTGCATGTTGGGACAGTGAGTTAACAGCATTTTGGAGAACTTTGACTTTTCAACATTTACATAAGCCTTCCAGATTTCATAAATGCCACATGGGATTATGCTACCTTACTGGGGTACCCTAGATGATGAATGAGTGGCATGCCATCCTGTTCATTACTGGACAGGGAAGATAGGTAATGGGAAAGGCAGGAATAGCTTTGTCAAGATATGAGCCCTGCTTTCCTTTCAAATGATGAAGTACCACCAGAGTAACCTCACAAAAGCAAGTAGAAGCCCCTCTTCTGGTTTTCCAGGACTATTGTAGTTTGGTTTGTCACCCCTGTACGCTCTTCATTCATGTGCTGTTTTCAGTTTGCCATCTCCCCACTCTCAGGTATGACAACCCCAAAAAAAGAAAGCAATGGTTCATAGCAACCAGTTTTCTTCATGAAAAACTGTCAAAAACGTTACTGGACTGGAGGAGCATTTGTCCTCTTCAAACCTGCAAGTAGAAGTCCATTTTCCATAATTTCAGAAATATTGCTCTCTTCATCTGTGAATTATTATGGCTTTATATGTTTTCTATGTCTGCACAGGGCTCAGAGCAAAAAGCAAGGCTGTCATGGTCAAGTGCAGCCTGAGTCATGACTCCGAGCTGTCCAGCAGATTTTCTGTGTCTCCAGCTGTAAATGATACATAGTAATGACAACCTGTGCTTCTTGCGGAGACTGCACAACCCAGAACTGTCCAAAACATGGATAACAACAGTCCCTGTAAGCAAGGCCCACAATAGCAATGTCCATTCAGCCTACAAGGCCTAGACTTGACGTCCAAATGAAATCATCAAAAAAGAAGTTTCACTGGTCATAAAGGGATAAAGACATTCCCTTCTGTTTGTAGAAAGTTTTCAGATATGCAGTTGTAAAGTGCTTGATGAGAAAAATCGTTCCTGATTTACATCTCCTGAAATAGATTTAATTAGTTATGGAGTATCATAAAATGCCTAGGAAGTAGCCACTTGCTGATGTATTCACCTGGGAGCAATCTGAGGAGCTGTTCTTCAGCCCTGCAGACATGCAAGATGAAAGAATAGACAGATCATTAGGCAACAATGAAATTAAAAAGAAAAATACAGTGACTGGAAAAAGCAATTATCATCTCCATTAAATTTTATCCGATTCACTATCAGATGTGGCTGTACAAAAGGACAAGAATTGGTGTCCCAACACTTCCTTGGTGAGCTGCTGCACTCAGGACAAGAGGAGATGAAAGGCAGCCCTCTGCACCAAGGGATAGGTAGGACTTTGGCATATCAAATCCCACGCTCCCAGGATCAAAAACTATTCACAGGGATCTGGAGAAATAAAGCTACCATTGATGAATAATTCAGAGACAGGACGTGAATTTGAAGTTGCTACTCAGAACTAAAATCAATAACTGTTTTGCCTACGGAAGAGCTGTGGGATTTCTAAATAAAGTCATATTTTTCATAATGCGTATGAAGCAGCCAGCAACAATCCTCTTCTGCTCTCCATGTGCAATCCTCTCCCAAGTCAGACACTTGTTTCTGCTGATTCTTGGTGATTGTGTGACTTGGTGAGCAGCCACAAAATCTTCCTGGATGCCACAGGGCCCGGTATCCATGGCAAGGTCTGAATCCCCTCTCAGCTCCAGGCGCCACTTTGCACCTCAGGGACTTCCCTTCCAAAGCCATGGCACAGTGATCCTCACCTATTACGGTAACTTATTTAGACTTACTAGGGCTACAGCTACTTTACATAGAAAAATCTTCAAAATACTTGACTAAATTACAAAAAAAGTGCACCAGTAATTTTGTAGCTTATCCACTTAACTGTATCCAGGACTATCAATAGATCATTATCCTCCAAGAATGCTATGTCAAATGAAAATCTCCAAACAAAGAGGATAAAGCTAATTTTGAATACTATTAATGTCTATGATTAAAGATACATATTTCTTATTTCTATTTTCAGACTTTGTCTGAAGAATAGGTCATATTTGATGTCCACCATATGGGAAACAGCCCACCAAATTAAACACTTCTTGGGATAATTCCATGGGTATTCAGAAGAACACAAAATTAATTAATTTTCCTTCTGTTTCTCAAAATGTACCTAGACAGGAAAGAAGGTTTTAGAAGATGCTAATTTTCTTTCTTTCCCCAAATACCATAAGAATAATTTTCTTGATGTATTTTGCTATTTCAGATTCTTGTCCTGATCAGAAATGAAAAAATTCAAAGGGTGAACAAACATGAAAGGTTAGCAAAACGTATTTGAACCTCAAAAATGTTACATTTGCAGTTTTGGAGAAATCTAAATGTCATTTCATACAAACAGATTTTCCCACAGCTCTCCTTAATTCTTAGAGAACATGATAACAAGGATACAGTTAGATGAAACCAGGATTAATGAGACCTAAGTGAGGCATCTAATGGTTGTATCTGTGGGATGATATGCACAGGAAAATGATGAAATGGTCACGAAGCACGATTCAAGAGTGAACCTCACCAAAAAAAGTATGTATCACAGGAAATATATTTGCATTTTAAGAGGAGAGAACCAAATAAGTCAGCAAGGCATTTCCGTTTTTAATTATTTGCTACTATGATTCAGTGACTGAATCCTGGGTTTTATGAAAATGCTTCTGTACACTGCACCAAAGAGATCAAAAGTCATCCATTTTTATGTTAATGTGAAGGAATACAATCTCAACACAAGATCTGCTGGCAAGAAAACCTTATAAAGCATCCAATTAAAAGCAGCCCAATACCTCTATTGACATAAAGCTCCACAGCAGCACGCACATTTGCAGTGTCCTACATTATCTTATTCAATTCTTTTTAGTTAATTTACTGCTCAGGTGACAAATCCCTTTTTTGCTGATAAACACAATCTGTATTTTCACATTCCCCCTCAAATAGGATCCTAGATCAGGAGTACAGAGCTGGAAAGTACCCCATACTACAGAATATATAAAAGATGCTAAATTACTCGACAGCTAGTTTAAAACACTGAAAGAACTCAAATGTTCCTTTTGCAAAATAAGGGCTATTTGTTCCATTTGTCCTAACATTTTCCTTGGAGAATAATTTATTCTTTCAATGTTGTGATTCTTTTTCTTTAATCACAGTGCTGAAGATTTTCTTTGCCCATTGTTTGTCACGCTGAACCACGAATCATAGTTTTGAAATCCTTTATCTTGAAGGAAAGACATTCTGTTCACACTGATAGCACTCTGATACAACAGTCTTAGTGACAGTAAGCATAATGGGGAATTATCAAGATGCCATTATTTTTCAAAGATATTCCTGAGAACAGATGAGTCTAGATTGTAGATTAGCATTAAAGTTGCTTTAATATAATAAGTTTCATAGTTCCAGCTTAAAAAATAATTTATGAGAAACACAGTCTCTGTGTATTACAGGATACTACAGTTCCATGGCAATTTTGAAAGGTGACTTTTCATTATTTTCTGTGTGTATGGTTCTTACTCTATGAATAGTAGAGGGTTTTTGGACTCTGAAAGATTCATTTGTTGAAGGTTAATTAATAAGCTTCAAGTAGCCTACTTTTGCCCTACTCCTTTGTCAGCTTAAGGACTTCACTGTATCTGACAACATGAATCACCAACTGATAATGGGGCTGCTCATCGCACCTTGTAAATGAAACAAGTATACAGGTCCTAGCAAACTAGTTTCCTTCCTCAAAGCCAGCACACTCTGGGTGTATGATCCAAACCACTAGGCTTTGGAAGGAAATTTGAGACAGGACAGGTAGCAATAAAAGAGAAGAGACAGAAGAAAGTCAGGGGTTTCCTTCCTTTAGGCTCTAATGACATAGTAAAGTTTTATTAGAATTAGGATCCATCACATTGTTAAAAGGGTTCAAAACCTGGCAAGCCTTTCTGTGCTTTGCTTTGATAACCAAGTGTAACACCAGGAGAGGGAAAGGAGGAGGACAGCAGCACTTGGCACCTGCTGCAATAACCTGTCCAAGTTCTTGAAGAGAGGATTGTGGATTTGTCAGTACCTGATTTATGCTACTGTTTATAAGACTAGGAGTTGATATATGAATGAATGAAAAGATGAATTTAGCGAAGACAAAAAAATGGTATTATTAGGACAAAACAGGCCTCCAAAGAAGTCTAAGCACCATTTTGCGCTGCAGGGCATGCGAGCCTCTGTCCCCATCACTGTCCCATTGCTCAGGGGAGAGGTGGTCATCCAGCCATGGCAACCATGGGTAGACAGACAGCCCTACTCATCCTCTCCAACCTCCCTCTGGGAGGAGGTGCAGCTGGAGGAAAGGAGAGGCTCAGCCCCTGTCTCCTCTGGGGTCCTGCACAGAGACCAGCATGCAGGAACTGTAGATGTGAGTTGCTGACATCCCTTCCAGGGCTGTGGTCATTGCATATGTCTCCACCGCCTGCGAAGGCCAACTGGGAAATGTTTAATAAACCTTGTTACCCTAATTCTTGAGCCCTCAATAGAACCAAGCACTAACCAGACTTGAGAAACACATATTTTCCTTTGAAAACATGGAGCAAGGCACCTTCTTAGGAATACAGATAAGGTGCAAGACAAACAGAGCCTCTCAGACATTATGTATGAAACATCTGAGTCTCAAAAGGATACCCAGAGGAGTGTCACAGCTGTTAAACAGCCCTGTGCCAAGAACTCAGCACAATATCACTCTGGGGTGTTATACTCCTCAGGCACCACCTGAGTGGAGGGCATCACCTGAGCATCCCTGATGCTACTAAGGGTCCTCTAAAAAATGAAGCCATCATGATGCACTCTTTGTCCTGACTTACTTCCAGGTTGGGATATTCAACTATAACCTAAAACATCAGCTGTATAGTATGTTTATCCCTTCCCCCAACAGACTGGTAACAGCATGTGACTATACACTATTAAACAGCTGTTGGCTTTCTAGAAAAACTGGACATCATTCAACCATGGATAAAATAATTATGTATAGCACTTCATTGTGTCTAGCCATCCCAAGACAGCTGCTCAAACAGTAAAGAAACAGATTTCAGGGCCCCTGGCCCCATTTTTGAGGTGTTGCATGACCAGCACTCTCCAGCACAACCAGCAGTGCAGTAAGACCTCTTTCTAAGTAGCAGATGAGTGCGTGCAATGAGGCCCATGACGACCTTTAGTCTGAGCTGGGCAATTTGGTGTGGGTTTATAATGCTGCTCTTTTTAAAATAGGGTATCCAACTCTCTAGAGCTAGTCTAGGTAATCCTAATAGGTACTTAGTGATTTTCTTCATTTTATTGTTTAGGCTTGAAGTATAACAATGTTACTGTGCTACATGTGTTCTACAGATAAATCTCTTTCTATTTATTGTTTTCTGATTGCCTCTTGGATATTATGTACTTTTCCTTCAAACCCTATCTCATTTGTAAACTGTAGTTGAGAACGATTTATAAAGCACTGTTTGAGCCAGAAAGTATTTTTAATGAGTATATTTTGCAAAGGGCAACAGCACCACAAATAACACTAATTAATAGCTTTATTTGATCCAGGAAGGAGGAAAAAGCAAATAGAGACTCAGATATTGATTTGTCCGGTGGTCTGCCTATTGCAGAAAAGTAACCTTATGTGTTCTCCATCTTCAATTTTCATTTCTTTGTTTCGCCTATATAAGTCCAGCATCTGAGCAGAAATAAGAATGGGAAAAATCTCCTTCTGACAGTATACAGTATGGAACATGTTTCTTTTGGCACTTGAACAGAAGTAACTTTAGTTCTAATACTGCTGAAAAAGCCTTGACTGGAGAGGCACATTTTCACTTCTTGCCTATTGTTCAGTACCTACAACCCGAGAAACCAAAATGATTAGACTGGCCAGTTTAATTCTCAAAGAAGAAAACAAGCAAATACTCTTTAGCTCTCTAATGCTTTCCCAGTTGTTTTTCTTTATTTTCTGCATTTGTCAAAAGCTTACAATTTTTTTTCCCTTCCTTCCCCTTCAAGACCTTACTTAATGACTTAGTAAGCAGGATCCTCATGAGTAAATGAGGATGCATGGAGAGTAGATGAGGGCAGGTTTCACAGTCAAGGGCAAACAAACCCTGCCCAAAGGTTTGTACTTCCCACCAGGCCGCACAGAGCCTGTCATTTTGCAGCAAACTACCAGCTTATTCTGCATTAGCTCATGGTCCTCTGATATTGATACCAAAAGCATTGATTCTCTAACTCTTGAGCAACCCTTCTAGCAGAGCCCACCCCATTTGCTGCTCTAATTGTAAGATTTATCAGATTTTTTGTTATGACACCTAGATTGCCTCTCAGAGCTTTCTGATGGTATCCTAATCCCTCTGCATCCTTCCTGCACTTCACAGGAAACAACAACAGAAAGCCCTGGAGCATGGTTTGCCCTGTGTGACAGAATGTAACAAAAATTAAAACAGACTTCTTCAATAATACTGTAGATTTGAAACACACTTTAATGTAGAACACAAAGATTATAGAGATGCTTCTAAAATATGTCAAATAACAATTTAAAAAAAAAAAAAGATAGGGGCTTTGGCTATATCCATGTCTATTTGCTATTAAAAAAAAAAACAGATGTGAAGAAATAGCTATAGTCATTAGGACATTTTCAGAGCTGCTGCAAGTCACTCTGCAACCACCCTGAGGGACTACTGTCACACTGACAGGCAATACAAACAACAACAAATTTTACTATTGTAATTTCCTGGATACAACTTTTCATATGTAGGACACCTGGTAAGGGGGAATAAGGGGAGAAATTCCCTGAGCCTCAGGGCAGGGAGTGATCCAGCAGTGTCAGAAGATCTCCTGCTTCCTGGTCACTGCCTCCTCCTTCTTCCCAGCTCCTCATGGACAGCTCCAGGACTGCAGCCACCAGAACTGGCTCTGGGTTAAAACATTAAGGAAAGCAATGAAGGCATTTCAGATAACAGGGACAGAACAGCTGCAGAGAGAAAGAGAGAGAAATGAGGATTTAGTTTGCCACAGGGTCACAAACTGTTTCAGTGAGGTAAACTTGTTCAGGGTTTTTCCATAGGGATGCCTCCTGATCAACAGAAGGGAATGCCTAGCTGACAGTTTACCAGCATGCTCTGCTTTGCAAACTGAATTAAGAATGTTTCTCAGGTATGCACACTTTAATACCAGTATGTGTTTGGATTTCTTCCAGGTTTGATATTTACTGCAAATTTCCTAGATTTATGTTCTGGAATTTCCTTTGTAAAGCGATATAAGATTTACAGACAGTCAAATACACCTCTAGTAGAGCCAGGCAGTGTTGTTGTAACAACACAGTGCTCAAATGCACACATTTTATATGGTGAGTTGGTTAACTTCAACCATGGGGGACCTGAATGTCTGACAGGACTTATAAAAACCACTAGCTGTTAGTTACACCAAGGGCCAAAACTCATTTAATGTACTGACAACAAACATGTGGTGCAGCCTGATGAAATTCTTTCCTGTGGCCAAATATCAAAAGGACACCACAAAAGATCCCACAGGGATCTTCTCTCTGATGAACCCACCAGTCAGAGAGAGGAGGCAGTGGCATCCCTGAAGTCAGTTGCAAGCTCAGCAAGGCACAGACATCATGTGAGCTTCTGCACACAGTGTGTTTCTGTGGCAGATACGCAATATATTCTTTGCTCCCCAGGTGACTAGTTTTCAAGTACATTACAGGTGTTTTGCTGCATGTTATTAAACAGTTATTAAAGCTAGTGATGTTGCTTTCTCTGTGTATGCCACTACCACCCCTGCATGGATGATCCCATCCTTCAGGGACTTTCCCCATCCAATCCCACCACATTGCAGAGCGCTGGGTCCCTGTAGCAATCCAGAATGAAGGGCAGGCTCACTGGCTGGCTCTTTCCCTCCTTCTTGTCTGTCCCCTGGAGGTTTCAGCGTGTATTGAAAGAGTAAAATTAGGCAACCAGCCTCCAGCTGGTTCTGCATTATTCCAAGCAGGTATTATGGAGGCAAAGGAAGACATACATTTAGCCAAGGCTGCACAGAAATACAGTATTTCCTTTTAAATATGCATAGACAATTTTAAAAGAGAAATACCAGGATTTCTTCAGGACTGCCTTTGGCTCTGATTAAAAACAGCTGAGCAAAGCTAAATGCTCAGCTGTTTCTGCAAAGAGATTAACACCTGTTGAAGATGGAATAAAAATATGTGACAGAGTTTAAGAGAAAATATCAAAAGACCATTATTGTAAAGCTAACAGTAACACCAGTGACTGATCACATCCCCACCCTGTCATACTACATCACTGCTGGGAGGGGAAAAAAACACATTAACACATCTACAGCATATAAGCAATATGTGCACATATTTTCAGATCTTTCTTCATCCACAGCTGTGCGAATGGCTCCTCAACTCTGTTATCCAAAGAAAATTTACAGATGGTATCAGGTCATCATGAAATAACATTTATCCAGGCATGCCACATACACTTGAGGCAGACAGCTGTATCATAGCATGTGTTGGTATAGTGCATGCTAGTGTTCCCTTTGAGGTAGATCTGTATGTGCAGATTGGGGAACAATAGTTTGGAGATCAATGCCATGGAAAGGGACCTGGTCAATGGCAAGTTGAATATGAGTCAGCAGTGCCCTGGCAGCCAGGAGAGCCAACTGTGTCCTGGAGGTCATCAGGCACAGCATCACCAGCCGGGCAAGGGAGGGGATTGTCCTGCTCTGCTCTGCACTGGGGTGCAGTCTTGGGCACCACAATATAAGGATATAAAGCTATTAGACAGTGGTGAAGGGTCTAGAGGAGAAGCTGTATGAGGAGTTGCGGAAGTCATTTGGTTAGTTCAATCTAGAGAAGACTGAGGGGAAACCACACCACAGTCTACAGCGTCCTCACTAAGGGAAATGGAGGACAGGCATTGATTTCTTCTCTCTGGTGATCAGTGACAGGGCTCAAGGGAATGGCCTGAAACTGTGTCGGGGAGGTTTAGGAAAAGATATTAGGAAAAGATTATTCACCCAGAGGGTGGCTGAGCACTGAAACAGGCTTCCCAGGCACCAAACTTGTCAGAGTTCTAGAAGTATTTGGAAATGCTCTCAGGCACATGTTTTGACTTGGCACTGTCCTGTGCAGGGCCAGGAGCTGGACTCAATGATCCTTGTGGGTTCCTTCCAACTCAGGATATTCTATGATTCTATGTGTGATTTCCCCACATTTCTTTTCCTGTATGCTGCGGGGACAGTAGGAGTGGGTTGTCCCTCGCCATCTGTTGGCTGAAGGCAGCTACCTGCCTCAGGGACCAGTTTCTCCTACACCACACAATGCCAGTTTTGCCCCAAAGGTACAGGGAAAGAAGGCCTGGCACTGCTGGAGCAACTCCACCACCCTAAAATGCTCACCCAAGGGCAGCCCGCCCCTGTGAGATGCTCTGCAGCAGCTCCCCCTGTATTTGCTGCCTGTGAGCTCACTGCATTTCTCTGAGGCTGATGCTGAAACTGAAGTGACCTCACATTTTTTACTCCAGACCAGAGTTTCTTTCCAATGAAGGCCAACTGCAGGAGCAGTCCAGATTGCAGTGTGTTCCACAGTTCATCAGCATGGAACTGTGCAAAATAGAGGCTGCCTACATACACCTCGAGGGAGGGATATACTCCCGACACTGTTGAGGGTTACACTTGCAGGCTCAGTGTCTGGGTATGTGCCTCAGGAGTGCCCTATGATGCAGACATATACCAAAATGCACCAGACCACAGCTGTGAGCATCGTCAACTATGCTCCATGGCAAGGAGCCCACAGCTGTGACCACAGGTATGGTGGTGGTGGCAACACAGCCCAGGGCTGTGCTCTCTCAGGAGCAACATCACAAAACTAACTCCACAAGACCTCCACAACATCAATCACTAATTTCCCACAAGAGTAAGCATGGCAGTTGTATGTGAGCCACACTTGGGTGTGTGCCAAAGCTGCCTTTGGTGGTATAAAAGGAGAGGCCACGCCAGCCAGGCTCCCTGCTGGCATCTTCCCACCACCTTGTAGAGACCACTGCCACCTCCAGTCATGTAAAAAACTGGCTGAAGTGAAGGTCACTCCTGGCTTTCCTCTCCCTGCATGATAAGGAACTGCATCTTGCTTCTCTCCTGCAGATGTGCCATTCTTCAGGTCATGCCCAGACGGAAAAGCTGATAAAATGGTTGTTTTCAGCACACATCACTGCACAGGTCCCCTACTCCCAGTGGCTCAAAGATTTACACTTGCTAAAAATATTGATGCATGCCTCCTCAAAGCCAATTTATTTTTATTCCAGAAGGTATAAATAATGGAGAGGCCTGGGGTTTGTTGGCTGAGCTCTTATTTATTTTCTCTGGTCATTTATTGCAGCTCGGTTTATTTCTTCCTCTGATTTCAATTTCTGCCCTGGATTCATTTTGATTCTAGTTTCCTCAAATATTATGCACATAAATTAAGTAGCAGTATTTAGAAAAAAAAAATATCTGGGAGTCACCTGTGTAACCCAGAAGCTATGAAAGGATGCAAAATGCAGGGAGCACAGAGAATGAGAAAAAATACTAATTTTTTTATTCTATTTCATTCCAGTGTGGTATACGGGATGCTGTATTTCTTATGTTATTTTTAAAAGAAAAAAATACAGGAAGGGTTCTGAAAATATACTTTGAAAGTATAAAGAAACTGGAATACTATCCATAAGAAGATAGACCGTAAATCTTTAAAAAGATAAATGAATAAGGGATTATATGCAGTAGGTGTATCTAATAAAGGACTCTGAGAGAAAGTAATTTAATACATCCTTTTTCCATACGATAAAGGAAAGAAGATACTAAACCTGTGAACTGGAACTTCTTTCAAGATTTGGTGAAAATTATTTATTGATTTAGATTGTCAAATTTTCACAGAGTCACTGGAGAAGTTTAAAAATAATTAATAATAAACATTCACACATTATACTTACTGCATTATTCAAAAACTGATTGTTCTATACCATTCATCTTAAAATATCTTGCTTATACCTCTGGAACATCTAATATTATCTGCTTCATTGTTAATAGCTGGACTAGTCTGATGAGCAATGGAAATGTTGGAGTTTCTGTAACTGTGCAGACTTTCCCAGGTCCAAGTGAGCAGAGCTAAAGAGATCTATTTATTCTTAAATGCAGTAGTTTATCACTTGGAGTACTTGGGTTAAAAAAGTGTAACATTTTGCATGTCAAATACTGCAAACTAAAAAAGTAGACAAAAAAGAGACTACTGAAACTAAGAAAAGGTTAATAAATCTTTTCAATGCTTGAATAGCTAACAAGGAAGGGCATGCAAGGACAGACTTAGTGATATAATCATTACAATAAAAGGACTTTGTGTCACCTACTACAGAAATGTAGAATTTAAAACATTTGAAATTATTGCCTGAACATGAATTTCCTTGGGCCAAAATACCATATTTCTGGTAATTGCTTCATGCATTATCTGCAATCACAAATTATTTCATTCTGCCATTCACATGAAAATAATCCAAGGACTGCCCATGCAAGTTTGAGCCTATTTTTCCCTGGGCTGTCACTTTCAGGTGTTTTTCACTTTCGGCAGTTTTTACTTCTGGGTCCCCCAGCCAAATGGATCCATCAGGCTATGGCACACAGAATCAGAAAAGAAGTAGCAGAACCCTCTCTTTACATCTTATAATGATTCCTTTACTTCTGCAATTAACACTGCCTGTAATTGAAGGTGCTCATTTAGTTCTCACATCTGTTTTAAAAGTCCCACATTTTAAGTCATCAGATCTCACTTCTGGAAGAGGCAGCCATGGTGCTGTCCTCACTGAGCCCAAAAGTTACTGTATCAGAGAGAAATTGCCACCTACATTGATAATAGTGATGCCCCTAAAATGAGACTTCAGAGCATCGTTTCCATGCAAAACTTGCACAAAAGTAATCAAAATGAAATTTCTGTTAATTGCCTAGCTATCCAAAGTTCCCCAGTAATTTGACAAGCTACAATTAGCTGCATATTTTCCAGAGGGACACTCTGGAAGGGAAGCAAGGCAGGTGAATGAGGTATCCTATGAAAACAGTTTTCAATGCCTTTCGTTTTCTCGTATTTACGGGTATAACACTACCTGTTATATAGTATACCTGTTATATAGTATAACTAACCTGCTCCTGCTTGTGACAAAAGCTTATGGGTACCATAAATGAGGCAGTCTTCAGGCACCTATTTCCACCACTGCCAGTCAGGCAGCCATGGCAGCAAGTTCTGCAACTGCATGGGAACCCAAATGTTTGGCAAGGCCCTGGCTGTGGGCTACCACAGTTACATTATCACCTGCTTCAAGACAGGTTAGGCATTTCCAAATGAACATCCGGAGCAGCTTTGGCAAGAGAGCAGATGTGGCTACCATTTTTTCTCTATTAAAAAACAATATAATCTAAAGTTATAAATGCTGGAGCTGAAAATCATTGATATTCTCTGACCATGTACGAAAGACAGCAAAAAATTAGAAGTTACTGAATACACACATAAAATGGAAGAAGTTTAACCTACTTCTTTGTGAACTGGTTTGGTTAGTATAAAAGTAGTCCACCAGGCAGAGCACACTACAGGCAGGGCTGTAGATATACAGCAACCCACTCACCCGCCCACCTCCATGATGCAGAGAGGGGCTATGGTTGAACAACCTTCTCACAGGAGGCTGTGGGTGTTCATAGCCACCAATGGCTCTGCATGCCAGTGTATCCTCCTTTGAGAACAGCCCAGTGACAATCCAGGATTTGTTCCCCATGCTCTCAGGTATGCAGGTAAGCACCTTTGGTTATTTCAAATGAAATAGCATGTGGTCTGAAAAATAGTTATGATGTCTTTAACAAGGCGTGGAGCTTTTTCTTTAAATTTGTCTTCTTTTCGCAATTTGTTCAAAGCAGAAATCAAACTGACAGGCTTAATAATTATAGGCAGTGTGCTTTGGCAAGCACAGTATCTCTTTCCAAATAGTGGCAGCTGAATATAGTAGGTAATTCCCAACCTCCTACCCCAAAGTGGGTAATCTCTGTCTTCCCTTGCTGTGTATTTCCTCAACTGCCAAGTGCTAAACAAATATAGAAGAAGGAATGCTGTCGGGTCACATCTGAGCCCAGAAGTTCTACAGACCAACATTAACAACACTCTGTAGACAAAAAACCCTTACTTATACCTCTATATTAAAAAAAAAAAAAAGTTAACGTAATTTAGCAATCTCTACATTTCAGTATTGCACAGGTTTATCTGTGCACAGATTCACTTGTGCAGTTGAGCAAATTGCCAAAGAGACTGTAGTTCTCTCATTGTTGCTTAAGGTGAGGGATTTGGGCAGGGGAGGGGAAGGATACAGAAAAGAAAAGTAAATTACATTTTAGAAAACGCCTCCATGTGTCAATGTGGGGAGTTTGATTTCATGTGGTAGGTGTTCTTGGAAGTGAGCATTCCAGATTTCACGTGCTTTTTGAGCTTTAATTAAATAATTTGAAAAAGAATACCATATGTGCACAGACTTCTCAAGGGATAAGCATGCAAATTTCTACATTGTTATTTGCAGACTGCTGAACTCATACCAGCATGGGAGAAGGCTCAGGGATTTTTCATTTCTTCCAAATAACTGCCTGAGTAACTACCAGAGAAACTAAGTGGGCATCCAGTAATCTTTGTTATATTCTTTAAGGTTCAAGTTCCCCAACACAGAAACTACTGCATTACTGAGAAATTTTCCCAGAAAGAAAACACATCTTTATGAGCGTTTTTGTTCTCCCATAGTAATAATAAAAAAACATTAAAGCACACATAATGCAGCAGTCGGTACATATTCTAGCTGTGCAGTAAAGGGAGTCCAGAACAAAGGGAAGGCATGAATAAGTGCTAACACAGGCGCCAGGTGGAGTGGCACAGCCATCTGTACCTTGACTGACTCACTCACCTGGCTTGTTTTTATATCCATCAACCATGAGACAAACTCCACTGTTATGTGCAGCTTTGATAACACATAGTTGGTGATTTAACAACCATCAAGGAAAAAACAGGACAGTAATCATGGCTGGAGGAAAGAATGAAATACAAAAAAAAAAAAAAGAAAAAGAAGCTGAATTAGCCCCTGCAGCCAGCAATTTTTTGAACTCTTTGGGTAGTTTGTCAGACTGTAACAATAGAGGTGATTTTGGAAATAGGACCAGTTCATAAAGTGGCAATGCTGCTGATTGACATTCCTCTTCCAAATTAAAGAAATGTTTGTGAATCTGTAGTATAGTACTCTCCTAGGGAAATATTTTAAAACATGAGTAACTACTCCAAGCACTGTTTTTCTGATCAGAAGGAGGTGAGTGACAGCTACACAGATGGGGGTACAGGGAGGGAGAAAACAACTAGATCCAAGGTTTAATTCTGGGAGACACTCACAACTCTCATCAAAAAGAAAGCTCATCTCTGTTCCTTACAATGAAGAGGATAAAAAGACAAGTCTTAAACATAACAAAAATTGGTCCCAGTCCTCACTGCAGTCAATGTGGAATTTGCCACTAGCATTAACTAATGCAAATATCTGTTGAATTCTGCTATTAAAATAGCAGGAAATATTTCCTGATAGGAAGAAAGCTCTGGAATTAGCCTTTGCATTCATTAGAGGTACCTATTATAGTGATTATGTATTTATTAAAATATGCAACATAATTGCAGTTTTAGGGAAAGGCTCTGATGGCTTACAAATATGAACACATTTTTTAGTTTGTGATAGCTGGGATCACAGACCGGGGAAAGAGCTTTTACGCAGTCACTTTATCTTTCATTTCAGCTGCCTCTCTCTGACACAGAGGAAATTCAGTCCAAAAAGCTGACCTGAAAGCTCCAATTTAACTTTCTCTTCTGTATTTATATGTAAGTATGGTCCCTTATGAAAAACTATTTTTGAACTAGCATTTTATACACAACTGTAATTTTCTATGCAAAACTTTGTGCAGGAGAAAGAGTCATATTTGTAACTTGCAGACTCAAACTGGGCACAGGGGTTTGGTTTTCGGTTTTGGCTTTTTTCCAGCTGATCTCTACAAAGAAAGAGATCAACTCTATTTTTCAAGTTTTATTAAAATATAAAAATGGTGTTCTGGAGTTGAAGGCAATCCCAGACTTCAAAAAATTTCAGATTTTTGCCCTCTAAACAATTCCAGACTGTGGGATTTCTGAGTTGGTTATGATTTTATATTTAAGATTTCTTAACATTCCAGTGCATTCTAGCTTAAATTCAATTATAAACTCAGTTTAAGAGCTTTAGTACAGAAGTGAAAAGATTGATAAAATTTATCACAATTAAAAGATTCATAAAGGCAGGCTCCTCTTTCAATCACAATGACTTTAATCCTGAGTTTTCACTTAAAACATTAGACAATAAAGAAAACCTCACACCTTCCTAACTGTGAAGGAACTTTCTCAGAATGTAAATTACTGACCCAAAGGTTATTCTCCTTCATCTACCTTTGTTTAGGCATAAATTCTCCTTACAGTTCTCCAGTCAACCTCCTCTCTGTTGCTCTGCACAGTTCTGGAAAAAAAAATAAATTAAAAAACCCTCACAAATATATATATATATATATATATGTCAACTGGGAAAAAAAAACAAGCCTTAAAATCTAAGCATTAATTTTATTCTTAGTAAACTGGGAAATACACAATATTTTAAATGTAAAATATTAAAGCAGTAGTTCTGATGAGGTAAAATGTGTATTGGCACCCCAGTTACACAGACAAAAAACAAAAGTCCACAGTGTAATAGCTTGTTCAAAGGGAGAAGAAAGTCTGTGTGGATGCATGCTAGCTATAAGAAGGGTGAGAATTGGAGTTGCACAATTTTTTCCACAGCATTGACACAATGTGGTCTACCATACCAAACAAGAAAAACATAGGAAAAAAAAGAAAAAAAAAAGCCCAGAATTTTACAGTCAAAAATTGGGCACACATGATGTCAAATCTTCAGTTTTCAGTCAGGAACCATACTGCCCTTTAGGTCATGCATTGGACCTTTGGCATTTTAACAATTTGCAGTGATTCTGGCAATAAAAATCAAAAGGATCAACAATGGTGATAAATCCAAAATGGTACTGTGAAAATATGGGATTAAAATGCAAATTAAAATATGGGATTAAAATACATAGCTATTTTTGAAAAAAATAGCTTATATGTAGACTTCACAGAAAATGTAAGACATTTTGGTAAATTTCATATTGATACATAGTGTTGTATAAAGCATATAAAGACAAAGATTCCTGCTGAGAAGCTGACTTACAGTTCATTTCCTAAACAGAAAGTGAGAACTTCTAAAAAGTAGCTGAGGCAATGAGATACACAATACATTTTTATTTCTTAATTTTGCTGACAGTGTTGACACCACTTGTTGTCAAGCTGTTCTGGAGTTTATTTTCTCCAAACAACTCCTCTAAAAAAAACCAAACCAAACCAAACCAAACAAAACAAAAAACCTCTTTAAATGTTGAACACTACATAGAATAATTGCATATTATCAGTTTGGGACCTCTGCCTCACCAAAAATAACAGCAGCTCCCTCAAAAGCAGTCAGTGCTACCATTACATAGTGTTACGTATTCATCTGATGATGCACCTGAGTCTGTTCAGGTATCCATTTCTGTGGCATTCAAAGCACAATATTCTTGTGACTTAAACAGGTTTTTTAATGATACTGACTGTGTAAGAGTGCATTTGAGCCCTGTTGTATCAAATTGCAAGGTTCATCCTTGGAGGAAGGCACTGCAAATTTGATTGAGGGACATCTCAAAATGCAAACAAGCTTTGACTTCAGGACAGCAGCCTGTATTGCTGAAAAAAGACTGACATTTCAGACTCTCTAACATCTCAACCTATTTGGAATTATGGCACCAGCCAGAAGCATCAGCATTTCACAAAGTCTTCCCCAAAACCAGGAAACCTGGTTTCCCAAAACCTCCCTTGGTCTCCAAAAGGGTTGTGACCACTGACATGTCACTTCTCAGCTGGAGTCCTTACCTCTCCTCTGCAAGTGTGAAGGAGTAAGAGAGTTCAAGAGGCAGTTACACTCCTTTGTCTTAGTCATCATTTTTTTCTTTTCCTATTTTGTTATGTAGCAGGCACCCAGGTCTTTTTCTACTCTTCAGTTTCCTAGTGTTAAAGTGTAGCTTTATATTTCCAGATGTGCACAAATTTCTCTGAAAAGAGAAGAGGTGGGAAGGAAGTTCCTGAGGCTTAGAAGTTATACATAATATCGCATAAAATTGCTCTTTAATGCATTTTCTGGGGCCTCTGTTTGATCCTGAAAGACTTGAAATTGCCATCTGCAATTTCTGGTAAATAACTTCTGACAAACTTCTGCTTATCAGGAGTGTCCTCTTCTGAGACTGTGCTATATATGATGGCACTCAGGAAGTGGGAGTAGGATTTACTCATTACTGAAGAACAGGATCCAAAGAAGGAAGATAGATAATTGGCACATAGAAATGGTGGCTTCACCATTGAATAACCCAGCTCAGTGCTATATTTCTGTGTGGCTCTGGAGAAATATGCTTTTTGAAATTCCTAGTTAAACAGTCATGTGCTTTCATAGATCATCAGAGTTCATAAACACTGTGGGTTTTCATCAAGCTGGCAATTTGGTTTCATTTTGATCCAGTGCTGCAGTCAATTTGTTGACTTGATTTTGATATGATGTCTTTAATGCTCGACTGTTACTTTCACAGAATACTAATGCTAGATTGGCTTTGATTTCATGGTTCTATTTTAGTTTAAGTTTCTTAACAAAATGTATTGAACTGATCCTTCAAATGGGATTTTCAAACGTGCTTAATCTGCACAATTTTTTCAGTATGCAGCATCACTGCAGAGTCTTTGAAGACAGGGTTAAGTATGAGCTGGTCAACCCAAAACACCAACTGGCTCTCAGTGCAGCAAAGAGTTTGCTCAGCACAACAGTAAGCATAATAAAAACATCATCCAATGGAACAGGTACTTGTGAGGGGGAAAAGAAAACCAACTTTTTTCATTTTAACTCCTTTTTTTTTTTAAGAGTAATTTTTTATACAATGTCTAAGACAGAACAGAACTTCCATCCTTGGATGAACTTCCATCAGTCATCCAAGGATGCTTCTGAACAGAGAAAAAGGGTATTTGCACACCCAGATGTAGTTATTGGAAACGTCCAGCTAGAGCCCATGTACCACCTGCATTGCCAGAGGACACAGAAGGCTGTGTTTGTATTTACCAGTTGCAAGAATCTGCCTGACAGAGACCAGTCCTTTAAGTGATACACCTAACACTGGGTAGGACAAATAGTCCATAGAGCATGCAGAAATGCAAATGCAGTTTCTGCATTCAGCGGGGGGTTTTCTGATGGGAGGCAGAGATTGCTGAACTGTGAGTAAAACACCTCATGGAGTGTTTCGTGCCATTTTTTTTCTTTACAATGAAGGATGTGGAAGAGTCATTAGGGTCTACATACACAGCTCCCTACATTCACATATAAAATTGATCACATTGAGTACACTCATCCTGCCGTCGGTGGCTGAGTTGACAGGAGGAATAATATTTCTACATCTTCACCTGTGCTTGAACTGCGAGGCAGTCTTGTCTACACTTCTGTACTGCATTTGGAAGCACCCCATAGCTAAAGTGAGGCTAATTCAAAGATAAGGCTTTTCATAGCTCTCAACACTCTCAACCACTACTGTCTCAACTTGATATTTTAAAAGATGGAAATTGAGAAACATAAATGTTCATGGCCTTAAAGCCGTTTCATCTTTTTAGTCCAGTTGTTCTTTGGCTTCCTCCAGGCTCTAAAGATTTTTACTCTATTACTGTGCTGAAAAGCTAAGTTGGGGCTGCCACAGGTCACCTTCTCATCAGTTTTAATCTGGACTTGCCACTCATCATCCTCAGCTCACTCTGCTTAGAACAAGTGCCCACTTCTCTGAATAACAATTATAGAACCACAGAATTACAGATTGGATAAGGCTGGAAGGGACCATCATGGGTCATCTGTTTGAACCTCCCTGCTCAAGCAGGGTCACCCTCGAGCACATTGCATAGGACTGTCTCCAAAAGGTTCTTGAATAACTCCAGTGAGGGAAACTCCACAACCTCTCTGGGCAATCTGTTTCATTGTGCGGTCACCCACACAGAAAAGAAGTTCTTCCTTATATTCAGGTGGAACTTTCTGCCTGTTGTCTCTTGTCCTATTGCTGAGAAGAGCCTGGCTTCATCCTCTTGTGACCCTTCCTTCAGATACTTATAGACATTGGTGAGAACCCTTCTCAGTCATCTCTTCTGAATGCTGAAGAGGCCCCACTCCCTCATCCTTCCCTCATAAGAGAGATGCTTCAGTCCCTTAATCATTTTTGTAGCCCTCTGCTGGACCCTTTCCAGTAGCTCCATGTCTCTCTTGTACTGAGAAGCCCATAAATGGACATAACACTCCACATGTGGTCTCACAAGGGCTGAGTAGAGAGCCAGGACCTTCCTTGACCTGCTGACATAATTATGTTGACGTAGTCTCTCTGTAAATCAACCAAATAATGTTAATTCTCTGTAGGAAAGCAAATTCACCTGATAAACAGTTAATTTTGTTCCAGCAAGGATTCATAGGGGTTAACTGATGGAGATTTGTATGAACCATTTTCCCATCTCTCTGGAAGTTGGACCTGGTATATCCAACCTTCCTTTCTTCGAGTGCCCATCCTCTTTCCTGGCCTGTCTGTCACCACTTCTCCCCACTGAATTCCCAGGCCTCTTTGCTGCAACCCCTTGCCCAGGCTGTCCCTTCTTCCTCTCCAAGAGGCCTTTCCCAAGTACTTGCCATATGCCTGGCCCCACCAGTCAGCACAGCACCTCTCATAATTTTGTATTTTTCAACTCCCACAGTCAAATGATTATGTGAGAATCTTGGCTTACAGGTTTAAGTAAGTTTCCTAGACTTCATGGTAGCAAAGAGAAACTTAAAAACATGACTCAAGTGCACCCTGAAGGCTAAGAAACCTGAAGGCAATAAACCACACCCTCAACTTATTTTCTTTTTAAAATCTCAGTTTAAGTTTTTAGCCAATCTCAGGCCTTTCTCAGACTTTCCTTGTGATTTGTGAACATCTGGGATTGGCAGTGCTGCAATCTGAGCACACAGGTTGGAAAACATCATCCTACAATCCAGCTGCTCCCTAGGGTTCAGTTCCCACTGGTCCAACCAGATTTCATCTCCTAAAATGACCTTCTGAGATGCACCAGGAACTCCAGAGGGTCACATAATGAGTCACTGCATTGTCTCAGCCACTGCTTCCCCATTACTATCTTTGGAAAAGTTAATGATCACGTTGGTTTTCTGAGCTATCCCAGGGAGAGTAGAGTTCTTCAGGCAAGCACAGATATCTGGAAGCAGAGAAAGAGGTGTGATCAAATCCATGTGTTTTTTGTTCCCAGAGGAGTACGTATTCAGCTTTCGCCAGCAAAATCCATTTCATTTGTTTTTCCTCTGCAAAAGAGCGATTGCAGGCACTCCTTTAGCTTGGTAAACATGCATAACCTGAGGTTGGATTTTTCCAAGTAACAAGCTTTTGTTTCTTTTGTTGTAATTTCCAAACATAGCAGGCCCAGAATAAAGATATGTATAAGATTTGCCCATCAAATATTATTGATTTTCTGCCTAACAAAAATGGCATTTCACTCCAGTTGCTTCCCTGTTTTTCCTCTGTATCTTGTTCTGCTTTCAGATCTCACTGTTATACTAGGCAGAAGAGCCTGACTCCATTATTTCATCTCTAGCCTCAGTAAGTACTTACATTTTAATGTTAAATTGATTTTTCCCTCTCTTCTGTGAACACTGTCACTTGGTCTTCTGGCTACACCAGTCCGTCCACAACAGCCTGCAGAGTTTGCAAAGTATAAAGTATATGTTTTGTAAGAAGCCTGAAAAATGCTGAATTTTAATGAAACAAGGCCAGTATAATAAAAGCACTGAAATTCAGTGCTGATGGTAAGACCATCACTATTAGACTTAGTCCTGCTGCCATGAGAACTGCAGGGGTTATTAAATGTGTCTTCCTTCTTAACAGTTTAATTGATGGTTTCAATAGTGATACACAAGTTGCTTCCCCGTGTTAGATAAAAATAGCTAAATACAGTATGGTCACAACAGTGCTGATCAATATGGGTTATGACAAAGAGTCAGATTGCCCATGTTTGCTTTACTAAGGGTTAGCTGATTCATAAAAGTTAGTTGAAATAGAAAATAACTTTTTCTTTCATCTATCTACTCTTGCTGGCCATGATCCATTACTGGAGGACAATACCAAAAGATGTATTTTTTTTTAATAATCAATACAAATATACCAGAAAAGGAAAAAAAAAGTTATGTTATTTCAAGGTAGGTGTTGAAGCTTAAAGTCATGGAAGCCTGTGGCTTTGTTGTTGGGTGAATAAACAAATTATTGGAAAACCTGAAGGGGTGCAAATGACACAAACCCAGAGTTCCTGGGCTGGAATACCAGATTATAGGAGATGACTTGAGGCATCTCATCTTCAAAAAGCAACTAATATCTTGGTGACCAGGCAAAAAGGCTGCATCAAACCAAATCTGACACAAGAGCATATGAGAAAATCTGCAGGTCCTCTGCCTACCAAGCAAATGTCTAACGTGTGCCATACACAAAGCACATCAAAAATTTATTGAAGGCCTTGATTTTGTTACTGACCTTCTGAAAAATGTTTTCGGTCACTGAAAAAAATCAAACTCATGTGAAGATGAGCTGCTGCTTTTTTCTTTTCACTACCGTGACTTCCCCCTCAAATCTATGCTTCGCTAGATATATAAGTGGGAACATCAGGAAATCACCTTGTGACTGAGACTTGTTGGCTACTGAGAAGAGCTTCAGTGGGACTTACACAAAGGTGTTAAAAGCTCCTCAAAATGGAGGCAGACAGCTAAAGGAGGGAGGGGTGGGGAAGGAAAGTATAGAGAGAAACGAGACTCCAGCCTGCTCCGGTTGCTGCTTGATCTGCGAAGATAGCAGAGCCTTTTCTTAATATATGCTTTTAGGATAGGATTGAAACACTCTATAAAAATATACCTGGAGCTAACAGACAATTAGCTTTTATTGCCACTGCTTTTTGTCTGTCACTACTCCTTAGATTAACTGCTTTACTTTTATTCCAGTATTTGAACAAATGGTACTATTACAAGTCTCTCCTCTGAACCAGTGAGGTGGTTTGTTTTGGTAGCTAAGAGTACATTATACCCCAAAGACTATCCTCTAAGTCCTGAAAAGAACAAAAATCTTTGTACTGTGCTAGATATTAAGTGGAAACTGAAAATTTTATAGGCAATAAAACATGACACTGTAAGTGGAATTGTCCAACTTCACCAGGAGTTGAGCTTCCCACATAGTTAGCTTCTCACTAATTGAAATCAGTTAAAAAAAATGCACACTGGGAGCTCTTATAAACTTTACGGGAACCAGTGGATGCCATTATGCTGGTCTGAAATGCAAGTTAAGGTAAGCAAGCTCCTTTTCTGCTTAGCCCCCTCCCCCAGATCACTGCAGACACCTGGTGAAGAAGCAGAGGAGCAACGAGGGACACCAGAGGCTGCTGTCCTGCAGGGATGAAAGGGACCAAGGGGAACTCTAGAACTCTCTAGAGAGCCCAAAATCTGATAGTGTCAACATATGCTTACATTTTCTCTTTTTTAACTTGTAACTCTTATTCTTGCCATCCCAAGAGAAAGAGGAAGGTGTAATCTCCCTCTTGTTTAGGCTGAAATACAATAACTTTTTGCTCTTTGAAACTGTCTGGTAGCTATGCTCGGTTTTTTGTTCAAAAGCCAGGCAGTGCCTACATTTACATGCCACAGTGATATTGGCAAGATCAAGGCCAAAGCTTTGCCCCTTTTTCCCCTGGCAGAAGTTGAGTCACTGAGAGCCCCGTTACAAGCTGTGTGTGCTGTGCCACATATTGTGAAGTAAAGCCAACACCCTGGCAAGGGGTCAGTATTGAACAGAGAGATTATAAAAATCACTGGGGAACAGAAATGACTCATTGACTTTGCATTCAGCTCCACACCTACAGCCTCATGGTCATTATATTAAAAATAAACTAGAGTGCTTTATATTATCAGCTTTATAATGCAGTATTAGTGACAGCTACTAGGGTGCTGTGTTTCTGTAAAACTCACACTACAAATATTAAACTACACAATTATTTATAAACATGGTAGTTTTATAAAAGAATAAAGATATGGTAAATGCAACTAAACCCATGCATTTAAGTTCAAAAATAGATAAATAATGAATTGAGATGTCATCCTGTCATGAAAACTGAGTGACAGATTAATATTTTTTCCACACATTTCAATATATTTATCATAAACCTTCACTGAGCATTACTAGTTGTGACATGTTTGCCTAAGATCCCTTCTTTTTTAAACTGAGTTTTAGCAAATGCTTAGTTTCCCAGAAGAATAATAATGCTGGACTAGACCAGTGGTTCACCAGGTGAAATTTGTAACAACCACATTGCTAATGCAGCTGCATGATGAACTTGGCTTTCATCTTTAATATTCTTGTGAGTAAAGCATAACTATAAATGAAAGAAAGTGAATTCCTAACACTAAAGTTGTCAGCAGGATATTTTCTTCCACTTACTTCTCCAGCACTAAAATTTCACCCATAACTGAGACTGAGAGCTGTTCTTGACTCACTGAATTGGTTTATCCTAAAGCTATTTTTTTAAGATTTATAACATATTTCTTTTTACTTTGACCTTCACTTAAAATAGCAATAACACCTTGTTTTTCCTCTCTTCTGAGAAGCTGAAACTATTTTTCCAATTATTCTTTGTGCATTCTTTGTCTTGCATTACTCAGTAATATTTTTCAACTTTCACTCCACCATGCTTTTGTCTCTTCAAGTCCCTCAGTCATCTCTCATTCAAGCTAACCAGAATCACTTCATCTACTGCATGTGTTTCATCTCAGTGTTCGCCTACTTTCCGAGAAAAATATGCATGTAAACACATGTGCATTCAGAGAGGGAGCCTGAGGCACTTCAATATTCACCTTTGCCCATACTAAGAACTAACCATTTAATCCTACTTTACTGAGGTTTTCTTGTCTTTCAGTCTGGGTGGCATAGCACTTCAGCTCTTCTTCCATGAAAACCTATTCTCCTCAGTTATACCTCTCATGAGGCATGAAGCATTTTCTGAAAGGAAAATTCAATTTAAATGTCATCCCATTCTTCACTACATTTCTGCTAACTTGTTCAGGGATATTTTTTTAACAGAAGTTATGATTTATTAAATGAAACACAATCTGGATTAAAAATATCTGAAAATTATATCAGTATATCCAAGCATCCGCACCCCGACCTGGTAACATCCTTTATTTTTGTTCCTTGAAAAAAAATAGGCTTGAGAACAATATATTCACCATTAATTCATATGGAGAAGATTGAGACAAATCTTTCACCCTCCTTAAATATAGTTCAGCAAACTTACAGGTTTTCAGGCAGGTTTTTCGATTTCACTTTATTGAAGACTTAAGTTTTATTTGGTCTTCTGTATCTCTGGTTATTTGTATTTCACAGGCTTCCCACATCTCCGAATTCTCATCTTTTTGTCCCCTTCATTTCATTCAGTTTGGCAAAAGTACCACTTTTTGAAGAATTCCTGTTTGCTTAGCAATAAACCACTTGAGCCTTTCCTTTGCTCTTACCATCCTGCTTTTTGTTGTACCTATCTCTGTTAAGAAATGCTTCCAGGTGGCCTTCACACTGGTTTCTAATGATTTTCACATTTTAAAGTCCCTTTATCTCTAGGATTTTTAATTTTTATTTACCAGATTTCTCATTACACAAAATATTTCTTTTTAAAGCAAAGTATTAAGGTGATAATTATTTTCTATTAACTTATTCCTTTGGAACATTCACCATGGATTTTTAATGAAAGAGTCTAAATTTAGGTTGAAAAATAACTAATTTTATTTTTCTGAAGCACTGAGCTCTCTGGCACCAAATGGAACTGCTCAGCATTTTCAAAGCATTATATTTGGAGATAAAACTTTTCATACCTCTAATTTTTAAAGTCCTGAACAGTGTCATTTCAGAGAGAGAAAAGAAACTTTACATGGCATTCCAGCTGTCCAAAACAAGCAAATAACATCCACAAAACTAGGTCTGCAACAGCACTTCAGAAATCTTAGTGAAAGCAGGTCTGGTCTGTACATGCTTTAGGGCCAACTCATAAAAAAAAACTTTATGGCCAGAAACCTGAGGACACTAATTGCTAAAGATGACAGAGCAATTTAAATCTCCTCTTCTGTAAATAATATTAATTACCAACATTTTTACAGTACTGCCATCAACAGAACATACCCAAAGCTCCCAGAAATTACTTAGTGACCTCAGCTTTTCTTTCCCCTGGCTATGTACAGATTGACATGCTTTCTGCAGGAGAACTTGACTTCAGCTGATGAAGTTATAACTCAGTAAAAGAGAAATGCTCAAACAAAGCTTCTTGTTTTGTTATTTTGCTCTTTTTCCAGAATTTCCCATAAACAAGACGGCTGCAGGAAGAGTATCTGCAAAGCAACTGTAAAGGGCATGATTTTGCTACACCAAATGTGTGGAGCCCTCATTGGCTTTCTCCTTTGGCTTTATGTTAGTAGCTATACCAAAGAATCAGAACAAATACAAAAGAAATACAAGGTTGAAGTAAGACAGTATTTTTAATTTTGTTTTTAAAATAACCAAAATCAAAGTAATTTTTTTTTATTTTAAACTGATTAAATATTAAGTTCAACAGGAATCTCTGAACTCAGTTCTGAGTCACTTAAACCTAGCTCTCACTTTTTCACAAATTTCACAAGCCAGTGGACTTCGTGACACTTAAACAAACTTCAAGAAATTCTAGAGCAAGAAAAAGAAAAATATTTTAAGAAGCTGCTTCAGTGTTTCACATGATGTAATCCAAGACTCACATGATGTAATCTAAAGTCCCTTCCCTTAATAAGTCACTTGGTTAATTATGGCTAACCCATCAAAGATAAGTGCTGTCATGCATCAGTACTAAAGCTTTAGTTTCCCTCTGTTAGTCCAAGTAATAGATTAGACAGTAATCTAATGTGAGGCATGTATTTCAAATACAGGAAAAAGGATATCCATTTTATTTCAACAATAACATGTAATGTTCATCATTACTATTACCAGTTTTGATGGCCTTCTTCCCCAAGAGGCTCTTACCTTCTTGAGACAATTAACTTCTGCTGCTAAGAAGATTAAATGTGTTAGACATTGCGTTCAAAAAATATTTACTATGTCAAAATCAATTTATTTATGTTTTAATATTAGTTCAAATGCCAGAAAGTGTTTCCTCACAAGACCATAAAAACCTTTCAGGTACATTTTGGTACTGAATACACAGATGGGAGCAAGTTCTCAGTGAGGGTAAATATCATGTCTTCTTCTACTCCTAAATGATTTATTCCCTCTGATGATCGGCCCTGCTAAATAACCATTTCTTGGTTCCTTGTTTACTACCTGCAGTAGCAAGTGATGGCTACTGCAGGTAGCCAAAAGTAAATTGACAAATGCAGTGATATGGATTGACTAACTCTGAAGATAACACAAAATGGAAATTCTTACCAGAGAAGTGCTTGAAGACATGTTGCCAGTAATTTCCCCAGTCATTAAAAGAGCAGTGCATTCAGTGCTGGCACAATTTTTGAGACCAGATGTAAAACTCTTCTCAAAAGAGCTCACCTAGGCCGATCCAGGCTCTCCACCAATGGGCAGACAGGCAGGCAGGTCACTTACTTGAGCCTATTTAAACTCCATCTCCCTATCTGTCAAACCACACCAGGATCTGCACCTACACCCCAAGTGTGTCTCCACAACAGTCATAACTGGTACTAGTATCTGCTTTAAAAAGAGAACCCAAACACACAGCAGGTGATTTCCTAAGAACAGATCATAGCATGTCACATGAGTTTTTTTGCCCTGCTGTCCTTCATAGATGAGTTGGTTTGCGGATATTTCTCCAGCAGCAGGCTTAGACAATCCAGCAGCAAAGTAGACAATCTCACCTTAATTGTATGAGGAATTTAGGAGATCTACATATTGGAAAGATGAGATTTGGCATCAAAAGTCACCTGGTAATGACCAGTATGTAATATTACCTCACATTTTTCATTTTTAAGGTAAAATTCCCATCAGCTAGGAAGTTAAAATACAAGACAAAGGAGATGAGGAAGTGAAGAACTAAGGATCTTTTCCTTATTCCTTTTAGTCAGTTTTCACCACACATAACCAAATCATTGTCTTTTAGGTCAAACAGTCCCAGGTACAGTAGTTGCTGAGCAACACAGTGACACCCTCATGAAGAGCAAGCTGCCCTGTTCAAATTTAATGAATATGCTCTTCAGCTTCTAATGGGTTTATATAATATCATGCCTATAAATTAAAATGGTTTGTGTTTATTCTTAAAAAGTATTGCAAGTGGGGGTTGCCAATCACTTCACATCTTCAATATTTAACTGCTTTATGAAAAATTAAGGTAAAATAGGAATACCCTATGGCAAAAGTAGGAGTACTTACAGCCAGTCCAGGCTCCTTTTGCACAGGGGTGGGTACCTGATGAGCCACCTTGCAAGGCAGATGCGAAGGCGAAGGTGCTCTCCTGCTTTCCTTCCCATTCCACCGGGTCAAGCCGGGCTCAAGCCATGCCCAAGGGGATGCCATGTTTGGGACGCGCTGCCCTCTGCGGGGCCGGAGCCGCACCGTGCTGTCAGCACTAGAGGGCACTCCGGGATTAGAAAGCACTGCTCGGGGCTCCCTGGGGGGATGGAGGCTCCGCCGCCCTGGGACAGGCTGAGCGACCTTCGCGCATTTCCCACCAGGAGACCCTTGGCACGATGAAAGCAATGCACTCTCTATGCTCAGCTCAGTAAAGGAGTGATAGGGGGTGTTATGCGGCCAGTGAGGATCTGATCAGGTGGTAACTGCAACTTTGTCAGCAGAAATAAATAGTAGTACTTAGGTGTGAAGCACAGAGCTTGGGAAGAAGTGAGGTGCCTCTTCCCAAAGGAATGGTCAGTGTAGCACTTCTCAGTCACTGTGCTGTTTCTTTCCTCATGAGGCAATAAGTATTATTTTTTGTCTCCAAAAGCCTGTTCTTAAAGAAGCTCAGTTTGTGACTACTTACACGTCTTGCAGAAAATGCCCTGCCTTTGTGAATGAACATCTCCACCTCCTCCTCAGCAAGGCAGGGGGAACAGCAGACTTCTAGAGGTCTCCTTTTCCTCAGGTGCTAACGAGGAAGCTGTTTAAGAAGTGTACAGCTAATGGGCGAAAACATGAAGGAGGGGAGAGGACTACTCAGCCAGCCTGTCACTTTCCTGAAGGGAGAAGAAAACCCTCACTGAGGTTCAAAAGACTGCCCATGGCTGGAACATGAGAGCAGCCTGTTCCTAGTGAGCTCTGCTATCCTTTTTCTGATGGGAGGTTTAATTTGACCTTAAACCATCTCCAGCTGTGCTTTAGGAAGTTTAGCCTTAAATAGCCTCAATGATGTTGATTCTAAAATATTCCCTTCATGACTAATTCATATTTTTCCTTGATATTTAGTTTGCTGCAGGCTAATCCCTTAGCTTTTGGCCTGTTGACAAACGAAAATAACTAGTCCCTGTGCTTCTCTTCCTTCTCTCTGTGGATCTATGGATACTTACTATCTCTTACGTAAGTATCTTACGTGTCTTTCTTCTGTTTCTTCAGTAATTCCTAGGGCATAAACACATCTGCTGCTCTTCTTTCTAGTTAAGAGAGAAGATTCCAGGTGTTCAGAGACGGCTTAAGCAGACACTATTAGCAAGTTGTGGGTAAATGCTACATCCCCCATACATCTATCTAAATGAAATTCTTTGTGCCTAAGTGCCTTTAATTACCACCTATAGACTCCTACTGAAATACTTATACCTGAGGTGTTTTCCTCCTTGCTCTTCTGGGTAATATATCAGGGAATCTTCTTCACTGCTAGTGTTGGCTTTAGTTTAACAGCTATTACATGCTTCGTTAATATTTTAGGTAATGCATACTATAAACCTAATGCTTAACATGACCCTTTCAAATGGCAGTAGGTCTGGTCTTGATCCTGAAATACAGTATTCCACAGATTCTTTACAGGGAATTTCTCAGTGATAGATAGATAGATAGATAGATAGATAGATAATTTGCTCAGAAAACTCTGACATACCATGGCCACCAAGTTTATGGTGACTAAGAAGACAATGCCACTTTGTCATCCTAGAGGAAGGTTTGTATTCTTTTCTTTTGTTTATAAAATGCTCTGAAAATCCAGACTGCAAAAAAGATGGCTCAGTAGTTTGTGTAGCAGGTGGGGTAAAAGTCCATCCCAAGTTTTCAAAGACAGCCTTGGGCAGATATTTTGCCTACCCTGCATCTCTCAATTTCACTTCTATAAACTGAAGGTAATGTTCGTTTCCCACCTGGGAAATGCATTGATACTAGTGCAATATTTGGATGCTATACAAGAAGAGCTAGGCAAAGCTTGTGTGCAGTCAAATTATAAAACTCCTAAAAGATAAACAAAATAAATCAGATTTAATATTCTTCAGCTTTTGTTTACCTACCTTCAACACTAGATTCTCTGAACTCACTGCTACTCCCTTGTGTTGTCTTCATAACTGAAGCCTGGACAGATAACTTAAACTTGAGCAAAGTTTTTTCCATGAGCTGCCTCGCTGTGGCACTGGTTTAAGCACCCAGCCCTAGTGGTGGCTGGGATGAACAAAAAGGTTCCTTGGGACATGGATTTCTTTCTGATTTCGAGTACCATGCACTAAGCAACATATAATCAATGCAACAAATCTTTTAACCTCTTTTGGCTATATTTTAAAAAGAAATCATTTGGAAGCTAAAGTGGATAATAAGAAACTTCACCTCTAAAGTCTGATTTTTGGAATACCCATTCTGCCTCACAGGAAGAGAAAAGGAGAAGCATTCCCACCTGCTCCTTGTGATTGCTACTTGTGTCCTCTAAAGCAGTGATCCATCCCAGAGGCCAAATTCTTCAATCTTGGTCACGCAGGCCTCATCTGTGAAAAAGTGCCCAGTGCTGGAATATACATTTTTTGAATGAAAAATAGTTAATTTAAGTATGCCATAGGTATATATGGGAAGCCATCAGGGAAAATGCAAATCATGCAAACTGAGCTTAATTTCTAAGCCCTTGTCCCACAGAATTACTTAAACATAAGAATCCTGGATTTTTCAGATAACTGTGGAGTATTTGAACAATATAAGGCAAGTTCAGAAAGTACTGTCCACACTGTTCATGCCCTGCACAGTCTCAGTGAGTATTCATAGGGAATGTGAGGGCCTCCCCATGCTTGTGTGTAAACAATGAGTGTACAGATCTGCCAGGTAGAAATTTTGCATTGGCAAATTTGCGCTCACATACACCAAAGGGCTGTGTTACAGGGGTGGAAATCCCAGGTAAAATGAGCAGTTCCTCAGAATCTTCCCAAATTTTCTATGGGAGAAGAAATAATATTCAGGTGGAAACACACATATATCGACCCTATTATCAAATATTTCATTTTGATTTCTTTAACCCCCTGGGCAGCAACCACTGATGAATGTAAGTTACCATGATGAAATGGATGGAATTACTCACATATTGGTTGTAAAGAGGTGTCTGCAGCATTCTGAACCTGCTTCACAATTAAACTTTACTGCCAATGGCACTAAAGATGTAATTAGCATTATTGTAATAACGGCATCATCTTTTGTCATGTTTCTTTTAGAAAAAGGAAATATAATTATGTCAGTCTGCATGACAGGAGTGCTGGACCTGCAGAGTTTTACAGAACACTGCAAGCATCTTGCTAGTGCAAATAAGAGCAACTCACCATAAAATTAAGGGAACAAATACTATCCACTCAACAGCATAGAGCACAATGTTGCTCTTTATTATATTATTTAAAAGGGGCAGATTTACTCAGTCATAAATTAATAATTCAGAAGGTGTAAGAAGGCACAGCCAATTAGCTGCAGTAATTTGCATTTTTATGCTCCTTCATTAGTTTTCTAAGGTTCTTCTCTCCTATTATAGCGATGCAAATGCCATCTTCCAAAAGGTGAATAGCCAACCTGGTTTTTGTTTGCATGGTAATGAAACCTTTTCAATTATTAAAAGACCAAACTATTTAATAATTTTTAAGAAAAATTCTTGTTGCTACAATATCTCTTCTTTGTGTCGTTTTTCAAGAAACATACTTTTTAAAATGTAATTTATTTTAACCTGAAGTAGTGAGTTTAACAAGTGACTGATTTTCTGAGGTTACTGAAATCATGCCTAACTTTAATCATGAGAGTAAATATCTTGAAGGGAGATATTAAAATCCTTCCTTAATTTAGAAGCTGACAAACAACTCAGTGTATGATGTCTTTGTTTGCAGCATAGGGTCACTTTACCCTTTGTGCAGGAATAAATTGAGAAGGGTTTAATATATGTATTTAACTGTTAGGGGAACTTCCCTTTCTTATGCACCATGCCTCAGATATCTGCTGGCACAAGAACCTTCAAAAGCTTCATGCCGCCTGCCCCAGGGATCCCCCTTTTGGTCATTACTATCTATGGGCACTGTCTTGCTAAAGCTGACATCTTTAGCTTGTGAGAAATACTCCTGAGGCTGGCAAGGTTAAAGCTAAAAGTCCTCCTGCAGGAATGACTAAAACCCTGGTGACCAGAGTGCTTCAGGGCAGCTGTACTTGCTTCATCTCTGCCTTCCCATGCAGGGCACCAGCAAATCCCACTGGCTTCCCAGAGAGCTGCTCCTAACCTGCAGCTGGCCTGACACGTACTTATTTTTCCATTTTTACTCCGGTATTTTCCTTTCCAAATGCTTTCCATGTGAGGCCACTTCATTTTATTTTTATAATTATTTTATTTTTAATACGGCCCCTCATTCCAGATGTAGATAGTTCACACACACATTCAGTATATGTATAAGCAAAGTAATGCTGAGGTTGCACCTTTATAGAAATGCATCTGAAGAAGAGTGTAACCCAAGAGAAGTCTACAGATACTTCAAAGGGCTAATGGGTCCTAATATATATTAAAAAATACACAAATGAAAAACCCAAACAAAACAAAGCAAAAAACAAACAAACCCCCCAAAACCAAAAAAACACCAACAAACCTAGAACACTAAGCAAAGATATGGTATGTTTTTGGAGGTAACCTCTGAAAGGATCTGGCTCTTCAGGTTGCTGTGAATGCTATCAGATGGTTGAAGAAACCACAGGAAACCTGCCCTTCTCTACTTACCTCTGCAGAATGCTTTTGATATGTCTTTTGGTATGTTTGTATTTCCTAGGGGCAACCCAGAGCAGTGTTCTCTCCCAAGGAACATGGCCACTGAAATTCACTCCATGCTCTTCGCCACTCAGTTCAGCTTTTCTTTCTTTTAGCAGAGGTGTTGTTCACAAACTCTACAGATCACCTTGGAATTTTTTGTCAACAAATGACATACACAAAGGTACAATTTTTGTCATTTCACTGATGGTGCAGATAGCATGCCCGTAACACAGACCAAATGACTGACCATGCAAGTAGCAGGGTGTGTTGGTGTGTTTTAAAAGTCTTTCTTCCTTTTCATGTAAACTTCTTGGTGAAGGCTGAATGTGAAGGTCAGGCTCTGAATCACTCCAAGCAGCATGGGCAGGGTAGCAGAGGAATGGATGGCTGAATCAGCTCTAACAGCTATGGCTCAACAGCAAGTAACATTATGCCAGCACGTACAATGAAGTAAAACAGGTGCCAGCAGGTGCAATGAGAAAGGAGAAACAAAATGGCTTGAGTTAATATGTACTATTAACTAGAACTGACCAAAACCAAAAGAAAATGTTAAGCAAATAAAGTAATTTGAAAGCATAATGAAGAATATTTTCTAACGTCATAGTAGTGGCTGGAGTGTCTATTCCCTTACTTCAGCCCCTCCATTACCTCCCTTTGTCCCTGTCGTGGTTAGACCCTGGATAAATGCCTGATGTCCAGCAAAACTCTCTCAAGGCCTCCCCCCACCCCCTTTCACCTACCAGAGGGAAAGAAAAGAAAACCAGCTACTAATTTACGGCTAGAGATAACAACCGAAAGAGGAGCTTTGATTAATACTACGGGCAAAGCAGAACTTAGAATAATGCTTAAATTTATTGCTAACAAACTAAAAACTAAAACTAAGAAATAAAAACAGGTTAGAAACACTTTCCCACCACCACCACCCCTCAATCTGTCCATGC